>CM076580.1:242335869-242747860 GCA_034641835.2 Pinus albicaulis
GGGCCCTTGTTTTGAAAAACTTGGTTTGAACATTTTGAATTTGGAATAACAGACAGATTTTGGGGTTGCAGAACGAGGGCACATGGCAGCCGCAACCAAGTCGCAACTACACCAAACAGCGGAGTTACCGATGTTACGAGGGAACAAGCACATAGTTGAGGAAAGCAGATGCATGAGTACAGATAAAGAAGATATACAGCAGAAGATAGCAAGCAGAACACAGATAACCAGAGAGAAGCCGGAAGCAGCTGAAGAAGGACGCGAGAAGAATTAACAGTTGCGATAGCGGGTGAATAAATAACCATCACCCGGGTGGAAGAAGGGAGATAGAGAGAGAAACTGAAGGAGAATGACCGAACGCTGCAGCAGGAACGCAGACCAAGCATGATATTTCTGTAGTTCCTAGGTTTCTATGATTTACCTCTTTGTTCCGCAAGGCATTTGTATTAGACTTGTAAGCTCACATTGCAAAAGCTATGTAACTATGGGTTTGGCCAAAGAGATTAATATATTTGCAGGTTGCTGTTTCATTATGTGATTCACATGCATGCATGACTGTTCTAATGATTTAAAATTTTATTTTCTTAATACTTGTATGCTCTATGAATGTTCTTGCGTATATGATTCTGGTTATGCAATCGATACATTGTTAATCATGAGCTGTGGATTCGTTCCTTGCTATTGATATATTCCCCTTATACATGTGGTTGCGGCATGCCTCGGGTGAGACTCTCTGCTCTCCGAAGTAGGGTGACAATGTCGACGTGATCCTAGACTATTGCAGACTCCTTTGTTGGCCACAACTCCTGAACATGGGTCTTGCCTGCGAGACCTGATTCCTCGCCAAAAAATGGTTCCGTTGCTGGGACCTGCATGTGATGAGGGGAACTAGATCATGGTATCGAGGATTTTCGAAGGGGAGATACAACGATGGTGGGATAACCATCTCGACCAATTCATTGCTCAGCAAGCGGAGTTGACCAAGCAAAAGGAGGCGGCGATCAAGGAGCTCGTCCTTTTCTCAGATTCAGCCAGTGATACGTATGAAATCTTCTGGGGAAAATTCCCTAACGACCTCTACAATTGGTTGCAGAGGTTACAGACGAAAGTGCCTAGAGATGGCTCGTGGAAGATAAACCGTAGGTGGGCACATGGGGATCTGGTGGCTCTGCATCGGTTGAACACCGAGTTGACTCGCGCGATGGATTTTTGGGTAGAGACCACTTTGGAAGGATACATTGTGGAGTTTGCTACTGGGTGTTACCAATCCTTCTCGAAGGCTGAAGCTATCTTCCGCTCTGGGCTAAGAGGGAAGCTGCTTAAGGCGATTCCGCTGTGGATTAAGGCCCTGATGGTGGATGAAGGGCTGATGGAATTTCAAAAGGTGAGTATGGAAGCGTAAACCTCCTGTGCTGGGGGAAGGGCTAAAGGGACAGATGCTACGTAGAATGTGAAGCGGGGAGTGGGGAATGGATGCTAAGGCAGCACGGAAGTTGAGGAGCGATGTGCACATCAGCGGGCACAGATCGTCGATAGGTGGTAAAAAAGGGTGATGCAAGATTTAAAATGACGGGAGATCGATAGGAAGAATCAGAAGGAGGCACCTCAGAGGATAGGAATTATGGACATGGATGCCCGAGAAAGATAAGGGACCGCTGCGGAAGTACGGCGGGTGCATGGGAGCCCCGCTAAGCGAGAAAAGGAGATGGTGACTGACGAAGACGATGCAGGTGTGCAACCCGAAGAGAGTTCTGATGGTGAATGGTACGTCATGATGCAGCGGTTGTTTCAAGAGCGGACGAAATTCAGTTCTCCAGGCAGCCCTACTTCCAACAATCTACATGGCAAAGATCCCTACCTTCCCCTGGTACTTTATCAACCTCTAAGTAATATTTTTGTTAAATTCCAAGCATTGAGTCAATTGCACAGTAGTTCAGTGTCGACAGCGACACATGTTAGTAGCAGCGTCACTAGTAGTATTGCATTCCCTCATGGAACAGTCACGCAACCAGGACCCGGAGGATTTATCTTGGTAAACCCTCCGCAAGTGAACATGGCTGGGTCTTTCACCCGGTATCCTGAGTTCTCTGGCTGGGGCAATGATGATGTAGAGCAACACTGGTATCTGTGCGAAGCCATCTGGAGGGCTCGGAAGACACCGGACGCAGGGAAGTTAATAGAGTTCCAAAACACGCTCAGAGAGAGGGCTCTGTGATGGTTTATCAAGTGGTCTGAGGCCCATCCAAATCCCGTAATTGCGGACGTTAAGCAGGATTTTTTCCGGGAATTTAAACTTCCCCAAACGGACCAACAGGGTCTATCCGAGCTCTAGGAAATTAAGCAGAAAGAAGGAGAGACCGCATGGAAGCTGATGCGGCGATTCAAGGACGTGATCGGGAAACTCAGCTACCCAATTGATCCAAACCATCAGAGGGACTGGTTCATCAAGGCTTTGCTTCCCTTAACGCGAACCCCCCTCACCCAACAGAAGATCGACAATCTGCAGGATGCTTTGGAGCAGGCCATGAAGATCGAGGCCATGGTGGGCTACCCTTAGGAATATCGAGGAGGGCCAGCCTCGCAGGAACCTTCCTTGGTGGGATTGCAGCATCAGATAGCTAGCTTGACTGAAAAGCTTAAGGAGATGCAGCCGGTTAGACCAGCCAGGCCGAACGTTTGGTGCACTCACTGCCTGGTCGAAGGCCATGTTGCAACCGAGTGTCCTCGGCTGTGTGGCGTGGGGGTGGGACCCTCTGTCATGACAATCCAAGGGCGGCCACCCACGGGGGGTGGCGCGGTGCTGAATCCACAAGGGATATACCAGCCGCAACACCCTTATGCGGGGTTCCCCTCTCAACCCAACCCAGCCGCCACGAAGTATTGTGAGATTTGTCGGACGGTGGGGCATCCACCTCGGATGTGCCCGATCCTACAGAAGTATTCCAACGTGCCAAAAAATGTATATTGTGAGTTTTGTGCTTCCATGACTCACAACACTGAACAATGCAGGGCTCTCGATGCACTGGCAGATCGCTTGGATCGACCCTCATATCGGTTGAATGAGGCTTCCAGGGGGAGAGGCGGCGGGGTGCGCAGAGGCCGCACGGGGGGCCGAGGGCCGGTGAAATATTACAACTGTGACCAAGAGGGTCACGTGGCTCAGGAATGTCCCCTTCCCCGCCATCCGTGGTGTTCCCAGTGCCGCGTGAACGCCCATGCAACAGAGGACTGTTCGGAGCTCATCAAAAAGTGGGAAGAACATGCACGGCAGAGGGGCACGAATTTGGTAAATGCTGAGCCTCGAGTGGATGTGACTCCGGTTATGCAGAACATCGCCATTGTGATGCGCGAGGGTAAGAAAACGGGGGAGGACGCTCACGGAAAGGAGCCGGCACCAGTTGTCAGGCCAGCCTCCCCGAACCGGTTAATCAGGCCAGAGGCATAGAAGAAGTATTTTCAGGAGACGGGAGAGGCATTTGCTCAGCTACGAGAAGTGGGAGGCCTGGAGGTGCCCCTGCTGATAGATCCTAGGCCGCAGAGCACCCCAGGAACCTTGATCGAAGAATGGCTCCAGCTATTCCTCAAGATTGTTGACAATGCTGCGCTGCGGCAGCAGCTCAAGCGTACTTTGGAAGGGGCACTATAGGGGAGTACAGGACCTGGGGAACCGGTGAACACAACCCCCCAATCTGTGCAGCGCATCAAGCAGAATAAGCGACGAACGGGAAAGAGTTCCGGCTTAACACACAGGTTGCGGGATTCTAGATCAGCGATACCATGCTGGATTTAGGGTCTGACGTCAACATCTTGCCACGAAAGACGTGGGAGGCTCTTGGAAAGCCCCGGCTAACCTATTCGCCCATCCAACTCAGAATGGTGAACCAGTACTGTATCCTACCGATCGGTCGACTCGAAGGTGTCGAGGTTGACATTGCAGGGGTGAAAAACTGTATGGATTTTGAGGTTATTGATATTATGGGAGACAAGGATCCTTATCCCGCTTTGTTAGGTATTGATTGGGATTTCGAGAATTACGCTATCATCGACCTCAAAAAGGAGCTAATGATCTTCCAAGATGGGGAGGTCCGGGTGACTCAGCCTCTCGACCCGTATCAAGGCCCGCAATACACAGAAATGATGGATAACCGGGAGGATGCACATATGCTGGACCATCTCTATCAGATGACCGTAGGGAAGTGGGAGGACTATATTAATCTGACCGCAACCGGTTCTGTCAATTGGCACAGTGTTCAGAGCTTGGACCTGGGATCGGAACTTGCCTAGGAAGATTGGCAGCAGGGGGGTATGAGACCAGCACACGGAGATGTGCCAATGTTGCCCGCGTCAGTTGGATTGGTGCTGAGTTCAGGGAATACCCCACCCTGTCAAATATGCAAGCTGTCAATACCTTTATTACTAAGGTCGAGGACATGGTGCCAGAAGGAAGTAGGCTACCCCTTTTGGACAACGCCCTACAGTCTACAGCATCCAGGTGGTGGAAAAATCACCGCAGTACCTTGTCGCGGTGGAGTAGTGTGGCGGACGCATTGTGGGCACGATTTAAAGAAGATGAAGGCCCTCGAAGCAGGCAGCGGTACTATGGGACTTCCAATCTGCAGGACCACCTGCGGACCTGTGAGGAGCAGTGGCGAAGTATAGGATACCCGGAAGAGCTGTGGGTTCATCGGTTTGTCCACTCTTTAGACACCATTCCCCACGCATGGTACTTGGAAGAAGAGCATAAACGAGGGACTAGTTCCTGGCTGGAAGTCACGAGCAAATTTGTTCGGTGCTTCTCTTTCTAAGGAGAAACAGATTTGGAGTCTTAGGCATTGCACGCTATCAGGGCGGTACTGTTTCTCCGCGACCCACAAACCAATGGCCGCCCGCGGGCATCCCATCTTGAGGTCGTGCGCGAGTTGGTTTGCCAACGGATTGACGGCGATCTGGAAGATGATGGTCTGGAGGACCTGAGGCACCTGTATTTCGAAGAGAAGGAAGGCGAGCGGAACATCAACGAAGAACCAACCACCAAGGGCATCCATCTATAGCCACTGAAGACAAAGAAGTTAAACATCGGTACGGAGGAGAAGCCTAAGTTGGCTACGGTGGGCGATTACTGGACGAAGAGACGACAAAGGAGATTTTCAGCCTCCTCCAGGAATACGAAGACTTGTTCCCTTCGTCGGTGTTAGATCTGAAGGGCATCAAGGGTGACCTTGACGAAATGCGCATTGTGCTGAAATTGGATGCCAAGCCCGTGAAGCACCGACCCTATTGGTTGAACTCGCGGATTAAAGAGAAGGTCAAGATGGAAATCGATAAGATGCTAGCTGCAGGTCTAATATTTCCAGTGGAAGAAGCAGAGTGGGTGAGTCCTATCGTCATTTAGAATAAGAAGGACAAGGCGGAGATACGTGTCTGTATCGATTATAGAAGTCTGAACAACCCCTGCATCCACGATCCGTTTCCCACTCCTTTTACTGATGAAGTCTTGGATCATGTTGCAGGAAATGAAGCCTATTCCTTCACAGATGGTTTTTCGGGTTACCATCAGGTGCACATTGCGGAAGAGGATAAGCCGAAGATGACATTCACCATCGAATGGGGATCGTTCACATACCACGTAATGCCGTTTGGCTTGAAAAACGCTTCGGCCGTGTTTTCCCAGATTGTCATCATTACTTTCCGGGAGTATATTCACAAGTTCTTAGAAGTCTACATGGATACTGGACTGTCTACAGTTTATTAAAGAAACACACCACCCTATTGCATATCATGTTTGATCGGTGTCGCCAGTTGCAGATTTCCTTGAACTTGAAGAAATGTATTTTTGCAGTTCCTTTTGGCATGTTGTTGGGACACGTGGTATGCAAGCAAGGGGTCTGCGTCGATCCCACCAAGGTCACGGTGATCGTCCACATGGAAGCCCCCGAAACGATGAAGCAGTTGCGGGCATTGCTCGGGCACACGGGATATTACAGGTGGTTTATCCGCAACTATGCAAAGATCACTGCTCTGTTAGAAAAACTCTTGCGGAAGTCCGAAGTCTTTCAGTGGATGGAGGAGTGTCGGGTGGCCCTGGATAGCCTGAAGGAAAAGCTAGTGACGACGCCTATTCTAGTTCATCCCAACTAGGAGAAGCAGTTCCATGTGCATATCGATGCTTCCAGTATTACACTTGGGGCTGTCTTGGCACAACCCGGCGACACGACCGTTGACCACCCAGTCTACTTCGCCAGCCGCAAACTGTCCAATGCGGAGAAGAATTACACCACGAACGAGAGGGAGGCGCTGGAAATGGTGTACTCACTTCAGAAGTTCCACCACTATCTTCTCGGGGGCAAGTTCAAGTTCTTCACGGATCACTCTACTATGAAGTACCTGGTTAATAAGCCTGTCTTGGAAGGACGGATTTGTCACTGGCTTCTACTGTTCCAAGAATTCACGTTTGAAGTGGTCGTCAAGCCCGGGAGGCTAAACGTCGGGCCCGATCACCTATCTAGGTTGGAGACAGGGGAGAACGACGGCCCCCTCGATGATCAGCTGCTGGATGCTGACCTCTTCCGAGTTGAAGTTGTACCATATTACTTGGCCGACATTGCCGCCTATCTGACCACGGGGCAATGCCCTCAGGATTACACCCTGCTCCAGAAATGGCACTTGATCGTCCACGCCACCGACTACCAATTAATCGCGGGGCAGCTATACAAGCCGGGCCTTGATGAGGGTTTGCACAGATGCGTCCTTGACCATGAACGTGAAGCGGTAATGTGGGAATGCCACAGCGGTGTTGTGGGAGGGTATGTGGGTGCGAAACCAATGATGAGAAAGGTGCTCCAAGCTGGACTATGGTGGCCGATAGTACATACCGATTGTAAGGCATATGTGAAGCGATGCGACGTCTGCCAGCAGATGGGGAGGCCCTCTCATCGGGACGAGCTTTTGCTACACCCAGTGCATGTGTTGCGACCATTCGAGAAGTGGACTGTCAACTTCGTAGGTCCCATAGCCCCAGTCGCCAGGCACTCCAAGGCCCGATACATCATTACCACCACCGATTACCTCACCAGGTGGGTCGAAGCAGCGGCGGTACACGACTGCATGGTGGATACTACCGCCCGGTTCATTTTTAAACACATCATCTGCCAGTTTGGCTACCCGCGAAGTCTAACCAGCGATCAAGGTGCACACTTCATTAACGCAACGGTCAAGTCATTGCTGGACACATTTATGGTCCAGCATCACAAAAGCAGCTCGTACCACCCGCAGGCCAATGGTACTATGGAAGCATTCAATAAAATTATTGAAAAGGGCTTGACTAAAATTTGTAATGCCAAGCGCGACGATTGGGATGAGCGCCTATCCGCTGCATTATGGGCCTACCAGACTACGGTAAAGCGCTTGACCAATCAAACCTCGTTCCAGCTCGTGTATGGCCAGGAAGCTGTGATTCCTGTTGAGTTCACTGTACCAAGTATTTTAATTGCCACATCTCTTCAGTTCTCGGAAGACGAGTCACTTCAGGAACGCCTCCACGAACTACAAGAATAGGATGAGGCCCGGTTTCTGGCCGAATTTCACCAGAAGGTTTAGAAGGACAGGCAGAAAGTGTGGCACGACTGCCACATCAAGAAAAAAATGTTCCAGGTTGGCGGTAAGGTCCTCCTCTACGACAACAGGTTTCAGAAGTTTCCCGGAAAGCTTCAGATGCACTGGCTGGGACCCTACTTCGTCATTGAGATTCGATATTCCGGAGCCGTTGGGTTGGCTCAACTGGATGGTACTGTTTTACGTGGGTGGGTGAATGGCGCATGCTTGAAACCCTACCAGGAGTAAGTACCTCTCATTTTCCATCAATAACTCTTGCACCCGAGAGCACCCGTAGAGTAGCGTAGCTGAATAACTCTCCCGCAACCAGGATGAGCCTAGGTAGTCTTTTCTTTCCTGCATAACTTGTCAATAACTGCTCTGTTGCAGGGACTGCACCGCAACCGACTGTGGTCGGAGAGGGGCGTGTGCAGTGTGTCATCCCTGTAGGATCCATACCCGTCTCCATGTTAGTCCAGATCATTCCAACCATGCACTTGTGTCAGTCCGTAGGATCGCCTAGATCTGCATCATTAATTACCATAATTGGCAGTAACTGCGCCATCATAATTTTTCCATCACCCGCAGTACCCTCAGCCGTCGCGTCCGCCCATTTCCCCATGCCACCGTCAGCCACTGTCAGCATACCCATTGGCACGCGATTGATTGCACGATTATCGCATAAAAGAATGCCAGCAGGAATTAACTCGTTAGGGGGTCTCATCAACTCCACTCATGCCAGGTGCTGACATAACTTGCATGGAAGCCAAAAGCACGAGAATGCCAGACCAGTTCGAATTAGCAATTACAGCGGCACTAGAGCAGTTGAAGTCTCAACACGCACAGAACAAAGAGAGGAGACCAAGGCGAATTCTACAGGTCTATCAGCGCTGGGCCAAAATGCCGAAGGCCGTCCCAGCTGTCACTGAACCAGAGCTCGACAGTCGGATTCACAAGATAGAGTCCCTTGTTGGGAAATATGATAATGCAGCCTTGATCGATGCCAACCTTTCAGACGCTGCTGAATTCCCATCCCTCCATTGGCAGGTGTATATGGAGCACTATTACACCCCGGCCGGAAACTCAGCCAACTGAATGCTACCAAAGTTCAGGGGCCTTCAGCAATTGTCCCTGATGAACTTAAGAAATCTTCCGGTCTTTGGGACCACAGGACTAGCTTTGCAGTGCACACGCTTCCTCCTCAGCCGTATTCAGAATGGGTCCTTGTGGCTAAACAAGGAAGTTCCCATTCATGCTGAGGACATTCATCGCCTCACAGGGCTTTCGCAGGATGGCACAGACGTCTCAACGACCTATCAGACCTCCTCCAAGTGCGCACAAAAGTCGGGGGATGCGGACCTCTATGTCAAATATGGCACCCGCCGGGGGAGGGGAAGGAGCCAAGATTGACCTCATTAACAAGCCCGAGATTACATTCACCTGCTACCTCATTGCCAGCAAGACAATGAGGCATTACACCAACGGCAAATGAAATTTGGACACTATCTCCATTGCCGAGCATTGTGTCCAGGGCACCAAGATGAATTGGTGTTCCTTCTTGTTAAAAGAACTGTTCGACACGTGCGAGGAGAACTATAAGTGCGCTACTAGTTTTATTTATGGCTATTTGATCGTTGCTTTTGCCATGTGGAAATGGCACACTCCCCTCGTCCGGTTCCCAGCAGAGATTCCAGAGGGCCAGCCCCTCATGAGGAAGTTTACTCCGTGGAAGGTGTTAGCCGACCCCAGCACTAAATAGGTGAATGCAGAGGTGTTTCAGTCCTGGTACGGGCTCATGATGGATGTGGTGGCCAGCCAGCAATGGGTGCCCAAGAACTTGTTGGATGAATATAGCAAGCAAGTGTGGTTCAGGGTAGGTCATAGGCATACTTACCTCTAACCCACTTGCATGCCGGAGGACACCTTCCGCATGACGTCGTTGAAATTCCAGCTGGACGATGCTACCTTCCACCGCGAAGTCTGTTCATGGCTGGGGGTCACGAGGCACATCCGCGACGGGATCCATCGGTACAACTTTGAGCGGATGTTGCCATTGCAACAGCCTACCGAGACGGATGCGGCAGCGCCATCACAGGAACTCCCTTAACCGCTCATCCCCGTCGTCCGCCACTTCAACACCCAGGTACGAAATTTCAATGTGGTGGCCCAGGTTATTTCTAGCGGTGCTGCTCCATTCCCTTTATTTTCTGAGTTTCAGCTCACTCGCTCCACTTCACACCCCCGTACCGCTCCTCTCACCTCCCCCATCCCCACTATCCTGTTTACCTCTGCTAGTCCAATCACGACCCCGATGGGCGAGAAAAGCAAGCCTACGGATCAACCAGATGCCCCTCAAGCTAAGAGGGCCCGCACTGCCGAGGCAAATCCGGTGGTGGACCTTACTGCTGATGATCCACCACTACCCCCAAGCACAGGGGTGCTGGTTCAAGAAGAACCCCTCATTGACCCATTCGAGTTCATCAATATTCACCTTCCACATACCCCCACCACATCGTCCACCGCTCCATCCACCGTTCATCCGCCTGCCACTTCATCCGCCCCATCTAATTCATCGGCTACGGTGTCCGACCCCATCATCCGAGAACTCCTGGGTGGGGACCGCGGGGCTGAGGTTGACTCTAGCGCTGCCATAGTCATACCACCGATCAACCCAGCGATAGAGCCCCACCTTCCTCTCACTGATATATTCACACAGCAGCCGCACATTGGGTCCAACTCTGCTGAGGTTCTGCCTGAGCCAACGATCCCTCCACATCTGGCCCACATTGATCAGCAAGAACCACCGGATCTAAATATGGCTGACTCCGCACATCCAAAGTCCACACCACTATCCCCTCCCGAGCATTCCAATCGATCAGTTGCCAGTGGGCAACCCTTGCAGGAACGAATGTCGGAGCAGGGCGCTTCCTGGACCACCAACCTAAAGACCGGGAGTACAGCTCAGCTGTACTTATTTATTCAAAGGGTGGCCCAGCAGGCCGAAAGACTACATTCAGACCTCTAGCAGCGGTGCGACGAGCAGCAACAACAAATAGCCATGCTTACTGAATAGCGCAACTAGCTCAGCACAGCACGGGAGCAGCTAGAAGGACAGATAAACAATGCCACCCGGTTGTTCTCTTAATTGTGGCCAACTATAGGGCCTCATTATCCTCCAATGCCTGTTGATGTCGCTGAGACGAGCATCCTAGAACAAGCTATCCACCTCCGGATCGCAGTCCAGGGACTATCCAGTGAGAATCACGATCTTCGCGCAGCGTTAGCTACATGACTCGCGCTGCCAGATCCCGAGGTCATCTATTCAGCCCAGGTGGCCGCAAAGCAGGGCTAGGAAACTCAGATGTAGGAAACACTTCATTCTGTGGCGCGCGAGGCTTATGACCTCCTGAAAAGTCTGCAGGAGTGTTCACTAGCCCTTACAGTCAAGACGCAGCCCATTTCCGTGTAGCTGTAGCAGATTTCAAGGGAAATTCAGGAGACCGCTGACCCCGCGCGGTTGGACCAACTATATGCCCAAGCGGACGAGCTTGAGGTCCAGCTTCAGCAAACCGAGGCCAACTTAGCGATGGCCAAGCAGGTAATTCGGGAACTCCGTCCGCCCATTCAATCCAGTGCCAGATCAATGCAACAGCTCGCCGCCGAGGCCGAGACTCAGCTTAACACGATGTTCGGGGCTGTCCCGGTGCACATAGAAGAGGCTGCTGCCACCAGGATCGCTGAAGAAATGGATTCACTAATACAGGGGTGGCAGCAAGCTGTGTCGACCTTCACTGAGCTTAGAGCTATAGCGTTCCGCAGGGTCCCGAAGTTGGGGCCCTTGTTTGAACAATCGCCTGGAGGCGCACAGCGAGAACAGGAACAAGCTGAAGGCGCACGGCAGGAACGAGCACAAGATGAAGGCACACAGGCCGAACAGGGCACGGGATCAAGTGGGGCAATATAGGTAGAAACTGTGATTTGTGATTAACTCGGGGACGAGTCAAGAAACTGTGGTCGGGGCTTGTTGGGGCCCTTGTTTTGAAAAACTTGGTTTGAACATTTTGAATTTGGAATAACAGACATATTTTGGGGTTGCGGAACGAGGGCACATGGTAGCCGCAACCAAGTCTCAACTACACCAAACAGCAGAGCTACCGATGTTGCAAGGGAACAGGCACATAGCTGAGGAAATCAGATGCATGAGTATAGATAAAGAAGATATACAGCAGAAGACAGCGAGAAGAACACACAGATAACCAGAGAGAAGCCGGAAGCAGCTGAAGAAGGACGCGAGAAGAACTAAAAGTTGCGATAGCGGGTGAATAAATAACCATCACCCGGGCGGAAGAAGGGAGATAGAGAGAGCAACTGAAGGAGAATAACCAAATGCTGTAGCAGGAACACAGACCAAGCATGATATTTTTGTAGTTCCTAGGTTTCTATGATTTACCTCTCTGTTCCGCAAGGAATTTGTATCAGACTTGTAAGCTCACATTGCAAAAGCTATGTAACTATGGGTTTGGCCAAAGAAATTAATATATTTGCAGGTTGCTGTTTCATTATGTGATTCACATGCATGCATGACTGTTCTAATGATTTAAAATTTTATTTGCTTAATACTTGTATGCTCTATGAATGTTCTTGCGTATATGATTCTGGTTATGCAATCGATACATTGTTAATCATGAGCTGCGGATCCGTTCCTTGCTATTGATCTATTCCCCTTCTGCATGTGGTTGCGGCACGCCTCGGGTGAGACACTCTGCTCTCCGAAGTAGGGTGAAAATGCCGGCGTGATCCTAGACTACAACAAACTCCTTTGTTGGCCACAACTCCTGAACCTGGGTCTTGCCTGCGAGACTTGATTCCTCGCCAACAAGAAGAAGGGATACCTCCTCCCTTTGGAATATCTCATCCATAAGAACATGCTCCTATGTGACAGCACTATAGGCCTTTGTAATAAGGCTCCATGACTTCTCCCTTTGACATTCGACATGCCAAAGCCATCCACCATCATGCTGCTATGTGAGAAGATCTCCTTCCAACATGGAAGTCTCTCATGATCCTTCAATGCTGAAGGGCAGCCTCCTTGCACCATGAATGTGCCTTTCTTCTCTTTAGAAATATCTTGAAAAGTATGGGAACAATTTTTCCCATACTCTCCCAAGTGCAACCATAGCAACAAAAACTTCTATTGCTACCTCATCTCTCCCTCATACAAGCTTCCTTTGAACAAAAACACATCAGCAATACATGGAAGCAAGATACAATAAAAACAAGCTGCTAATTGACAACCGGAGAGTGCATCATGGTCCCTCTCATGGAACCAGCGCAGTGCATCTTGTGCCTACATCAAAAGAAGAAATAACAAGTGCTTTGCCAGCCACTTGTTTACTACCACTTTCATCTCATAATATGAAAACATGAGGTTACAATATGGTGCCAATGGTGCACACCAAGAGACATATGGCTTCCCCTGCAGCTCATCAAAAATATAACCAAGATCAATGCTACAAGTAGCTACAAGTACATCATCATATAATATGCAAGAAGAAATATTTCTTCTTGTTACATCATGCTACTCACATAAAGGAAAGAAGTACAATACAAAACATGAAATGATACCCCCTCCATTATGTACTTGAGGTCCTGAGCTGAAATGGCTCAAATAGAAATTCTCCCTCACTCCCAATGAGTAGGAAGGTGGCTGTGACATCCTCTCTATCATCATCTGGGCTATGCATCTCTCCATATGCTGATATATGTCATGCTGGATGCCCTCCCAAGTGAACTCCTCAATCAACTGTAAATATGCATCAAAGTGCATAGAAGAGAAGTCCTCATGTGCTACATGTGGCAGCTTCTCCTGGAGACTAGAAGATCTAGTCAAGAAGATCCTTCCATAGGAATAGATAACCACATCTCTCACCATGTATCTGTCATCTCCATTTGAGTCATCAATAATCATGCATGCACCAAGATCCTTGGAGTACTCTACCAAAAGCTGAGATCTCCAGTAAGGATCAATCCTCCTCAATGAAAACGCTGGTGATCTAGCATGTGAAGTTCCACTCATGCTGTTGCCTGCTACTTTGACATCCCCCATGCCAAAGTTCTCCTCAAAACTCTTCATCTCTCTATAATCCAAGAGTGGTGAAACCAAAGACAAGACATCTCTCATCAAATGAATATCAGGTGGCCTCCCAAGTGGAGTGCCTCCATGAAGTGAGACATCAATGTCCAGAGTAGACTGTATAGGTGATTGGGCATTCTTGCCCTTGATTCTATAGTGCAAATCAATCTGCCTCTTCCTTGCATTGGCTCTCTGAAATAGAGAAGGGTGTGTACCTCTCATCAAATGATGCTGCTCTTCCTCCCTTCCTCCTTCTTCCAGCTACAATGCTGCACAATTGTGCTACTCACTGATTGTGCTTGGACCTCTATGTATGTGATCCTGGGGAACTTCTTGCAAAGATACAAGAATCCCTCCTGTGGGAGCATGTGCTCCTCCCTCCTCTGCATGAGGCACCGGATGTGCTCTAGATGTGACAGCATTGTTGACTTCTCCTCCATCAATGTGTGTAGGCAACATATCAACAATTGGATCCCTTTGTGAAAAAGTGATTTCCATGCCCTCTTGTTCAAGAATATGAACTGGAAGTTTTTCTTCTGGCAATATGTAATGCAAGACATCAACTCCTCTCATGCTTTTCTAAAATGGAGTTTCATCCATCACATGCAAGGGTTTTGTTTTCTCCAGTTTTCCTTGCTCATGTGTCTTAGGAAGTTGTTCACCAAACCTCTCCATCAATATTTTTATGAATATTGCATAACAGAAAGTATTGGCATTCTTTAAGGAACAAGATTCAAAAATCCACCATGCATGAGCCTTACCTCTGAAATGCAGCGTTGCAACTCTGATAGCTTCATCTTCGGCAATATGGTGCAGCTGCAAATAGGAGTTTAGCTCCTTCACCCAAGCTCCAACTGAACATGTAGGTGATCCGGCAAAAGTAGATGGAAGAAATATATCTGCATCTTACTGCTGGCTCTTCTCCATCTGGATCTTGCAAAACTCTTGGAAATCAGTATGATCTCTAAACATCTTAGTTTGCAATTCATACTCCTGCAACAAATCACTAAGATTCATTCTCTTAAGCATTCTTCCTCCTCCCATCCATCTCAGGATAGCTCTGGGAATTTGACTGCACTATGCATCATGGAGTGCAACTTCATTATCACACTCACCATGTGCAAATCTAGATTCAGCTCTAGAATCAATCTCCTTTGGAGATCCCATCTCCAATCTCAACTTTTTCAGCTCTCCTTGAAAGCTCTTCATAGATTTTGGAAGAAGCTTTGTGAGCTTGTCTTCCTTTCTTTTTTCACATACTGAAGCTTCTTAGCTTTTTTCCATCCCTCCTTCTTCGGATAGCAATGTAAAGTTTCCCTTTTCAGGAATATCAAAATTCTATTCCAGAGATTGACTGCAGGAGCATTTATTGGATATGTCACCTTTGAAAAAGGATGAGATCCAGAGGCTACCTGGCCATCTACAGACTCTTTCTATAGAGCTAGAAACATTCCCCTTCATGGATTCAGTACTTTGGATTGAAGCCATAGGCTGAGTCAAAGATCATGCTATGATACCACTGTAATGTTCCTTTTTCAGGATTTCTCAAAAATAAAGTATCAAAAACGCATTTACAGCAAAAAATGAAATAAAAAAATGAAATGAAATCTTGGATCCCATAAACTAGAAAATATGCAACTTAAATCCAAGAACAGAGCTGAAACAAATCAAACTAGGTGGGCTAAACAGACCTCCCACACTAGTGTAGCTAAAACTAGTGAAAAACCCCAAGAATGCAAAATGCCGGAGTAGCTGCTCAAGGGACTACGCAGTCTAAGAGAGGGTTTACACATAAAATGATAGGAGAATCATAGATCTACTCATATATTTATAAATAATGCTGAAGTACAAAGATCTAGTCTCCTATAGAAAATACAAGATAACCCGGCAAGGGTTTCTTGTCAAACACTCTATATATAAAATGTGATATTCAGAAAATGACTGAATAATCACTGCAACACTGAAGAATATGAGTGTACAAGGCTGAAATGATGTCTGATCTGATGAATATCCCTCAAGGGATTCCTCCCATGAAAGGATGAACCTCTCAATCACAAGGAAACTCAGTAATGAAGCCACCAAACCATGCAATAAGCACTGCTTCCTGAAAAATGCACTCCCTAGCAGAAACAACGCTGGGAGGGTAAGAGAAATGTGTGGTCTGATAACACAGATCTAAAATATGCTCTGGAGCTCTCCAAATAGATGTCTCAAGTGAAGGAAACCTTCCTCTAATGAGAAACTAGTTCAGAAGCCGGGATTCCAATCCCTTCCACTGCTGCACCCAACAACACTTCACAATCTCTGGAAAAGCTGTGCTGATGTAGATGGCTGAAGCTTGGCCTGAAAACCTGATGTGGAATGATGAATAAAAACTCTTCCAATGATCTATTCAAAGGAAAGAGGTGGGATTCCCACCCGGGAACACCCAGTGCTAAACAGCACTGCAACTTTGCTAAGCAGCAAAGCAGCAACAATTCCTGGCAACCAAGAATAATAATCTACAAAACATGATGAAAAATGCTGCCATCCTCTTCCTTATGTAAGATGTGATTTTTCTTTCCCTTGGCCCCACTCACTTAGGTTGTTTCTAACCCAAGCTACCTTTCCCTCCAAAATTGTGTTTTCCAACCTAGGACTCTTCCTCCACCAAAACTGCGCTGTTGACTTAGTCAAAGAAGCTTCGATTTAGCCTTGTTCACACATGGAGGTGTTTTATTTGGCTAGAAAGAGTGTCTCCTTCCACATTTGGAGTATTCTTATCCTCCTTAGGAGACTTATGGGATTTTCTACCCATTTATTTACCGACTACAACTACTTCTAACTCTAATGTTCCATTTAGCTTGGAAGCTAAAATTTTGGAACATTACATTTAAGTAGATAAGGTTGTTAAAGATAGTAATGAGTAATTTGAGTCCTTTTTGAAATAGGACTGTCAAGTAGGATAGGTGTCTGTTTGTCATAAATTTCATGTTTTATAGTTATGCAAGGTGTCAGTGGACACAAATTCGATGTATCCAGCCTAGAGGCAGATCATCTCATGATGTATCATATCTATTAAATGCCATTGGGTCGAATTTGTCAAGGGTTGGAGATTTTTGGCAAAATTGCAACTTATTGTAAATTGACTGTTTCAGCAATACA
The DNA here is from genome assembly GCA_034641835.2 of Pinus albicaulis. Taxonomy (NCBI): domain Eukaryota; kingdom Viridiplantae; phylum Streptophyta; class Pinopsida; order Pinales; family Pinaceae; genus Pinus; species Pinus albicaulis. The sequence continues at coordinate 242,352,737 of CM076580.1, forward strand.
GATATTTGTTACTTGACCAACTTTAGATTCTGAAGGAGTTTTTAGTGCTTATTTGTTCTATATTTACCTTTTATGTATCTCTCTTGTAGTGGTTTTCATTTATATTACTCAAAATTCATCCATGTGATGCTCTGACTTCCTTTGTAAGTGAATTGACTGTGTATTTCCATATCTCATGTGTGTGTGTCCTACTACTGAAAACTCTGACTTGCCTCAACTTCCATGTCAAGTGAATTCACTGAATCACTGAAAGTGTTGAATCCATAAGCCCAATGGCTACATATTGATATTATTTTCAAACTACATTCATCATAACCAGTTTATTTCCTAAATAGAGTTAGCCATCTATATCTTTATTCCATATCATTAACCCTTGAGAGAGCCCTCTCAAATTGAGGAGGCTAAGCCTCAGTCACAATATTGGTTTGAAATAGTTACACTGAAGTTGTCTAATCAGCAGCCAATCAGGTACGATTTTGGTGATAACACCTTCAAAGGAGAGCCAAAACAAAATACCTATTAGTGATGATTTCTGAAAAGACTTGAGGAGAAGGAAGCTTTGCTTCACATGCTAAGAATCATGGGCACCCAGACATAGATGTGCAACAGGTAAGGCACACTATATAGAGGTATTTCATCATGATGAAGAGGAGGAAGAAGAGGAACCAGAAGGAGGTCATAGCACTGGGATAGCAGGAGGGGATCTACCACCACTAGGAGGTGGGAATGAGGCATTTTCTCTAATTGGAGGGGCCCTTGCATCATTGAGAGGAGTACCCAAGTACTTGACCTTGAGAGTTTGAGGTTCCATTCAAGATCAAAGGGTGTCAGTGATAATTGACAGTGGGACTACCCACAACTTTATTGATGCCCAATTAGTGTAGAGGAGGGAAATACCCACTGATGATTTTGAGGGATTTTCAGTTTTGGTCCCAGGAGCTAGAACTATGTAGTGCATGCATTATGTTCCATCTTTATCTCTCACCATGGGGACATATACATTGATTGATCACTTCTTTGTGGTTGACATACCGTACACCAATATGATCTTGGGTGTGCAGTGGTTGATTACTTTGGGGAAGGTCATCATAGATTGGGATACCTTATAGATGGAGTGGATAGATAGAAAGAGTGGAAAGCGTCAGATGATTCGGGGCATGCACACTTATCCCTCTCAGATAGCTTCCACACAGAAAGCACAGTTGGATTTAGGCAGTGGAAGCAAGGAATTAACAGTCCAATTAGTCATGCAGATGACTTTGGTCCATGATACATTACTATTTAGAGGCATTCCACTAGGGAGGCCACCAGATCAGGGGTTGATGAGAGATGTCTCACAACAGGTTCCAGGACTAATATATCCAGGAGGGGTGTGGACCTTGGGAGGACTTGGTACAACGCAGAGAGTCTTGGGCAGGCTCAAGGAGGAGGGAGACATTCTCCCAATATCATTATTACCCACTCTCACCAACCATCTTGTGCTGAGAGAGGATGTTTTAGGGAGGGAGGATGGCACCATCATGGTGCAAGGAGACCACTTCATGGCCTTGGAGAATCATAAGATACTTCAACATAGGGAGGAATATTCCACATATGGTAGAGGTTGGTGGCCCCTCATGCATACATTAGATAAACTCAGAAGGTTTTGGATGGGTGATAGATTCCCATGGAAGGCTAGCCTCCATAGACTTCAACCTTCACTTGAGCATGAGCAGCTACAAGAGGAGAAGCATAGGTATGATATCAGCATTACGACATATGACTTTGGCATGGGAGATGTCAAAGAAGAGGGAAATAACATGACATGTGATTTACATGGTAGATCAACAGCACTGTCATTACTGAGTATTGATGCTTATTGGAGATCCCAGTTGTTGGTGGAATAATCAAATGATCTATTTTCATGTAGGATACTTGATGGCCAATTATTATATGGGAGATATACAGTGAGAGATGCGGTCATCTATCATCAGAGTAGGATCCTCTTGACTAGAGCCTCTAAGCTCAAGGAGAATCTATTACATGCAGCATATGAGGAATTTCTCTCCAGCCACACTGATATGATGAGGGCATATCATTCTATCATGGATGGATTCACTTGGGAAGGCTTACAAGAGGAGATGCACTATCATATCAGGAGATGCATGGATTGTTTGGAGGTTGAGGAGAGGCCTAACTCTTTGGCAGAGTTACCACAGCCACTTCCTTTCTCATTGGGAGTGAGAGGAGGCCCATCTATGAGCCATTTCACCAGCTTGTTCAATGTATATGGTAACGATTGTGTTTATGTGCATAATAATTCACTAACTATGTATTTGTATATCCTTGCCATTCATGTGCAATAAATTACTCCAAAAGGGGTCACTCTTTTCTTTAGACTGCATGATCTACTTAGAGCCATAAGCAATGATGAGGATGGCCACTCCCTAGGAGATATTGGGGAGTTGATGTCTATTGAGAGTGTGCTCAATTGACACCACACATCATACACCTTCTCCAAGTATGTGAGAGGATTGGGGTAGCAAGAAAGTGGTTGGGAAGCCACTTATCATATCATATTATGAGGCAGTCAGGAGACATACTGCGCTGGTTCCACATGTGGGACTATGATCCTCCTCCAGTATTTCATTTGGAAGCTTTTGTGTCTTTGATTTTGATCTCATATATTGATGATGTTATTATCATTGTTGTGGGCATGATTGGAGGAATGAAAGATGGATTGGATGTGTCCATTGGGAGTGAGATTCTCCATATTGATTATGCTTCATGCTTCAGGGAGAACATTGAGAATCACATGATTGCTACATTAGACCTCTTGTTTCCTTATGGGATGAGACATTTTGTTAACTTGAGCCTTTGGGAGATGCATCTCATGAACACTTGGTAGGAACATTTTAGGGATGGATTGGTTAAAGGACACTTTGTTCATGAGGAGAGCTTATCACATGGAAGTGTCACAAGGGAAGGAGGAGAAGTTTTGCAACACTAACCTTTATAGTTTCTTGAGGACAAGCAACATTTGGGATGAGAGGATTGTAATATTCCCAATTAGCTTTCAGCTAGTTGGAATATTAAATTTTGTTTTTGCTTCTTAATTAGAAGAAAAAGTGGGGTAAAGAGACCCTTAAATCTCTTTAGCAGGAATAAAACCACTTCTAGTATGAATGTGGATCAGTTTAGCTAGCTGAAATAAAGCAACCCTTGGTGCGAAAGGAGTTAATGCATGTAGACTGGGTCAAGGTTGACCAAATCAACAATGTTGCCATAAGAGAGAGTGGAGCTAGTGGGGAGGAGTCTTTGCATGGAAGTAGCATCATAAATTAGTGGGGCCAAGGGTGAGGAAGCTCACCAAGCATATAAGGAATGTGATGGAAGCCATGATAGGCATTCAAAATATTGTTTATGTTTGGGTCTTATGACTTCTCGCATGCTTCAGCTGTTTAGTAGAGTTTGTTGTACTGTTTAGTACAAGAGTATTCCCAAACGGAAATCTCACACTCTTCCTCGAGGGACTTTGAGTGCCCAGTCAGGAGAGATATTCTAAGCTTCATTTCCACCATCTAGCATTGGGCCAAGCAAATACCTTCAGCCACAATGCAGTCTCCTTCAAGAACTGCGTTATTTTGTAGGGTGTTGCAGTGGAGGGTTGAGAAACCATGTTTATGAGATAGTTTTTTAGTGAGGGGAGAAACCCTTCACCTGGAAAGCTAGAGAGGAGAAGCTACAACCATTTTCTTGTCATATCAGCAATATTTCAGTAGAGATCCAGTGATACAACGTTAGTCAGCCATAGAGTTTTATTTTTCACTTTTTGCATCTTTTGTATTTCAAGAAACCCTTTTTGGGTTGTCTTGGGATTGTACTTGAGAGACTAGTTCTCCATTTTCAAAACCCTTTGAGCATCATATTAGTGGATATATTTGTTCCCATTTTCCAGCTACAATAACCCTCACTGGGATTGCGCTGTCATGTACTCCGACATTTATGTATAGCAGCAAAATTTATGGAATTAGTGTATTTGGGCATTGGAGGCTTGTTTGCCTAGTTTGAGTGATTTGTTCCTCAACATATTGTACATTTTTGCTACTGTGATACATAATATAATGGATCTATGATTTTATCATGTGTTTGTAGTGATATTTGCTTCAAATTCCAGTTTTATGTTCAATATTGTTGCTTTTCCTAATTTGGAATATTACATGCACCATGAGGGTGAATCAAAGGATTGGTGGTTCAGCCATTTAAAACATGCAAGAGTGAATGGTTATGCATAATTCACTCAAAGGATGATAAAGAATTTTGATAGAAGAAAATAAAGACACTTTCCATAGAGACATTTCTGATCATTAATGAGAAAGTACCCGAGAAGCAAAAGCAAGATGTCAGCACTATCACTCCGGAAAGGGAGCAACTACCACCACCACTAGCTGCAGAAGTACTTGCATCAGGAGAAAGAGCACTTGCATATTTGCAAGACAGTATTGAGCTCTTGAAATTGGGAGTCCCATGCATGATTCAGGAGATGCATGAGGAAGAAGAGGCAGATACCAGCGCTGGTGCAGCAGTAGTGGAGAAGCCATCACCATCACTAGCAGTTGGAGAAGCCATTGCACTAGTTGGAGGAAGTCTTGTAGCCTTACAAGATGTCCCCAAGTATCAGCTTATCCAAGGTTTGCAAAAATTTCCATCCCATATTATTTCAGCACCTCAGTTTGAGATTGGTGGGGTCATGCCATCAGGGAAATCACATAACCAAAGGTTAGAGCACCTTGCTGATTTGGAGCAGCAAACTATCACCACGCAGAGGACCCTTGACTTTCTCAAGGAGGAGATGTATAACCATCCTAGTTGTTCAATGTTGAGCTACACATAACACTTTGTGTTGAAGTGTAAAGTTTCAGAAGATAGGATGAGCATAGTCCTAATAAGTACAATGTCAGGCTATGAGTTCAGCATTTTGCATGGTCATGAGACAACAGATGCGCCATCATGGAGATCAGCAGCGTTGTCACCGGGGAGTAGTGATGAGTTGGGGGCCCAACTATTCTTGGAGCATTCTAATGACTGGTTCACTCTTGAAGCATTGGAGGGACATATGATAGTTGGTAGACGTATTATGATGGATAGAATTTTCCATCATCAGGATGAAGCCTTCTTGATGAGTATCTCATAGCTCAAAGAGAATTTTCTACCTACAACATATTCAAAATCTTATGGATTCTACCGGGTCATCGATGAGAGGTTCTCATGGAGTAACCTCAAGGAGGATGCACTTCAACATATCATGGAGTGAAAAGATCATTAGATTGGGGAAGATGGTATTCTCCATTGGGTGGATACCAAGTTGGAGCATGATATGAGTCATCACCCATAGTTAGATGGATGGGTGAGGATGATGAGCAAGTGGTTGGTGAGCTACTTGCAGATCTATGACACGGGGCAACAAGAAGCATGGTTCCACTGGTTGCTTTTGGGTGAATATGATTACTACCCAACATCTCACATTTGTATTATCCATGCCTTGTATATTACTGGTGTGACGTAGCAATAGGAGACATGGTTGTGTTGGTTTGGCCATCACATGACATATCCTATGTCAATGGGTGTGTTATTGTTTGGGACATTGCATCACACTCACAGGATGTGGCAGCATGGAGCTTGGTTATGTTGGGATGATGTGACATTATACATATCAATAAATATGTTGTTGCTCCATGGCTTGCATGATGATGATGTGAGGTGGCAGCAAGAGTCATTGTTTCTTTGGTTACTCTTGGGAGAGTATGGGCTTAATTTCCCCCATACCTTGCATGATGAGGAGGGGGGATGGCAAGAGGAGGCCTTACTGTGTTGGATTTTGTTAGGATATTATGGCCATCATACTTGGTTTGACGATGGGGTGGTATGGAAGAAAGAGGCATTGTTGTGGTGGTTGTTATTGAGAGAGTATGGTTCGACATTTCACATGTCAACCCATATGTCTTTGTTTCCTATTTTGCGCAGTGTTGAGATGATGCTCGAAGCAAGCAGGGCCAACATGGCCAATCATGGGAGCATGGAGAGGTACATCCTACTCCATGTAGCATGGGTTGGAGAGATAGTTCAACAATTGGGACTTTCCTTTGGGGGGAGGAACCACTTCACTTCATATGTCTCATGCAGAGAAGAGTCTCTAGAACAACATATGGTTGCCACTTGGAGGTTCATTGATGAGGAGAGGCATCTATCTATACAGTTGGAAGCCATTCTAGACATTCTAGATAGGCAGCGATGGAGCTAGGCATTCATTACACATTGGAGTAGATGGGGATACCTTCCATATGAGGATGCCATTTGGAGGGAGGAGGATTGCTGTAGCATTCACTTTTGTAGTTGCTTGAGGAGAAGCAACATTTTGGCGGGGAGGGTTGTAATATTCCCAATTTTCCATCAGTTAATTGGAATATTAGAGTTCTTACTTTTCTCAATTAATTAAGTAAATAAAAGGGTGGAGGGACCCATAAACCCCATAAATGAATAAAATACACTTGTTGTGTGAATGTGGGTTAGTAGATAGTATATCAACATCATGGAGTAGTGGAGCAGCTCATTAATGAAGGAAGAGTGGAGATTATGGAGAGATAATGAGGAAGATGATAGAGATAATGGAGGAATACAAGTAAGATCATAGAGAATTAATGATTCAATGATGGAGGAAGTGGTGCATTAAATGCACACATGATGGAGGGAGTGGAGATTAATTGCAGAGATCATGGAGATCATGGAGAGACAACACATTCTTCATGGAGACTAGTGGGCACATGTGCAATGAATTTATGAGGTGGGCCAAGGCTATGGAAGGCTCACAACCAAATAAGGAAGATGAGGGCAGCAAAACAAATCAATCTAGTGGGTCATTTGACATTTCTTTGCACGCTTCAGCTGTTTAGCTAACTCTGTTGTGTTGTTTAGTACACGGGTGTTCCCGAGCGGGTATACCACCCTTACCCATGGGGGACTTCGAGTGCCTACTCTAGGAAGGTTATTTTGAGCAACTATTCATCATACGGGATTGGTGCCACATTAACCCCTCTCTTCCGCATATACAGCTTCAAGAAATACACATTCATGTCTTAGGATTTGAGAAGAGGAAGGTAGTTTCTAGCATTTCAGCTAGGAAACTAGTGGAGGGATCATTATTTCACCTTGTGATTCCATTTCAGTATTCCAGGAGCAAAATTGTGATATCCGACATTAGGCCATCATTATACGCCTCCATGCAGTAGTAGTTCCTCCAAGAATTGCACAGCCCGGCTAGGTAAATCTAGTGGAGGAAGGAAGTTCCAAGTATTTCAGCTTGGAATCTTGTGAGGGACCATCCCCTCACTTTGGAGAGATTATTTCCATCAGCTATGAGCTTTATTCCATCACCTAGCAGCAGGCTACACCTCCAGCCCTCTTGACAACGTAGTTCATTCCATCATTTGTGCAGTGTGTAGCTATAACTTGAGTAGAGGAAGGAGGAGCTAGATCTCAAGCTTCTAGCTTGGAGATCAAGAGAAGGGACCAACCCTTCATGTATTGAGTTGATTGGGTGCTATTTCAGCAGTTATATCATAAATTCAGCCCCATTTCAGCAGTTACCTAGGAGTATTGCGTAAGTTAGCCAATAGGGGTGCAGTGGGCAACCCAAAAAAGGCCGAAAATCCAAATTTAGAATCTGGCCAAACAATTTCTGGATTTTTCCGTGTTTTTTGAGTAGAATCTGTGGTTAAAATTTTGGATCTTTCTGAGAACTTGAGTAGCCTTCTACACATGGTTCTTCTTCTGACTAGTAGTGGTTTCCAGCAGCAACAACAGTAGCAGCACAACATTTCCAGTGCTAGTTTTCATTAGTGTATTTCAACCACTCCTTGTTGTCTTGAGTACATCTTGTTTGGAGCGCTATTTACTTTTTGTTGTTTTTTATAATGATATGACTCAACTGTTTCTACTCATGGTTATAATGTCTTGATGTAATTTCCAGTTGCAGCATATTTCCGACATTTTCCAGATTTTAGTACTATATTCTTGTTTTTCTTTATTTGGAATGTTGTAGATTTTCTATATTCCTATCTTTTCCATTTTGGAATATTACAAGATGAAAGAAGATAAGAAATATGGGCTGACCTGCTGAGGGTGCTTACATGATGCCCCTTTGTTAGGTCCCTATATTACTAGTGTAGCCCCTTATTGTTGGTAGTGTATCCCCCTTATTGTTATTATTGTACCCCTGTAGCCCCCATATTGTTATTATGGTGCCCCATAAACCCCACTATTTTTATTGTTGCGCCCTTACATTATTATTATTAGGTCGGTTAGGATTATATTGTGACCCCATGGACTCTTATATATAGAAAGAAGGTTTTGTCATTTGAATCATCCAAGAATTGTTCATTTATGTAATGTAAAGGAGGTTTCCCCCTCGAAGTGGCTTATTTCTAAGGCGTTGATCTCTCTTTTATTCTATTTTTGGAGTTGGTTTCATAACATTTGGTATCAGAGCTTTGGATTCTAGGGTTTCGCTGCTCCAAACAGGTTATCGTGGAATTTTTTCTATAGCTTTGTTTCTACGAAGGTTCAGAAGCTGAAATCTAGAGGAACGTCGTGTAAAAATTTCAAAGTTTGGTTCACAATATTTTGGAGATATGATCTGTGGAAGTTAGGTTTTTTTTCAGGTTCCTGAATTTCATCGCAAAGAGGTGATCGTGGTAAAATTATCATAACTCCCTCTCTGTTGGAATTCTATAGAAAGTGACCAAAATTAAAAGAATTGTAGTCTCCTATGCATGAAGTTTAGAGCTGGAGGAGGAAAAAAATGACACGTGGCACACCATACAAGTTTGCTCTACTGAACCTGTCCATAATTAGGTCATTGTGGGAGATTGGGCATAAATTTGTCTTGAAGAATCCAAATCAGGTCAGACCTATGGAATTGGAAATAAGATTCATAGGGCTACTAAAGGAACAAATATAAGATATCAGGGATCCAAAATTACATAGATACATCAGTTTCAATATTGAGCTCCTCAAAATCAAGAAAAAAGGTGTGTATTTGTTTTTTCAAATTGCATAAGTCTTGTTTGAAAAATTAGTTTGAAGTGATTCCGAGGCATATTGAAGCATAGATATCAGTATTGGGTTCTAAAATTCCCTCAAAAAATAATTCAACTCCCATTAAGCCCTCAGAATACTCTATTATGACTCATACAGATGAAGAAGTGCAATATGATATATCAAAATTACAAGAAAAAGTGCACCAAATTTCGTTCTCACAAAGAGAAACAAAAAATGAAATGGAATTTTTGAAGAAAGGCATGGAAGCTAAGGTGGATGGTTTGAAGAAGGGTGTGGAAGATAATCTAGATGGTTTGAAGAAAGGTGTGGAAGCTACTATGAATGTTTTGAAGAAATGTGTGGAAGCTAAGATGGATGGTTTGAAGAATGGCATGGAAGCTAAGATAGATGGCATGGAAACTAAGATGAATGACATGAAAGCTAAGATCGATGAAAAAATGAAAGACAACATGGAAGACATGAAGAATGATCTAAAAGAAGACATGGAAGGTTTGATGGAGGGTTTGACAAAGTTGATACAAGAAATGATTCCTAATGGAGAAAAGATAGTAGTGGAAACTCATGATGAGAAAAAAATAAATGTTATTTGTGATTTCATAAACTCTAATGTTAGATTGAAGACCCACCATATTCCAAAGGTCGATATGAGGAAGTTTGATGGCAAGGATCCCCTAACTTGGATACTACATATGGAGAAATATTTTGATCTCAATAATGTGAAAAACACACAAAATGTACACATTGAAACTTCATATTTAGAACAAAATACATTTGTATGGTATTGATGGCTTTTATCCCATAAAAAAATGTCACTTGGTCAATTTTTACAGAGGAAATGGTAGCACATTATAAGGATACAAAGAGCAAGACCTTCTTTAGCCAATTGATAAATCTCAAACAAAAGGGTTCAGTGGTGGAGCACATTGAGGACTTCCAAAAATTGAATATAGGGTAGCTGATATTCCAGAGGAACACAAGATTGATATCTTCATAGGGAATTTAAAGGACAACATCGAACATGGGGTTCACATTGGGAACCCGATTCATTGGAGAAGGCATTTAGGTTCCCAAGAAAAATTGAATGTAAAATTATGGCGACAAGGAAACCTACCACTCACATCTATAAATATGGAAGTATTGCTACTCCTAGACTCCCACAACCTACAAGGTTGACACCACAAGAATTGGAAGAAAAAAGAGAAAAAGGACATTTCTACAGTTGTGATAACAAATATACTAAAGGTCATAAGTGTGCTGAAAATAAATTATTTTACATAGATTTTGAAGAGGAGGAAGAAAATGAACAAGAAACGTCAAAAGAAGAAGATATACACCAGGAACCAACCCTAAAGAAAGAAGAAATGAGTCTAACCATATCCTACAATGCATTCGCAGGAATCACCAATCCTCAAACTCTCAAGATAGAAGGACACATCAAGAAGAAAAAGGTGATAGTGTTGATTAATTCAGGTAGTACCCATAATTTTATTCATTGTAAGGTGGCCAAGGAATTGAATTGTTTCCTATTCCCAACACCAGAGTTTCAAGTGATGGTTTCAAATGGAGGAACTATAAATTTCTCTGGAAAATGGCATAATATCAAGATAACCATGGGGGAATATGTATTGAATAGTCCAATGCTTTCCATTCCAATGGGAGGTGCTAATGTTGTACTAGGAGTACAATGGTTACAATCTTTGGGGACGATAGGTTTTAATTTTCAAGAACTTTTCTTGAATTTTTTTTTGGAAGGAAAGGAAGTTGAATTACAGGGTATCAAAGGGAAGTCGGGAAAGATAATAAGCTCTAATTTCATGACAAATCTTATGAATAAATAACAACGAGGCATAATTTCACAAATATGCTCACTAGAAGTTCCAACATCAAAATCATCTATTTCTCCAGATCTCCAAAAAGTCTTGGACAATCATTCCAATGTGTTTGAAACTCCCAAAGGACTCCCACCTATTTGTGATCATGATCATGCTATTAATTTGATTCCAGGAAGTATTTCTCCAAACATCAGGCCTTACAGATATACTTATGTCCAAAAGAGAGAGATTGAACGTATGGTTGCAGAAATGTTATAGGTTGGTATAATTCAACCTAGTCAAAGTTCTTTATTTGCTCCAGTAGTATTGGTGCACAAGAAGGATGGATCATGGTGCATGTGTCCAGATTATAGATATCTCAATAAGCTCACTATTAAAGATAAGTTTCCCATTCCTGTGATTGATGAATTACATGGAGCAATTTATTTTACCAAATTGGACCTTCGTTCAGGATATCATCAAATTAGAATGAATACTTATGATATTTTGAAAACAACATTTCGAACTCGTGAGGGTCATTGTGAATTTTTGGTCTTGCCTTTTGGCCTTACCAATATACCTTCTACATTTCAAGGGTTGATGAATTTCATTTTCAAAACCTTTCTTAGAAAATTTGTGTTAGTATTTTCTAATGATATACTAATCTATAACAGGTCTTGGAAGGATCATGTTCAACATGTTGAGAGAGTGCTCAAACTATTGGAGGAGAAACAATTGCGAAAACCTCCAAATGTTTCTTTGGAGTAAAGGAGGTGGAATATCTGGGTCATATTGTATCTCACGAGGGTGTTAAGGTAGACCCTAACAAAATTAAAGCCATTAATGAATGGAAGGTCCCCACAACCATAAAGCAGTTGTGAGGATTCCTCAGGTTAACAAGGTATTGTCACAAGTTTGTTAATAATTATGGGAGAATAGCAGCACCTCTAACAAAATTATTGAAGAAATATGCATTTTCATGGACTCATGAAGCAACTAAGGCCCTTGAAAATCTTAAAGAGGCAATGTGTCTAGCACCAGTCTTAGGTATGCCAGACTTCACAAAAACCTTTATTGTGGAATGTGATGCCTCAAGAAATGGAATTAGTGTTGTTTTAATGCAAGAAGGAATACCTATTGCTTTTGAAAGTCATCCAATCAAAGGAAAGTATTTATAGAAAGCCATTTATGAGAAGGAAATTTTGGAAATACTACATGCACTAAATAAATGTCGACCTGACCTAATGGGAAGACACTTCAAGGTAAAAACTGATCATGATAGTCTTAAACACTTTTTGTAACAAAGACTATCTTTAGAAGAGCAGCAAAAATGGGGCACAGAGATGTTGGGTTATGACTTTGAAATCATATATAAAAGGGGAAGCCAAGTGTTGTTGCATATGCACTCTCAAGAAAGGATGAAGAGGTGGAAGCATTTCTTTGTTCCATTTCTATTATCCAACCAGATTGGATAACTGAAGCAAGGGATAAATGGAAGAATGATGATGAAGTGTGGACACTCATTCAAAATGTGGAGCAATATCCTAGTACATCTGATACATTTAGTTGGAAAATCTTATGGTAACTGTCGAGGCATAAAATGTATCTTTTTAACACCTATTTATCTCACATTAATTATCAATCCGAGAGCAACTTTTTATTTCAAGAGTGTACTCAGTCTGAGGCAGCAATTTATCAAAGAGTAATGCTGTGAAGATGTAGTACAGAATAACAAATGCAAAGGTAACAAATGCTTGTAAAGAAACCTACTTACAATGACATGAATGGAAATATTAAACTACATCAATCTTGCAAAACATCGATCAGGGATGCAGTAGTAGTAACTCTTTCCCTTAGAAATCAATGCAAGATTACCAATCCTGGGGATTTGGAGGCAAAAGCCTCTATCCTCTATAGTTGGAAATCTTAAAGCAATTGAAACACAAGCATATTAAACGAAAGCAAATTAAAGGAAGCGCAATCTGAAAAGGAACAGCAGTATTCATCTATTTGCTAATCAAAGACTATAAATAAGCAATGGAAAAAAATGGAACAACAACGTGAAATGAACAGCAATTGCGAACTTCACAATACTTTAATCTATTGCCAGCCGATACTGGAAATCAATCAATCATAGAGAATAATAACTTAAAGTCGAATACAGAATAGCAAGGCTTTCGTAATGATAGCAGAATAAATGAACATCAAAGTAGATAGCAATGTAATTCGTTAATGGATCTGTATTCAAAGAAATCAATTAACTCTGTAATCGAAATAAGCAGTAAACACACTTCACACAACAGAAAATAAAGAAATAGAAATACAAATAGTAGAACGATTCCACCAGGGCCGGGCCCTCAGCCACCGGTGAAACACTGTTGCGCTTTACTCCAACGTTTGAGAAATGGAACAAGAACGAACTCTTTTATTAATCAGGCATGAATAATGTTTACAAACAACTCGTACTCTCTTAACAAGAGTCGATGCACAATTCTGCAAATTACAACAAGAAAAGTCTCTCTCCCTCCTCCAATACACAATACATGTTCTCCTTTTATAATCAGAAGGAGGAGAAATTAAATAGTAAATACAATCTCCCATAAAAATATTGGATTGTTCTCAATCAACTTGATGAACCAGAAAATTCATTTCCAACAGTCTTTCAACAAGAGCAAGGCGAATTTGGCTTTGCAACTGAGATTTGGAGGATGGCCGCAACAACAAATCTGAGAAAAGCGTGCTCAAATAACCCTGCGTTTCTCTCAATACAGGCCAAATTTTGGCAAACCGTTTGTTACTAAAGTTAATTGGGCCCGTTCTGGACAAAACCCATGTTCCAGATTTTCCAGATTCTTCTTCATTTGCCCAGAATCTTAACCGCAAAACTGTCACTTCTTATTCCAGCGGATTCCTGAGTTGGAATATTTCATAATGATTTGGAAATCAAATCCGCAGTCTGGCAAATATCTTGGAGGCTAAAATGGTAAATGATATTAATAAACCATCATTGATAAAATTATGCATAATAATAATTAATTTATTAAAAATAAAGGAGAAGAAATAATTATTCATCCATAAGAGCATAAATCATTATAAAATGAATTTATATGATAAATTATAAAAATGTTATGATAAAGAAGAGTGAAAATGGATGAAATAAGTGTTAAGAAGTGGTCATATTCACAGCCCAACATACCCCCAAATTGAATATATTGCATGCCCTCATGCAGTCCAAAGACAAAACTCATGTGTTAACCAAGCGAAAAAAATTGTTCATCCCAACTCATGAAATGGATGGAACAAATGAATTTTTCCTCAAATAATGAATATTCAATTTTAGCAATCTTGATGAAGGCATAACAACTATACGTATATGAAGTTGCAGAAAAATGTGACATAAGTAACAACAAACTTCGTTAACCATTTTCTCAAAAATCAGATCGTTTTGATGCACGGATCATGAGATATAAAAAATGGTTGTAGGTGATAGTGCATAATTTTCGAAATTTTATGAACTAATTTAGCGTGAAATTATCTGGGTTTGTGTATTTTAATGATACCTCTATGTTATCCAGAAATCACAAGAATTCAATTCATATTTTTGAAGATATATGCGAATCAATTTCTGCACTATATACAAATGAAATTGTATGCCTTAAATGAGAAAGAAATTGAAAAACATTCATCATGTGTAGCAATTCCCTCCCCCCAAACTGAAGAATTAGCATGTCCTCATGCGATGCTAGAAACAAAGAGAGGTGGTTGCTACAATCTGTTGAAATATATGCTTGGTATAAAACAACATGGAATAAGGGAGGTGTTGAGAATGAATAAGAATATCCATGGATTAAGAAAGAAATGAAGGAAATTAACACTCCCCCAAACTGAAAGATGAGACGTGTTTAGAAAAATGGGAAGTGGTAAAGATATGGAATGAATGATGATAAATAATGCTTAATGGATGTTCATGAAATTCTCCTAAATTCATAATAAATCAGAAAATTATGCTATTTTACCTCAGGTGTTACCTCCGAAAAAATGTAGAAGGAGATATAAGGACTGGCCTTTGTTGAAGCTGATGTAGGCTGAACGAATACTGAAAGTGATGGAAAAGGTAGAAGCCATGCAAGCACATCATGTCTGAAGAATTGTGTGCATTTGCGAGCCTTTGCTGTTTAGTTGCAATAGTGATCATGCTGCGGATAGAATTCCCCCCCATACTTGTTGTTCTCCTGTAAACAAATCACAATTCTGTATGTAATTTTCTTGAATCCACAGTTTTAGTTTTAAATGGCAGCAGATAAGACAAATGCAAAAAGTTCAATCAGCAAAAATTCTGTAAAAATGCAGTATTAATATTGTGGAAAATCAGCAAAATAGAAGAGCAGCGTATTGCACAACAATTGTACAACATGGAAAGGCATACATACTTATGATACAATCAACAAATTATCGCATTACTGAAATCCATGCATGTAATGAATCGTTAATAAATAGAAAATCATTTTGTAATGATTTAAATACGAGGGGAAGGGACAGCATATGATAACCATAAGTATAATTGCGTTATTTATAACTTTGGATTAATATGATCGACTTATAATGATTTTCATGTATAATAGGTTCGGAGGTAAGGGATTCATATTTTCATTTGACATTTAAATAAAGATATAGGAAAAGGGTTAAATATAACTATTGATGTGTATAAGTGTGACTCCAATACCATCAGCAGAGCTCTGTTGCCCACAGGTGTCCATAACCTTGACAGAGTTGCTTTCTTACCCACGGAACCATTGTCCTTTATGTATGCTGAAGAAGTGTTTTTTATTGAATATCATGACGGAGGCCATTGTGCTGGCTTGGTCGTGATGAGACCTCCTGTTCCAAGGACTTCTTGATTTTTTCAATTGTCTGTTGGACCATTTCCTTGGTTTGGTGGCCATAATGGGAATGCCACTTCACTGCCTTCCCTATGATCACGGTAGGTTGGCTCTTGGTGAGACCCCCTATCCTCCATCTGCAAAATCGTTATTAATGGAATATATAAATATTTTTTCTTCTTTTCTTTTACGCACAGCACTTTTCCTCAGTTAATCATAAGGGATGGCTCAACACTCCTTAAAAGTAGGGATGGTGGAAGAAGTCTGAACAGCTCAATAGAAAAGAATATGCCCTTGTTCCTACTCCATAAGTAAAAATCAAAGAAAGTTATAAAATATGGGAAAAAAACAACATGATAAATATAATCGATCATATGAATTTAGTGGTAATAAGACAACAAAATCATGTTATTGATTATGTCCCTTTTTCCTTTTTCTTATCATTACTAAACAACTTTCTTAAAAATGACGATTTCTTTTGATTTGTTGATTACAGTAAGCGCTAATTTGTATGATTGTATATCATTTCATAAATTTTATGTTTGTCTTTCAAAAAGTCATGAAAAATTCAAAAAAAGTTCTAAAAATGTTGTTTAAAAAACAAGAAAAATGCACTCAAAAAGTGTTGTTCCTTTGAAAAGGAATAGCAAAAACAATCTGCAAAAATGTTGTTCCTTTGGAAAGGAACAGCAAGAACAGTCTGCGAAAATGTTGTTCCTTTGGAAAGGAACAACAAGAACAGTCGAGGTTGTTCCTTTTTGAAAGGAACAGCAAAAATGAACGGTGCTGTTCCTTTTGAAAGGAACATCAAAACTGAGCGGTGCTGTTCCTTTTGAAAGAAACAACAAAATGAGCGGTGCTATTCCTTTTGAAAGGAACAACAAAAACATGCAATAAAAATATTGTTCTTTTTGAAAAAAACAACAAAACAAAAAGGAAAAAAAGATAGAGGAAAGAACAAAGCTAATATGCAATCCATTGCCAAGCAAATCCAATCAAATAGAAATAAAAGTTTTTGTATAGGTTTCAAGAAATTTTTTTACATAATTGCTGCTATTGAAGAATTGTCTTTTGTAACTGAAACTTGCATGGGGGGGTCTTTATTGTTCAATTACCACTGGAGCACAAATTGCAATTTGAAACATTAATACCTGAAACACAAAAACATAAAAGAAATCAGCAAAGAAAAAAGACACTTTATTAAGTTACAACAGCTATGATGTTATTTCTAAGAGAATTTCAAATCTATTAATGGAAAAAAATGATCTTTTGAAAAATGTTTGGCAGCAGTGACATGAATCTTCAAATGGAAATAAATTCTTCATTTCTTCTTGTTATGAATCTTTTAGGTAATAAACTGGATGAAATTCCCTTGTTTCACTAAAATTTCTCTCCAGAATCGCTCGTCCATAAATGGACCCTCTTTGGTCTGTTAAGACCTGCAAAAAACGAGCATCTACCTGCAATAAAACATTAAATCATGGAGAAAGAGAGGTGATCGGGCTCCCCTAATCCAAGAATTATGCAAAAAACTAACAAGTAGTTACTCTGTAGAACAAATCTATAGACAAAGTGAAATTAATTTATTACTTGCGGGAGAGCAGTGGCCAATCATGCTAACCTGCAGTGTTTCAATCATAACTTCTTCTTTTTTCATCCGATTTGAGTGATTCCAAAGCCAAATGAGAGCTAATTCAAAGTTTTATCTCTAACATAAACAGGTTTTAAAAATTCCATGTAATAATACGTTAAATTTTCTTATAACAACCTGCATAATAGAGTCATTTTCGATTTTCCAGCTCAGACCAACAGTTGGTATTTCAAGCATAAATTATTCGTTTGATGGTGGATTGAAGTGATTCAAATTGGAGATTGAAGTAGATTCATTTATTGATCTCCAATAGAAACAGGTTTTGAAGACAAGAATAATTGATGGGTCAAATATGTTAAGGAACAGCCGAGAAAACAGAGTTTCAAGAGTGCTGATTTATGATAGGCAGTCAGTATTTGGGTCATAAATTCCTCATACGATATCGAAATTGAGTGATTCAAATTGGATTGTAAACTAGATTCATAGAGGAATTTACCATAGAAACAAGTTTTAAAAATATAGTCATTTAGGCCTCCAAAAACTGACTGTCCCAACTATGTTTTTGAGCTGCCTACTAGACACCCTGTTAATGTTTTGGTTCTAACTTTTTTGTTTCAAATCCAAATTGAGTGATTACAATTGGTTTGGAAAGTAGACATCAAGGGCTACTTAGGATAGAAATATGTTTTAAAAATATTCAATTTTAGTCTCCCAAAACATGACTGTCCCAACTGTGTTTTCAGAAATTTTATCAAGCCCGCAAGCCAAAAAAATGATATTCAAGCAATTTTTCCATATTGATGATAAAAATGAATATTAGTGTTTGTAGAGTTGTTGTTTGCAATATAATCCATCTACATACACAGATAAATTAGAATATTTATCATCAATGTTGATTTCACAGCGTGTTGAAACAAAAAAACAACTATTTTTACAAAAATAAAAAAATGTGTTTGTTTTATTTCCTCTTTTATTTATTTCTCCACTATCCTACTCTGAATTGGAAAATGAATATGATTATGTATAAGAGTATTTCCAGTGGAGCCATTTCCGAAATAATGCTTCAATTATGTACATACCCAAATTTGAAAAATGTATGTTAATAAAAATTAGGGTATGAGAAACCAACTTCCCTTGAAAAGATGATGCCAAAAATTGTTGAAGTATGGAGTGATGTTGCAAACAAATGATGGATTGAAACCAATCTTCAATATATTCTTTGCTTCCTTGATTTCCCATAGCCATCATATCATGAAGTTCTTGAGCTTTTAAAATGATTTGTTGGTGCAAACTAGAAGAAACCTCATTTTCTTTTACAACTTCTACAATTTTTGGATTTGATTCATTCTGAATCTCAGTGTAAGTTTTTTCCAATGGTACATGTGAGATAGAATGGGTGGGAAGGGTGGTTGAATTTTGCAGTTCAACATTGTAAGCATGTTGTACTGGTTTATTATCGTGTGGGTGTGGAATGAGTTGAGCAAGAGATTGTGTAGGGAATGGAGCCTCTTGATGATGTAGTTGATTGTGTTGAGTGGATGATTTTGATCGGCAAACAAGGTGTTGTGGAAGAGCTGGAAGATGTGTTTGTGCTACAAGATGAGGGAGAGTAGTCATGCAATCATAATGTGAACCATGCCAATCTTGTAGACAAGATTGGTAGTGGTTATATTGAGATTGGCATGGCTGCCCTAACATATGAGTATTCCATAACGAATTATGCAAGTAGGAGAATGGAGAGAAAGTGTTTTGAACCATACCTGTAGGCCATGATTTCCATGGTTTTGACCCTGTTGGAGCTTCCGCATCTCTTTGATATGCTACTTCCAAATTAGATAAGGAAGAGTGAGTATCTATGGGATGCTCCTTTTGGTAATGAGGGAAAAACACTTCATCAAATTCTTGATTTCTCTGAACCTGCAAAACATTCAATTGTGAATTTAGAGAGCTAATAAAATCATATTTAAAATTTTCAAATAAAACCTTGATTTCAGCTCTTATGTCTCTTGTTCTTGTAGTAAATTTGGAAGAAAAAGAAGAAACTTCTCTAGAATTCTTACCAGCCTTGGAAATTCCTCTTGAATACCTTATGCACAATTCACAAACATCATCATATGATAACTAAAAAACATCACATTTTCCTATCAGATTTAAGAGTTCTAAAAAATCATCTTTGATTCCTTTAAGAAGGAGTGTTTTCAAGATATCTTTTTCCAAATGCCTATGTCTTGATTTTTGAAGGTTGTATCGAAATCGCTCTACATAGTCCTCCAAGATTTCATCTTCCCTTTGTGTCATACCAAAAATATCTTCATTGGATTTGCAATAGTCTTGGTACTTCTTCAAGAATATGTTCTTCATGTCCTCCCATGTTTTGATGCAGTTCCCACCTAGGCTCATGAACCATCAGAGAGCTGCTCCTTTTAGAGTAAGAGGAAACACTTTCAATCTTTGATCATTAATACAATAATCATATCCTCTACAAAGTATTTCAAACTCAAATAAGAATGTATCTGGATCTTCATTTGTCAAACCATGAAAATTTGGTAGAGACAATGGGGGAATTATGTGCATTTGTGTCACTCCTCCTAGATCTTTGATATGGAATTCAAAAGTTGCAATGTCAGCCATTTCTTACCATAATAGAAGATGTTCTTCAGGTGTTTCTTTAAGGATCCTCCTTCCAATGTTCCTGTCAATTGGTTAGTGAAATGGGTGGTGCTTACATCACCACTCGAGGGGAATTACAAGATTTTTTTCAAAAAATACTCTACCTCTAAAATTAAAAAAAAATGCAAGCATTCATTCCTACCTTAAGCTTTCACTCAATTCTGCTGTGAAGCAGGCCAGTGAACAAGTGTGTTTCTTACTCGGTGCGCAGGTTCTTACCTTCTGTCTTTAATACCCAATTCTTCCCAAGCAGAAAAAAATTAAATATGCATCACCTTTTCTAAATGGCATACACTCTCCCCGGCAACGACGCCAAAATGTCGAGGCATAAAAAGGTATCTTTTTAACACCTATTTATCTCACATTAATTATCAATCCGGGAGCGACTTTTTATTTCAAGAGTGTACTCAGTCTGAGGCAGCAATTTATCCAAGAGTAATGCTATGAAGATGTAGTACATAATAACAAATGCAAAGGTAACAAATGCTTGTAAAGAAACCTACTTACAATGACATGAATGGAAAGATTAAACTACATCAATCTTGCAAAACATCGATCAGGGATGCAGTAGCAGTAAGTCTTTCCCTTAGAAATCGATGCAAGATTACCAATCCTGGGGACTTGGAAGCAAAAGCCTCTATCCTCTATAGTTGGAAATCTTAAAGCAATTGAAACACAAGCAGATTAAACGAAAGCAAATTAAAGGAAGCGCAATCTGAAAAGGAACAACAATATTCATCTATTTGCTAATAAAAGACTATAAATAAGCAATGGACAGAAATGGAACAACAACGTGAAATGAACAGCAATTGCGAACTTCACAATACTTTAATCTATTGCCGGACGATACTGCAAATCAATCAATCACAGAAAATAATAACTTAAAGTCGAATACAGAATAGCAAGGCTTTCGTAATGATAGCAGAATAAATGAACATCAAAGTAGATAGCAATGTAATTCGTTAATGGATCTGTATTCAAAGCAATCAATTAACTCTATAATCGAAATAAGCAGTAAACACACTTCACACAACAAAAAATAAAGAAATAGAAATACAAACAGCAGAATGATTCCACTAGGGCCGGGCCCTCAGCGACCGGTGAAATGATGTTGCGCTTTACTCTAGCGTTTGAGAAATGGAACAAGAACGAACTCTTTTATCAATCAGGCATGAATAATGTTTACAAACAGCTCGTACTCTCTTAACAAGAGTCGATGCACAATTATGCAAATTACAACAAGAAAAGTCTCTCTTCCTCCCCCAATACACAATACATGTTCTCCTTTTATAATCAGAAGGAGGATAAATTAAATAGTAAATATAGTCTCCCATAACAATATTGGATTGTTCTCAATCAACTTGATCAACCAGATAATTCATTTCCAACAGTCTTTCAACAAGAGCAAGGCGAATTTGGCTTTGCAGCTGAGATTTGGAGGACGGCCGCAACAACAAATCTAAGAAAATCATGCTCAAAGAACCCTGCGTTTCTCTCAATACATGCCGAATTTGGGAAAACCATTTTTTACTAAAGTTAATTGGGCCCGTTCTGGACAAAACCCATGTTCTAGATTTTCTATATTCTTCTTCATTTTCCCAGAATCTTAACTGAAAAACTGTCACTTCTTGTTCCAGCGGATTCCTGAGTTGGAATATTTCATAATGATTTGGAAATCAAATCTGCAGTTTGGCAAATATCTTGGAGGATAAAATGGTAAATGATATTAATAAACCATCATTGATAAAATTATGCATAATAATAATTAATTTATTAAAAATAAAGGAGAAGAAATAATTATTCATCCATAAGAGCATAAATCATTATAAAATGGATTTATATGATAAATTATAATAAATGTTATGATAAAGAAGAGTGAAAATGGATGAAATAAGTGTTAAGAAGTGGTCGTATTCACGGCCCAACAGTAACAAGATCATCTGATACATTTAGTCATGTATTCTAATAAATTCCATTACAATGACTACCATGGGCCTCCATGGGTTACATGTCCTCAGTATGTTACTCTTGATGATGAAAGAGAGATGGCAATGATAAGTATGGGTGATCCTAGTTTGTATGGTGGATATCTTCAACCCAAGGTCATCATCTTAATGAACCTATGTTCTGACATGGTAAAGATATTTAAAAAGAGAGTCCATACAGGTGAATTAGTTTTCAAAATAGAGGAATAACCTATTCCGGGTATTTTTAATAACCCAATAATCCACCTCATTCACTTCCATTACATGGTAAAGCTAGATCTGGATCTTGCACTAAATTACATGGTAAGACTTTCAACTAAGTTTACATCAACTATGATATTTTAGCAAACACATGCACTAAATTGACATGTTTCTTAAGCTAAAATTACAAACTATTATAAATCAATCTTCAAACATGTTTACATATTCTAGAATAGTATTTCAAAAAATCATGGTTAAATCACAAAAAATAATTAGTGGTATTCTAGATATTCACAAGGTACTTTAACCATTGGGTTTCATGATCTCACTTAATTTCTTAAATGTCTTTAGGAACTACACCTATGATTGAGGAAACAAATGTGAATTCACCTTCCTTTCATTTCTAGTTGTTTCTTCTTGTTATGACTGAAGAAGTTGAAATGACAACATGATTTTTTCACCGAAAAATCTGGAATTAGTTGCAACAGATTCTTCAGAATGTTTTCAAACCATAAGAAGAAGCTGTATTTGTTGACCCAGAAGAAGTGCTTGAAGGAAAGCTCATATTAAAACCCTCAACGAAAAGGAAAAATTATATTGATTCCAAACATGGTCAATTTGGATTTACCTCCCAAAAATAAGAATAAAGTTAAATAAAATAAATCAACAAATAATTATAAGGGATACTAACAAAACTTACCTTAAGTTAAGAAAGATATGATAAGGGATCAAAATTATGCCTTGAAGTGTCCCTTAAAAACTTTGATCCAGTGTTTTGAATTGGACTAGAAATCATCGCAAAGATAATTTTGGCTATTATTGTATCGTTATGTGGGGGAGGTAAAGGGGCCAGATTCTCTTGCTGCCTAGAGGAGGGGGAAGAGATTCTTTTTGGCTTCCCATTCTTTAGAAATTTGCTTATAAGCCTCTAGTTGAAAGCATACCTATACCTAGAGATGATGTATTCTTAACATTTATAAGGATAGTCTCACATTCCTACAATGATCATTAAATATCCATCGTTCAATCATGAAAAGGAACATTGAACACCTGAAAAAAATAAAAATGTTTAGCTATCAAAGATAACTCTAATGAGGCATGCTAAGGACATAAGAAAAACAAGACCTTATTATATTAATTTAATACCATTGATGGTTCATGTAAATTCTAAGGAAACAATAGATTATAAATTCTATGAAGCATCTATCCATTAGTACCTAGACTAGTCGTGTCTTTCATGTGGTAGGAAAGGATGATTATGCTAATATTTTACTGACAATTTGTAACTAATACAAGCAACAACAAAATGCCAAAATGTATCAATATTCAAGAAATATACAAAATAAGTTATAACAAAAATCATAACACACAACATGTTTGGCACTTTCTTCTTTTTCTTTGCAAATCTCAACATGTCTCAGAGCAATTTATGTTAGATATGTCCAAATGATGCCAGTTTCCATTTTCCATTTAAATTTCTTATTCACTCCTCTCTATTATTATCCAAGAAATTTGGCTCCTTCAAAGGAAATTACAATCGTTTGTGTGCAATATAGTTTAACCATACAAATTGGTTTTATTCTATATTGGAAATTGTTAAAATAAAAACGAAGTTGTGAAAATTTGGGGAAAATAAAAATATTTACAGATGAAACCAAATGCATCCATGTATCAAGTAACCCAATCTAAATGCTCATATTTAGAAGTGACTGGAAAATGCAACTCATCCTCATATTGGAAACCCCTTTAACACACACATACACATACAAACACATGTGGGTCAAGGACACATCTTAACCACTAGGGTAGGTGTCCCATCAATGCCACTTTCTCAAAGACATCCCTAAAAGACCATCGAAGGGGACCTTCTAATATAATGAAGTATTAAAGTGCATATTATTAACACTCCAATACTATAATCTAACGTAATCAAGTTTACAATATATTAAACTTTACTAAAGAGTTATTAATCATAAATGTCATTAATTAAGGGGTTAAGATAAAACCACAGAACTTATTGCAAAGAAATCAACTCTATTATAATGCACTTTAAATGAGCATGTTTCCTTATCAACACAATACTTTCCTTGCACAATGAAGGAATACCTTGAAGTGGAAATCACAAATTGTCAGAGATTAAAGGTAGTACAAATAGAGGCGCCTTGGTTGTTGGTGGTTTGAGTCTGCTGACAGGAACAGACAGACAAAAATAACCTTGAAAATGTGTCAACATGGCTTATGTGGCAAGAGCTTTTTGATTGTTTCTATTAGCAATGGAAAAACCAAAATTGTTTTCTAGGGACTAACATGATAGTCCAAGCACAAAAAATAATGGCTTAGATGTGCTCTTAGGGGCATGGTAAAGAAATATTCATGGATGTACTCATAGGTAGATTGGTAGTTAACTCGTTTCAATCAAGATCACTTAGGCCAAAAACAAAAGCTTTCCTTTGGACCCAAGGTTGCATGCCAAGAATTCAACAAAATATATGAACAAAAAGTATTTGATAAAATAACTGCTAATAATGGAACTGTTAGGGGACCTTCATTCGAGAGGGTTTTGAAATAAAAGCAAGCTTTCAAATTATTGTCAAGTCTATCATAGGGAAAACCTCAATATTTTGGGTTAACTTTCTTGATTTTGTAGTAAATACAAAGCAAAACTAGATCTCATGCATAGGATCCTTGTGGACCAGCAATTACTTTCGTTTGAAGGAAACCAACTTGATGGCCATTATCTATTGTCTCACATATGCAAATATACTATTCTAATTTTGGTGTTGTGCCTAGAAAAAGGAGTGATGGAAAAATATGTGTTTTCATCCTCAGAGACTATTTCTTCCAAGGATAAGGTCTCAAATAAACCCATCCACTTTAGCTACTATAAATTGTATAATCAAGTTTACAATTTTTAAACTTTCTAAAGAGCTATTAATCATAAGTGTCATCAATTAAGGGGTCAATAAAAAACCACACAACTTGTTGTGGAGAAATGCCTTGTATTAGTATGCACTTTAAATGTGCATGTTGCCTTATGAGCCCAAGCCATAGAGGTCACAATGGTAGAGTTCTCTGAGAAAGAGGTCACAAACCTTCTCTCATTGTGTGAATCACATGAAATGATTCACAAAACCTATATTAGAACTGTACAAGAGGATCTATTCAAACTGAAGAAAAAAAAAAGTACTATGAATTGTATCTATACTCCGAAGTTTTCTTTATTATTGAACTTTCATATATGGATGCCTATCCAATTTTTTTTGAAAAGGGTCCTCTAGGGAAGAGAATATCCTTTTGTTATCCCACAGTTCCTGTGATTCAACCCAACCACTATGTCTGTCACCAAAATGGCAGTTTGGTTTCATGTCCTAATTTTCCAATACTAGTTTGGAATTTATTTGTCTTTGTAGATATTGCCAATACCTTGGGAACAAATTAAAAAAAAATGTTGAATAGATTAATTTTGGTTTTTTCACATATGATTAACCCAATCACTTCTAGAAAAAATCAACTATGATTGACAAGACAAATCAAATTCTTGACTCATTTCACATAATAAACATCTAGCTTATTATCATTAACATGGGAAACCTAGATGCAACCTAAAAATGACTACTTAGAAAGGTTAAGTGGCCCCATAGCTGTTATATCCAAAAAGATAAGTTAATGTAATTGGAGCAACACTACACAAAAGAATGAGGGCCTTCTTTGCCACTCATTCCTAATCTATTATATTTTTTGTGTATTATCATATTTTGAAACATGATTTTGGATTTGAAACTTAATATTAGACAAATCATATTTGTTGTGTATTATTATATTTTGAAACATGATTTTGGATTTGAATCTTAATAATGGAAAATTGAAATTTGTCCATTTTAGTTCACAACTTCATGCCATGCTCCCTGGAAATTTTGATGTATGTTGGTATGATCGTATGATATTTTCAAATATGTTATCTTCAAATTTGGAAAATTTGATCAAGACCAGTTTCCAATCGAGTGACAATTGGTTCTACCTATAGTTATACTCATTAATTTTTGGCTCTTTCCTTACTCCACATAGTACAAATATTGTGGGATTATAACTTTGATATGGAACAATGTCTCTAAATACCATTTTGATCACCCAACCTTGCATTTGCAATCTTAAATCCACTTAATGTTCAATGTTCTAATCCATCCTCTCAAAAGACATGGTAACAATCCTAGGAATCTTTTGAGTCTTCATGATTTTGATTTACAATCAAGTCTTGAAAACTTTACGTAATACAATGAAACTCTTCAAGTCTTCAAAATCTACAGCAACAACTTCCTCACCTAACATCCAAACCTTAAAGTTCTAATCTCAATGCTCCTCCATCCACAGACTAGTCAATAGTCACCAGTAGGAAAAAAATCTTGAAAGAGAGAAAATTGGTATTAAATAATGTGAGATTTGTGATTTTATTCAATTTTACAATGTTTAACTTTCATGTATAATCTAAACGCAGAGTAAAAAATAATTATTTTATAAAATCTGTCTTTTTTTTCTATATAAACATAGTCCAAACAATCCAATCAACAACTCAAATCGCGACTCCAAAGTAATGCCTTCCTCCTACAATGCAACCAAATGTACATCCAACAATTCCTTTCCCATGATAATACTCAATGTTATTGTGTAGTATGGTGCTTCTAAAAAAACATTATAGATGTTTTTAAATACTTCCATGAATAGAAAAAAAATGAAGAAATGGCATTTCATTGTGCTTATGTTTTTTGACCATCTCTTGGAAAAATATCCTTCCATTCCATTTATGATAACAAATTTTGGGCACTAACAGGGTTAAAAAAATGACTTCTGGGCTCAACAATTTCATGCAAAAAAATGAAATATTGCACTAACAAATTGAAAACATAAAATAAAAGAGACTTTGTGAGCAACCATTGAAGGTAGCAACAACCTTGAAATTTTACCAGCCCCTTCAGTTATTGTAAATTGCAAATAATATTATGCAAACAGACTGAACATTGTAGTTCAATATGAAAATACAAAATTTTGTTCCAAAATTCATTACAGATCCTAAAATGCAAATTTTATTATTTATATGATTAGCAGGCATCACAATGCAATTTCAAATTGTGAATATATGATAGGTAAACTAAATTATCATCCTTTCTCATGGAATTTGAAGCTTATAATTTATAACTACATTCAATGTCCATAAAAACAAAATATTTTCTAGAGATGCAATTTTAAAACAAAAAATATCATTGGCTTCAAAAATTGATAACAACACATTTTAGAACACCTTGGAAAAGAATCTTGAAAGACCAAAAATTGACTTAATAAGATCCTTGGTATAAAAAAACGTGAGATTTGTGGTTGCAACATACAAAATTGTCCCTATTCAAATTTAACTTCGAAGTGGAAACATTTTCAGACACAATGTGTTGCATAATCAGATGTAATGATTCTCATCCTTGCAGCCATCTTAAGACAATCATGTATGCAAATTTGTATTCCACACGCTACGACCAACAATAGAGTGTGCCATAATGGGTCACCCATAGAAAAAATCTCTAGATCAATAAGTGCTTCACCAACAAGTAAATTGATACCCCTATGTGGGATACCTAGAAACAATGAGAACAATCATAGAAACATATTTGATTGCTTCATCAATTGGTGGACTGGCTACTACGGCAGGAAAATTAAAAGCTCCACAAATCAATCAATTTGGAGATCAATATGAAATGCCATATGTGAATTACTTATGCATCCTACCGCTATGAAAATAAATAAGCAAGTTGCCTCCCTTGCAACGGAAACAAAATAATAGGCTCCCTGATGTTCAGCTAGATGAAATGGAAAAACCACCATATGTTGCTACAACTGGGACAACAGGAGAAAGAAGCAGATTTCCAAATTGTAACATATTCAATCTTTTTTTTCCTATCGAATTGAATTCTATCCGAATTCGAATTCAAACTATGTAAGTATGTTTTTCAGGGTAGTAAGTGTAAGTATGTGTTGCATGTGTTGGGTTATGGGATGTGGGGGCTCTTTTCAGGGTAGAAAATGGGGTAATAACCATCAGGGTAATTTTTTATTGAGTTACAATGGTAGGGTTGGGAGAAATTTTGGATACCCACATGGTTTAGAGAAAGAAATAGTAGCACAATCCCTATTGCCTTCAAGGCTTCCAAATGTATATGTCATAAGAGGAAGGTCGAGAAGGTTGGTTCTGGAAATTGTATTGGATATCCTAATAGGTTTTGCAGCTACTGGGGTTGTAACAACTATCATTAGAGTTGCTGAGATATTTATCAACAAGGTGCCTCTAATAAAGGGTCCCATTTTCTTTGATTCTAGGATTGGTTCCAGGATGTTGTCAATTTTAACACAGGATAGTTGTCTAGATGAAGTAGACCTTATTGGGGTCAGTCCTAATAGAAGGGTTTACAAGGCCAATCTTAATAATGGAATGACTGTTTCCGTGAAAATGATCAATGTTATCAAATCTTATGAAATGATGAGTACTTCTGTCAAAAGGCAGATCATGAGGACTTGGACGTTACAGGCAGAGTGAGGCATATAAATCTTATTGCGTTGCAAGCATATGTTTGACAACCTAATGCCCATTTATTAGTTTATGACCTCATTTCCAATGGGAGCCTTGTAGATTCTCTGAAGAAAATCAAGGGTAACCAACTGCAGCTGAGTTGGCGAATGCGACATAAAATTGCAGTTTGTACAATAGTGGGTCTTAAGTATCTTCATTTCCATTGCAATCCTCGTGTTGTACACTGTGATCTCAAGCCTACAAATATTCTTCTTGATGATGAATTTGAGCCCATTTGGTTGATTTTTGGTTGGGTAAGCTTATGCCAAACAATAGCGCAGTAGGTTATGTTGCTCCTTAATCTTATTCAACATGCAAGTATACAAACAAGAGTTATGTGTTCAGCTTTGGGATGGTTTTATCTATTTTTATAACCTGGAAAGAACCTACAGATAGTTTATTTGATGGGGCAATGATCACGTGCTCAGTGTTAAAGCTCAAAAATCAAATTCCTCAAAATCGAATGGAAACTGAACGACAACGAAGAGCTCGTTGCCAGAAATCCAGTGCAATACTTTTTGTAGAAAACAAAGTCTCGATGGAGAAGATAGAGCCTACTGTTTGTTTTCCGAAACAGCTAAAAAAATGCAAAACAGAACAAAATGGTGACATGGAAGCCCAGTTAGTAGAAAAGGGATATTCTGGGAATATTATATCATTTCGCCCAATGACACTGTGACAAGTGTCACCCTAGGATTCGCCAGAATGGTTTCAAGGTGATTTTTTTTAATGTGCTCCTAAGGTCGAATTTGATTTTTTTTATATGGTTGGACAGTCACACTAGAGGCTAACACATGGTGCAGCCAGGGGCCGCTACATGCCCCCTCTGGTGTACCAAGGTTGAAGTTCAAATTGCATTTTATGCTATGTTTCAACTATATCACATGGTGGTCAAAATTTTATTTAAACAAGGGTTGTCAACTATGGTTCTAAGGTCCAAAATGTTAGTCATCAGTATTTTTTACTTGTTAGTGATGACTAGTTGTAACAGCCTAGTTTTCCAACAGCCGATCTAAAATTTGTCAAATTTGCCAGCTGGGAAAACACCCATAAATTTTTTTTGCCCTCCTACCTTCCAGTCTGCCCATGACGAGATGAAACCTCATTATCAAATCCTACCTAGCCACAGCCATACTAGTCTACCCACCAGCTCTAAAAAGACAATCCAAATCTGTTCAAAAAAACCTCCCCTAAGTTAGGAAGTGGCGCTTTAAGGCAGTTTACCCTTGGCAACCATGATAAGAGCCAAAAAACCTCCATCTGCTATAGACCAATCATAACAGACCTCCCACTCTACTAATAAAGTTAGTCACAGCCATAAGTCACGCCACTTATACACCCTTAAGTCTCAGAAATACATAGACCATAATCTCAAGCTAATTTTAGGTGTTTTACAGTGATTGATGGATTTTACAAGGACAAGAAACATATCAGCATCTCAGAAGACAATTCTTGGCTCCACATGAGAAGACAGCTGCTTCTCAATGTGATCTTGAGCCTGAGATGCATCTACAGGGCAAAGAGTCTCTCATCAAGCTCTTGCAACCTCATTCAGCCTGAAAGGATAGTAGAAGAAAAAACAACACTGTCAAACAGACTTATGATCTGTCATGCCTAAGAACCTCCTTCATTTATAAGCAGAGGGTTTGAAGACCAAAGAACCTCCTTCATCTATAAGCAGAGGGTTTTGAGAGCGCCTCCTTCATCTATAAGCAGAGGGCGATGGCCAAAGTTTGACTTGAAGAGTTGCAATTGACTGTAAGATAGATTTGTTTTAATGAACAGTGAGAAAGTGACACAGATTTTCTGAAGTGCAGTAATGATAGAAGGCTGAGGTAAAAGAATTAATGTTTTCAATGTTGTTTTCCTGCCATCATGTGTAAGAAAAACCCTTGTCAATATATTCATCAGGCAGCCTTCATATAGCTGAGACAGAAGGTTGACAAACCACAGATATTTTGCCAAGTGAAGGGCCTCCTTCATTCATTGGCAGTAGGCCAGAGCAATGATTATTTCTATGATTTCTCACTGACTGATAGACAAAGTATAGACATAATAGGAGATCATTGAAATAGAGAGATAAAGAAACCAAAAGGAAAGCAGGGGTACCACTGCAATCCAAGGAGGTCAATCCTATCTTTTAAACAGGGTTTCTTTCAAAAGATAGTCTGTAGCCCAAACAAAACAAGATTGAAGAAGTGTTTGAGGATATGGGTCATTGCACAGGCAAAAGACATGATAAAGATTATGTTTCAAAGGACTTTGATCCTCCTGCTCATAAGAGAATGCCTTCAAATAGCTCATCACAGTGGACAAAAAAGGCAAAGTACATTTGGTTTTCCAAAGAAAGTCTGTTCCTATAACAAAGGATGAAAGATACCTTGCTGGTATTTGTTGAGCAGAGGAAAGGTTTTAGAAAAGCGCCTTTCTTAGACAGAGGATGATTAAACCTAAGATCAATGCAATTGCATTTTTGCATCCACAGTCAAGCAGCACCTGCCATCTGATTAGATTTACACTGTAGACAAGATTATACTCATAACATCCAGAGAAAAAATGTTAGTTTATGTTGCAAAAGGAAGAAAGTGTCCTCTTTTCAAATGACAAAGACAGGTATACCATTCAAAGACCAGAGGTATAAAAGATTTTGAAGTAGCAGTTAAGTTTCTTCTTCAGCATAAAGACATTGCAAATAGGTATGTAGGGTTATAAGAGTGCAAAAAAGATCATGATACGTGTTTCAAGTCCTAGAACCTGGTAAAGGCAATATGAGCATGCCACTGTCAAAAGGAAGGTTTTTTCCTATGAAAAATGTGTCAGAAGTGATAACAAAGCCCAGGTAATTATGACTAGTTTTCACCTCCAAATCAAAGGGAAAACATCATTTAAAGGTATATCTGCAGTCCTTCGTATAGCTCAGAGCAAAATTTTTTCCCCTACAGGGCTGAATATCAAAAGGGAGGCAGTTTTCTCTCTATTAGAACATTCAAAGTTTCAAATTCTCCAAAAGGATGTTTCCTTTCCAAAAGGGGAGGTCCGACTTATTAAAATGAACATCATCACTATGTTTTCGTTTGAGGAAATAAAAGGGAGTCTTAATTATGTTCAAAGGAGGTACAACTCCATGTTTTGATTTTAAAGAAAAGGCTTTGGAGATTATTCAAAACCATCATTTATTACACCAAGAAGTCTTTACCTTTTTCAAATACAAAGGGAATAGGGACCATTGCCCACGCATTGTTCACATCTCAAAACACAAACAAATTCCCTTGCTACCCTCAAGATCAGAGAAGAGCGGTCGGAGCAAATTACATAGGGGTTTTTAGCTTTTGAACTACGCGGCGCGCCTGTAGATGCACGCGGTGTGCTTAGGAGGAAAAAATACAAAGGAGGAAGAGGCTGCGCGGCGCGCCTGTAGGTGCGCACGGCGCGCCTGTAGCCTTGGGTCCTGTCGGCCCGACAGGTGACCCGACACCAAATTTTGCGCGGCACTTTTTCTTTCAAGCGCGTCGCGCATATGATTAGCCCTCAACATGCCTTCAAATCACCTCCGAAGCTGGCTCAAACTCCTAAAAAATCTTTTCATTGAGTTTTAGAGGTATTTCCATGTGCCCCCTTGGTTTTTCAAAATTGCTAAGTGTTGGAAGGGATTGAAAACCACAGTTTGGGTTTTAGGTAACAAAAAAAACGAGATTTTGCTGTGGTAATGAGGCTAGAAGTAAAATATCAAAAGGGTTAAATTTGCACTAGTATAAAAAGCCATGAAAATGCCCCCACTACTGTGATGAAGCAAGGTTAAATCTGTCAGCTATGTGCAGTACCGAAAACAGTAGAAAGGAGTACAGGGTTTAAAAGGGTGAAACAATAGGTCAGTCTTCAAACACAATGATCATTAGATAAACACTTGTGGTCTTCTAAAATATCCTCTGTATATCAAAGGGGAAAAAAGCGGTGTTGTGCCTTTCAAGTCCATAAGGCAGAATCAGTAAGAAGGCTGCCATTTACAGTTGGAGGGTGTGTGGGCCAAATTAGTGTGAGAAGCAGTAAAGCAAAGGGAGGGCAGTATTTTGTTTAAGGAGGAGTTTGTTGTGATTGAATGCTACAGGATTTTTGACTACATAAAAAACAAAATAAACTCTATCCTCTTATCTTATTACATAGTGACTTTGGACTGTGTAGATGCCTTTGTAACTGACTGTCTTCATACTGCTGAATCTATTGTTTTAAGTGGCCTACAAAGAAGAAAAGGGTTTTGAACTAAAAATACTGTGTTTTGCCTCCCTCTAAAAAGACAAGGGTGTCTTATGTCCTCAAAACATCAAAGGGCAGGGTACCCTTAACACAAAACACAGAAAATAATCATTTTTATTATGTATCCTGATTAGCTGTGTTTTTTGTTCTTAAAGTTTATTTGTTAAGTTGCATGCCAAGGGGAAAGGCAACATTCTGAAGGAACAAGAGTCTTATATTGAAAGAGGGCATTCCACAATACATTTGGGAACAATGTTGCTCAATCAAACAGTAAGTTGACAGGCTGAGACAGAGTTGGTTTGAAGAAGGCATTTCAAAAACTTTGAAGCATTTTGTTGTTGCAGGAGTGCATCCAAGTCAATATGCCTCCTAGGCAAGATAGCAGAAGTGGGTTGCATAAGAGATATGAGCCAATTTATACTGAGGAAGTCAATGCACACCCATCTATCCTATTCAATTTTTATGAGGTGGGGTGCTTGGATTTCTGCCAGAGGGTACAAGAAGTCAAAAGTTTCTCACCTTTAACACATTTGTGTGCCTTGAGGTTCAAAGACAAACATTTTCAAGTGGCAGGGCTTGATTTCAAGTTCTCCCTGAGGTCTGTATCCAAGGCCACTAAAATCCCATACATTGGCGAGAAATGGTTCAAGCAAGCCTATTTAGACTTGGATGACTACAAACCCTTCCTCAAGCCTGAGCATATAGAGGCATGCCCTGCTATTTTCCCTTTTTCTTATCTTCTAGCCAGCTATGCTCCCCTTATGAAGATTATAATGAAGTATTTCACTTGTGAAGGGAGATTCTCCCGAGTTTATGCATACCACATCCGACTGTTGATGCACTTCACAAGAACCCAAGAGCTCAATCTTCCTTTCTTATTGTGCAAAAGCATTGAGAAAATGGCCTCCTCTGTCCAGAAGAAGCCTCCATCACAGCAAGTAGCCTCTCTATTCCATCACTCCCTCATTAAAATCATCATCCTTCACCAGCTTGAGAAGAAAGAGGTTTCTTGGGATGTTTTCATCAATCACCCGAATTTCTCCACTGTCCCTCCAGTCCATACATCCCCCACATCGCCTACTCATCGCCCCTCGCCTTCCTCTAGCAGAACTACTCCTAGAAGGCTCAGATTCACCACAGAACAGTCAAAAGAGCATTGAGAAGGAGGGGGAAGTGGACAACAAGAAGAGGAAGGGCATGAGCATGAGCAAAGGGATGAAGAGCAGCAAACTAAAGATGAGGGGCAGCAACATGACAGTGGTGAAGGGGAACAACAGCAAGAGCAGGAAGAAAGTGATGGAGAGCAGCATCATGATAGTGGTGAAGGAAAACAACAGCAAGAGTAAGAATAGGAGAGTGTTGAACAACAGCAACTCAGTGGTGATGAGCAACATGGTATTGATGACTAAGGGCAGTAGGAATTTGAGACAGAGCAGCATCATGACATTGAGGAGCAGGAGCAGCCTAAAGAATATACACAACAGTCTCCTCATTACACACAGCAGTCCCCTCATGATGCACCACAGCCTCCTCAAGATACACAGCAGCCTCAAGAGGAAAAGCAAATTCAAGAAGGTGACAAGAAAGATGACAAAGGCAAAGGAATCATGCCTTCCTCTCCTAAAAAGGCTAAGCCCAAGACAGCAAGGAAGAGAGTGCCCAAGGTTGTCACTCCAAATGTGACAAGAACTCTCCGGAGCAAAAGAAAGTTGCCAAAGAAGCCTATCACTGACTTGCCTAGGAGGAAGAGCGCCAGGATAGCCTTTCAAGGCAAAGGAAAGGGCAAGGTAGGAGAAGGTCATGAGCATGGAGTTGCATTGGGTGTCATCCCAATCCTAAGTGACGACAGTGATAACGAGGCCCGGATTCTAGAAAACCTTCTAATCCATAGAGAGGCCCAAATTGATTCATTGGAGAATGACCTTCATCGGGCAAAGAACTTCAATCATTTCTTGGAGATCCAAAATAGGCAAATGAGTGTCCATATGGCTATTTATGAGACACGAGCAATCAAGTACAAGAAAGAAGCTGCTAAAGCCCAAGCAAGGATAGATGAGCTTGTAGGTGATTTTGATAAAAGTGAGGAAGAGGACCAGCCTAGGCGAAAGAAGCCTAGAACCATAGGGCTTAAAAGAGCCCTTGAAAAGAAAAAGGAAGAGGAACAAGCCCTTCTTCAATCCACTCCCCTCACTGCACTACTTGAGCAAGAGATTGAAAGCAATAAGGAGGTATGGCTTGAAAGAGCCAATAACCATTTGGAGAGGAAGCTTGAGAAGGAAAACAAGGATTTAGAGCTACAAAGGAGGATGACAAAGCATTATCAAAAGCTAAATCAGTTTGCCCGGCGCAAGTTAAGGGCCGCCCAAGAGAAGCTAAAGGAGGCTAAAGGGAAGCGCCCGGCACGAAAAGGGAAGAAGGACACATCAGGACTTGAAATTTTGGCTTCAGTTTCAGAGCATGTTAATGAGGACCCTTGAGGGTCATGCACACCGATTTTGGGCACATTTTGACAATTTTTGGTTTTTTGGCATTTTTGAGTTTTTGGTCAAAACTAATGAAATTCGCCATTTCATTTTGGGGATTCGTCAAGGGAGGAGAATGGTATCATTGGATGCCATAATTTCATAAGCACACCCTCAGTGATTTTCAGGACATTTGGAGATCATTTGCTCCCCCGAAATGGTGAAAAATGCTCGCTTTTTGCACACTCTGCCCGGTCTATCAGCAGACTGTAATTTTTTGGTTTTTTACACACAGGTGCAGTTTTGGAGAGCTTCCAAGCATCGGATTGGGAAAATTTCAGTTTTTCCAGAAATTAGACACTCATAGCTTTCCAATGAGCTATCATGAGCCTCGTTTCGACATCAGGAAAGCTACCAAATGTTTCCGGAAAGTCAGGGGACTTTTTGCTGATGTAAATTTTGAATATTTTTGTAATTTTTGAACCTCTAAAATTTGTTTTTCCAAATGTGCGTTTAGCTATTTTTGCACATGAAAGATGATGCAAAGTCAATATATTTCCCATTTTTAGCATTTTTTAGATATTTTATGAGATATTTTTGTGCCTTGGGCTTTGCAAAGCCTCAAGGACAAGTTTAGATATTTTGATTAGGCCAATGAGGATGCAAGTTGAACCATGAGGTTTTCCTCACTTAAGCCTATATATTCCAAAGGCTTTCATTGTAAAACAAGGCTAACCTAGAGAAGAGAAGCAATATATGGTCATATAAGCTTTGGAAGAAATACTTGTCTTATGCTTTTGGATTGCCTCTTGGATGTTCTTGGATGAATGAAGAAGGATTGTTGATGGATTCCATGACTTGGTAGAATGGTATAGTGTCTCTTTCTATGTTGTTGTCTTCTAGTTTTCATTCATGAATACATGTTTCTTTCTTGCTATAGATCAGTAGAGAACAAATTTGAGACATGCCCTTGGAGGCACCTCAAATTTCCTGTTTCTTCATAGCTTTCATGTTTTCTTCCTCCTTAGTCATATTAAAGAATTCTTAATTGCTCTTTTGTAACTTGAGGATATTGTTGCTTGTTTCATTCATAGTTCTATGCATTGCTAAGTATGATTTATCATACGCCCTGCTTACCTATGGCTATCCATAGTTCCATCCATGAAATTATCTCTTTGACTGATTAGATTATCATTTTGTTGAACCAAGGAGGCCTAGTTTCGATCTAGCCCTTTGTCTAAGACTATGCAAATCTTGTTTTCAAAGTGCCCAATAACTTGAAGTACTGTGTTTAGGCGTTCCGGCATAGTGTTTTGAGTTGTTTGTCTTTCTTAAGTGTTTTCCCCAAAGTCTGATAGCCATTTCCCGAAGTTAGAGAGTTGAAAGTCTCTATGCATGGCTTGAATGTTTATTTCAATGCATTGATTAGCTTACGATTACATTTTGCATGATTAATGGTTTGCCCTACCATGTTTATGTCTGCTATTAACTAGTTATTCTCGAAATCCCGTGTTGTTCACAAACTTGATGTCCATTTACTCCATTTTGCCCAAAGATCCTTTCTACCTTGAATCAAATCGACCCTTCAACAGGCTTGTATCGTCATCTAATAGCTTTCTTGACCTTTTGACCCCATAGCCCAGTTAATCTAACATCTTGTTACCTATTTTATATCTTTGATCAGTTTCATCCCTCACAACCTAAAAAACTAAAGCCAAAAAAACTTACTTCATAACTAGCCTAAGATCAGAACACAATAAGAAAACACACAGATATCCCTTACACATATAGAGAGAGCCCTCTCTGAGTCCAGGAAGGCTAGGTCCTCGGGCTCCAAAGACTGGTTTGATGTTACATTGTCATTTGGTTTGCCAATCAGCCAAATCACGAGACACTAACACGAAATATATTTCATTTACAAACGTTGGGCGCATTTTTAATATATACATATCAAATGTTTTAATAAAGTCCAGATTCTATTGCATATACCATAGTCCGAATTCATTTATATATGCCAAAGGTTTGAAACATATATTATATTGTGGTGGAAAAACTTTATACAATGACGGAAGGGTGGAATTCGGGGCTCAACCCCACGACCTCCCCTAAGCGAGTGAACACACTTACCATCTGACCACGACAGTGTTTCTTAATATTCTATACCTATGCATTATATTTATATTCAATGTATTGACTGGCGGGGGCAGCATGGGGGCCAACCCCTGACCTATGTAACCATATGCGGAAGACTAGGAGAAATGCTTAACGTTTAAGCACAAGATTATTGTAATGTGGCTTTATTAAGCCACTAAGCCATATTTAAATCTGTGCTAATCTATTTCATATTCTGGATTTGATTAAACAATGTGTTTAGTGTTAATCCCTACTTAATCTCTGCTTATGTTTAATTAAACTCGCGTTTAAAATGGTGTTATTTTCAGTAGAGCCACAAAATTCATATTTGCCCCTAATTTTAGAGGCCTTACTTGGAGTCATCTCTAGATTTAGTGGAGATTTCCTAGGCTAAACAGTTTTGGCCATAAATCTTACAAAATTCGACCAAATTGGGAGCAAGAAGAGTCATTTCTAAATGATTTGGAAATTATGAACAAATTGAAGTGGCTTTCAAGAGCAGTAGGTTAATGTAAAAAACACAATTTACACATTTGAGATAATATAGAGGCAGAAGCCATGGAAGCTAGATGAAGGAGATGTAGCCCAAGAGGGGTGAACTCCTTCAACAACACACTGTGTTAATGGATCTTTGTGATGGTTTTCTATATTTGTTGCTGCTACTGTTCAGAGTTTGTTTTTAATTATTTTATGCTCATGAATCAAACATTAAAATCTGATAATTTATCTGCTTTTAACACTCACAAACACCAAGGAAACCTATGCACATAAAGAAAGTGGTCAAAAAATTGTTTATAAATCTGAAGATGAAATTAGAACAGAAAAAATAAAATTCATATTGAGATCAAGGTGGTATCGAATCGCAAGGTTGAAAGGTTATTTGCTTGAGTTTGTGCAAGTACGGAATTAATGGTTGCAAATTTGTGATTCTTACGAGGTTGATGTTGCATACAGGATAAGGGAAACTATTGGTTCCAAGTCTTGAGATTAGGACCAGAATAAGAAGAGCCACAAGGGCACCATATCTACCCAAAGTTCCACTCACAGCTGCACTTGAAGCACCTCAATTTTTATCTCCATAAGATGAGATTGAAGAGGTACAAGTTGCACCAGAAGCTGAGCTTGAATCCTTAGTCATCATGTCAAGTTTTGGAGAGACCGAAGGTCTTTCATAAGAGGAAGCTTAAAAGAAGGATTTCTATGAACTGACTAAAAGTGTTAGAATCCTCTCTGAAGAGAGGAACACCAGGATGGTTGGAGAGAATTGGGAACCCCATAATACAAGAAGGATGAAGAGAAGGGTTCAAAGGGCAGAGGAGGAAATCCTCCTCCATCTCCACCATCTTCATCATCATCCTCATAATCACCATCAGCATTATCTTCCACTTGCACACTCGAAACTACCCATACTCATTCAAAAACCATAAGAGAAAAAGCTCCCTTACTCAAACTTGATGTCAAATTTTAGCTTCCAATGTATAATGGTGAGGTAAATGCAGAGAGGCTGGATAATTGGATTTGTCAATTGGAGGTGTATTTGAGAATTTAGAACCTTCATGAATATGACATAAAGATTCAATTGGCTTCCTTGAGAATCGAAGGGTCTGCACTTGTATGGTGGGAAGCAAGGACTGAAGAAGATATTAAAAACTACTGTAAGATCTCAATGTCTTGGTCAAGCTTTTTTGCTTCCATTAAAAGGAAATTTTATCCGCTCGCTTACATGCAAAAATCCATTATGGACTGGAAAATTTTTAGACAATTGAAAGGGAAAAGTGAGCAAGATTATACTCATTCATTTAGGAGAAGAGCTCTTATTTTGGGTATTAATTTGTATTCTCAAGAAAATTTGTTAAAGTATAATGGGGGTTTGCACTGTTACCTTAGGCACACTATTCTCATGTTTAATGCCACAAACTTAGATGAGGTTTGTGTTAAAGACACACATTTAGAAGCAAGAGGGAAACAAAATATAGATGAGAAAAGTGATAGTGAGGGTAAAGGAAAGGGAAAATTTTATGGAAGAGGAAAGAGAAATAGCTCTATCGAAAGATAGAAAGAGAAACTCACATGTAAGCATTGTTTGAAGAATGGCCATGATGAAGACCACTTTTGGAAAATTCCTCCAGAGTTGAAGCCAAAGAAAAGGGAATTTTTTTTGTTATCATTGAACATGACATAGGTTCAGATTCAGGAGACGAAACAAATATTACAACAATGGGTTTGAAAGGTAAGCACATAGCAAGCACTAGTACTTCAAATTGTTCTAATGTCACTCAAGATGAAGATACAAGAATTGAACTTTTCCATATTAGAGTCATCTCTAAACATACCAAGATAGACACACTTTTTGATAGTGGGTCTCAAGCTAATATGATTTCTGAAGACTTAGTTAAGGAGCTAAACCTTGAAACTGTTAGACATCCAAGACCTTATCCTTTAGGGTGGATATGAAATAATGCAAACTTGCAGGTAACAAGGAAGTGCATACTAAGTTTCGCCATCAATTCAAACTTTCTTGATGAAGTTGAACTTGATGTGGTGCCACTTGAAATATTAGGTATTGTTTTAGGAAGTCCTTATCTTTATGATAGGAAAGCATTATTTAATCGCCATGAGAATAAGTATCACTTGTTTAAAAATGGAATTGAGTACATAGTTAGAGCGCATAAGAAGAAGACAAGTTTGTCTCTTATACATGCAGAAGAAATGAAGAGGATAGTGACTGCAAGTCAAAATTTGACATTGTTAATGATCAAACATAGAGATGTTTTGAATCAAGCCTTTCAAAAAGATGCATTGAATGAACAAGTTGATTTTATTAAAGTTTCTTATGCTTGTAATGAGATGTTTCAGGACTCTAACATGTTGCCTTTGAAAGGAGGTAAACAAGACATGAGAGATTTGCAGCAGTCAACAGTAGTGTTGAGCATTGTTGGAAACAATATGCCAATGCAAGAGAGTGAAAAGGTCAAAGAGAAAATGAAAAATAAATTTGACAAAGAAGCCATGGGTTCCACAAGAGATAGTTTTTGGTTTCCAAAGGGTACATGGAAATGGCGAAAATATTTGGTCATCAGTCGACGCAAGTACAAAACAAGATTAGTTAAGAATCGCCATGATGATAGTGTGTGAGGTGAGACAATTTTTAAGTTTCTTTTGATTAATGACAAAGGTAGAAACAAGTGTGTTTTTGAAATAATAGCTTGCTTCTCTACAAATTCATGAAAATTGCAACATGACAGTGTCAACAATAGCAAGAGAGGGTCTCAAGAGTGAAGGAAAAAGTTAAGTTACTGTGAAAAGCTCCAATTGATGAAAATGAGAAAAATTCAGTGGATTGAGACTAGAAGGGTGAGGGGACTATGCCCTCATCCACATGATCAGTAATCAAAGAGCTTTTGGGGTCCAAAATTCTTCTAGTGGGGAGTAATGATTAGGTGCTCATTTTTAAAGCTAAAAAATGAAATTGTTCAAAATCAAATGGAAACTGAACAAAAATGAAGAGCTCTTCACCAGGAATCCAACACAATTTGTTTTGTCAAAAACGAAGTCCGGA
The DNA here is from genome assembly GCA_034641835.2 of Pinus albicaulis. Taxonomy (NCBI): domain Eukaryota; kingdom Viridiplantae; phylum Streptophyta; class Pinopsida; order Pinales; family Pinaceae; genus Pinus; species Pinus albicaulis. The sequence goes on from CM076580.1 coordinate 242,393,983, forward strand.
TGAAGAAGATAGAGCTAGTTGTTCGTTTTCCTGGACAACGAAAAAAGTTACAGAATAGGACAGAATGGTGACATGGAAGCCCAGTTAGTAGAAAACGGATATCTTGGGAATATTGTTTTCATTTTAGCTCAATGACACTGTGGCAAATGTCACTGCGGGATTCGTTAGAAATATTTGAAGGTGACTTTTTTTTTAATATACTCCTAAAATAGAATTTGAATTTTTTTTATATGGTTGGACAATCCAACCAGAAGCTGACACGTGGTGCAGCCAGGAGCTACCATGTGCTCCCTTTGGTGGACCAAGGTTGAAGTTTGAATTGTGTTTTATGCTATAGTCCAACTATATCATATGGTGGTCAAAATTTTATTGAAACAGGGGTTGGAAACTATGGTTCTAAGGTCCGAAATATATTTCATATACAAAGGTTGGGCACATTTTAATATATACATATCAATATATTTCATACTATGGTTCTGAGGTCCGAAATATATTTCATTTACAAAGGTTGGGCACATTTTAACATATACATATCAAATGCTTTATTAAAGTCCAAATTCTGTTGCATATACCATACTCTGGCTTCATTTATATATGCCAAAGGTTTGAAACATATATCTTATTGTGGTGGAAAAAATTTATACAACGACAAAAGGGTGGAGGTCGGGGTTCAACCCCACGATCTGCCCTAAGCGAGTGGACATACTTACCATCTTACCACGACAATGTTTCTTAACAGTTTATTCCCACGTATCATATTTATATTCAATTTATTGAACCAACGGGGGTGGGGGGGGTGCCAGCCCCTGACCCATGTAACCATATGCGGAAGACCAGGAGCAGTGCTTAATGTTTAAATGCGAGATTATTATAATGCGACTTTATTAAGCCACTAAACCATATTTAAATCCGCGCTAATCCATTTCATAATCCAGATTTGTCTAAACAACACGCTTAGCGCTAATCCCTATTTAATATTCACTTATATTTAATTAAACTTGAGTTTAAAATGGCATCATTTTTGGCAAAGCCACCAAATTCAGAGTTGCGTCCAATTTTAGCAGCCTTAACAGGGGTTGTTTCCATATTTAGTGGAGATTTCTTAGGCCAAACTATTTTGGCCATAACTTTTGCAAAATTCGATCAAATTGAGAGCAAGAAGAGTCATTTCTAAATGATTTGGACATTATGAACACGTTGAAGTAGGTTTCAGGAGCATTAGGTGAATGTAAACATAAATTTTTTTACAATTGCGATAATACAGAGGCCCAAGCCATGGAAGCTGGACCAAGGAGATGTAGCCCAGGAGGGGCAAACTCCTTCATCAAAACACTGTGTTAATGGATCATTGTGATGAATTTGTTGTAATTGTTGTTTTTGTTGTTCAACATTTTTTTTAATGATTTTATGCTCATGAATTCAACATAAGAACTTGATAGTTTACCCATTTTTAACACTCACAAACACCAAGGAAACCTATGCACATGAAGCAAGTGATCATCAATATTTTTATAAATCTAAAGATGAAACTAGCACATAAAAACTAACATTCAGGTTCAAATCAGACACTGGGGGTAGTATTGGTTGATGGTTGCAACATCTTCAACAAACTAAAAAATCCTTTGAAGCTCTCGATAAAGGGATTATTGAAGGGGAGGGAGAACAAGAAGAGGAGATGCTCATGGTAGTGAGTATTGTTGTAGCGTACCTTGCATAGATGCATGTTGATCGCCCATCTAGTGCATAATTGGTCTCCATCCTTACCCAATTGTAGGGTTTCTAGTAGATTCAACTTTTAGGTAGTTTTGGCTATTCCACTATTTCGTAAAAGGACTCACAAAGTGCTTTTTCTGATGAAGCTCTGTGGTGTGTAGTGTTGGACATCGGCTATGCCATTTTGAATGGAAGGGAATGTCCAATAAATCTCTTGATAAATGGCTTATCCAAGGATAAATACAAAAAGAGGAGATGTTAAAGGCAATGATGATTGATGTTGGATGACTTGTTTCCCTGATGATGTAACTTCATGAGATAACATTTATGCAACATCTGATTGACCGAACTGTCGTAACTTCTTCATCACTGAATTCAGTGTAGAAGAAGCAAGTTCATATCTTTGGTTCTTCATCCACTTCAAAATGAATCAATTCCATCTTCTTACCTTGGTGAATATAACAAGAAAGAGAAATATATAAAACACCTTGTTCTATTTTACAGCGAGTGGTGTGACATTCCTTGAAAACATCACTTACTATATATCTGTTTCCTGCTTCAGCAATAGTAATGAAGAGTTTTTTTAATCATGGTTCTGAGATGGACTTAGAATTATCCTTCATAACCATGTATGTCTCCTTCAACATCCTCCCTAAAACTAAAATGTTTAAAATATTTTCATAAAGGGCAATAGATAATGTATGCCTATTAAACTTTAGCTAGTTGTAAAACTTAAAATCTTCTTCTGCCTGTCCACTTTCTCCTAACCATGTAATATCATACGAACAAATTTCCTCAGTTATTCAATGCCTTCTAACTTGAATTGCTTCAATAATATGTTGCGCAAGATCATATAGTTTCTCCTTGCAGAAATATGAAATAAGAATACTGAATGTTTGTCTATCAGGAAAAAATTTAAACTTGTCCATTTTCTTGAGTGTTTGCATGACACACTCCATATCGCGTCCTCTAGAATAAGCATTCAACAATGTATTCATAACCACCAAGTCATATTTTCCTTTTATATTCTCTAACTCCTCTTCTAACCTTTTTACCTCTTCAATATTTCCAATCTTAGCATAAGTATATATCATGGTACTATATGAATAGCCATCTGATCTTATACCCTTGGCCTTCATTTCTTCAAATATCTTTTGTGCATCCTGTATTTTTCCTGCCTTGGAAATCCCATCCATCATCAAGTAGTATGGCATCTCATCTAAAGCCTGGCCTGAGCCATCCAGTTCAGCAAGCAACTCCCATGAGTTTTTGAAAAGACCAGTTCTGGCATATACCTTTAGCAACGAGTTCAATACCACCTTGTTTGGAACTAAGCCTACAAACTTCATATCATCTATTAATTTCTCATCTTTTCATGCTTTCCTTTTTCTGCATATGCATTTAGGAGTGAGCTATAGTGAAATTATCTAGCAGAAAGACCTTCGTTCTTCATCTACTAGAAATAAGTCTCAACTTATTCATCGATATTATGTGAAGCATGGAGAGCTAAAAGAGATCCATACATGACTGAATCAAACATCAAACATGTCCCTTTGAAATTTTCCAACAACTTGGAATACCCATGTTGAGCTTTAGCATAGCCTGCAAGTAGTTGAGTCAAATGCGCCAAAGTGGCATTTGACTCTTGTGGTTGAATTTCATGGGAGAAATGTGTGGGATGAAGATGGAATTACAGAATGTGAAGTTAGAGGAATGGATTGAGCCATGGAGATGCATTATTGTGCTTCCCATTTTTTGGATGACATACAAAGATGCCTGTGTATTTCCCATCTAGGACAGAATTGCCTTCCGTGTTTTTATTCAACTGCATGTTCTCTAGTGTGGTCATTCTACTTCATCTTCTTGGCATATGAATTTAAGGATGGTTTGTTTTGATGTTTGACATTGTTAATTTCCGTGTAATAGAAATGAGGTTTTCTTATAAAGAAAAAGGGAAAAAATTCCTTAGATAATAACTTTTTTAGTTTTTGGCATAATTATATAATTGATTTTGTAATAATTCATTAAAATCCAACATGGAAAAAAAAACGATTATGTAATAAATCAACAAAATTTAACGTGTAAAAAGAAAAAAGGGTTAAAAACCTACCGTTGTCACCCATCAACAACAGTTGATGAGATTAGTCATAATCCGCTCAAACTCTAGCCTGTCCAAAAGCCATTCCTGAGACCAACTACGCTCTAGTAGGCACTCACCAGATCATTTAAATCCTCTTGTTTCAATCGGACAAATCCAAGGAAAAATAGAACCTTTATAAAACACTAACCCAGACATACAAACCAGAGCCACACTGAATTTGTGGTTGGGAATATTGGATCTGTTAGGGCCCTATGAAAAGTTGTGGTTAGGAATGTATTGTAAAGAAAAATCAAAGCTTAAAATTTTAAAAAGTGTTAAAATTTTTCGATGTGATTTTAATTGTATTTGAGAAACTAATATGTTTTTACAAGTTTGTGGTTGTGCTATTAAGTGGTATTTATTATAATAATAGAAATAATAATAATAATCTAATTTTGATGTTACGTTTTTATGCAATGATTTTTCTATTAAAGTCGAGCAAAACCATAATTCACAACTCATTTTCATACTCTATGAAAATTTTGTGGTTCAGACATAATTCATATGTTGTTTTCGCAATTTATGAAAATTTGTGGTTAGGAAGATATTTTAAAGCAAAATTAAAGCTCAAAATTTTAGAAAGTGCTAAAATTTTCCAATGTGATTTTAGTTGTATTTGAGAAGCTAACATGTTTTTACATGTTTCTTGTTGATTGTTAGGTGGTATTTATTATAATAATAAAAATATAATAATCTAATTTTAAGGTTACATTTTTATGCAATGATTTTGCTATTAAAGTCTAGCAAAACCATAATTCACAACTCTACAAGATGTCATTTTCGCGCCATATGACAAGTTTCTATGTCACTTTCACACCCTATGAAAAGTTGTGGTTAGGACAGTATTGCAAAGAAAAATTAAAGTTTAAAATGTGAAAAAGTGTTAAATTTTTCCAATGTGATTTTAGTTGTATTTGAGAAACTAACATGTTTTTACATGTTTGTTGTTGTAATAATAATAATAATAATCTAATTTTACGGTCACGTTTTTATGAAATGATTTTTCTATTAAAGTCTAGCAAAACCATAATTCACAACTCAATCAAATGTCATTTTCATGCCCTATGAAAAGTTTGTGGTTGGGACATAATTCAGATGTCATTTTCATGCCCTATGAAAAGTTGTGGTTAGGTTGGTATTGTAAAGCAAAATTAAAATTTAAAATTTCAAAAAGTGTTAAAATTTTCCAAATTTAATTTTAGTTGTATCTGAGAAACTAACATGTTTTTACATGTTTATGGTTGTGATATTATGATATTTATAATAATAATAATAATAATAATAATAATAATGGTTTTCAAGCTTCTGTGGTTATCGCTTATTGAAGAAATCTCTGGATTATCCACAGTGTTATAAAATAATGGTCACTGTGGATAATCTAAAGATTTCTTGAATAAATAATAATAATAATAATAATCTAATTTTAAGGTTATGCTTTTATGCAATGAATTTACTATTAAATTCCAACAAAACCATAATTCACATCTCTATATGTCATTTTCGCGCCGTATGAAAATTTTGTGGTTGGGACATAATTCACATGTCATTTTTGCGCCCTATGAAAAGTTGTGGTTAGGACGGTATTGTAAGGAAAAATTAAAGCTTAAAATTTTAAAAGGTGTTAAAATTTTCCAATATGATTTTAGTTGTATTTGAGAAACTAACATATTTTACATGTTTGTAGTTGTGATATTAGGTGGTATTTATTATAATAAAAAAAAGAATAATAATCTTATTTTAAGGTTACATTTTTATGCAATGATTTTGTTATTAAAGTCCAAAAAAACCATAATTCACAACTCTATCAGATGTTATTTTCGCGCCCTATGAAAAGTTGTGGTTGGGACATAATTCATATGTCATTTTCGCGCCCTATGAAAAGTTGTGTTTAGGACAACATTCTAAAGCAAAATTAAAGCTTAAAATTTCAAAAAGTTTTAAAATTTTCCAATGTGATTTTAGTTTTATTTGAGAAACTAACCTGATTTTACATGTTTGTGGTTGTGATATTAGGTGGTAATTATTGTAATAATAAAAATAAAAATAATCTAATTTTAAGGCTACGTTTTTATGCAATTATTTTGCTATTAAAGTCTAGCAAAACCATAGTTCAAAACTCTATCAAATTTCATTTTTGCGCCCTACGAAAAGTGTGTGGTTGGGACATAATTTAGATGTTGTTTTCACCCCCTATGAAAAGTTGTGATTAGGACGGTATTGTAAATCAAAATTAAAGCTTAAATTTCAAAAAGTGTTAAAATTTTCCAATGTGATTTTAGTTGTATTTTAGAAACTAACATGTTTGTGGTTGTGATATTAGGTGGTATTTATTATAATAATAAAATAATAATAATTACTAATTTTAAGCTTATGTCTTTATGCAATGATTTTTCTATTTAATTTTATGGAGGCAACATGTGAGATGTTGGAAGGAAAAAAGTGCTTTTAACTTGGGGGTATTGAAAAAAATTAGGTGGTCTTGTATATTAGATGGGTGCAAATAATAGTAGAGTATATAGTAAATGGATTTAATAGTTAAAAACAAGTGTTAGTTTCTTAAAATTCATATGTCAAATTTGGGAGTAGTATGCATATCTTTCTTTAGTTTAAATATATTCAATTTTTTGTGCGAATGGGGTTGGAAGACCCTATGTTTTCATCCTGACAAAATGGAGTTATCTCCTAGTCACTTGCATAGTTTAGGTTGCTATAAGAAAAGTAGGTGCTTTTCCTTAAGACACGAACATTTCATTTTTAAAAGTGTGATAATGTGCTTTCAACGAGGTATTAAAAGAGGGAATGAGCATGCACATTCAAGATGTTATTGTTATGTTTTGCTTCAAGCATGAGTGTACGTCTAAGAAGACTCTAACAAGGGTTTAAGAGTTTGAATAGTTAGAGATGTTGGAGGGCTATAGTCTCACTTAGAAGTTTAGACAAGTAATTTAAGCACCATGAGAAGTTACGTGAAGCAAAGTTAAGAGATTTGATAAGATGCATGAAGGAAACCTCGTAGTGGTACTAATTAGTGAATATTTCTTTATCAAAGTTCATACCCTATCCTTGGCACTACCACTTTGAAAGATAAAGAAGAAATGTGAAATATACGTGTAACCCATTAAATAAGTTGGCAAGGTTGTTGCAACATATATAGGTGGTCATGTCGTATTGCAAAAGGAGGCATTGGATGACTCCCATTTTCAATAATCTGTCAAGATTTGAATTTAATTCCTTGTGAATTTGATCAAATCATTTAACCCTAAATATTCTAATAAGTTATGTTATCACAAAATTGTACTTGATTGGCTGCCTATCAAACAACTCAGTGTAATTGTTTCAAACCACTTCTAACTGAAGCTTAGCCTCTTCAGTTTGAGAGGGCTCTCTCAAGGGGGTTTTATGATATTGAATAATGATAGTACTAGATGGCTAACTCTATGGAAATTGTAACTTGTTTTTAATGATTGCAGGTTGAAAATAATGCAGATTTCTACCATTGGGCTTATGGAGTCAACAATCAATATTTTAAATGACAAAGTTTCTTCAACATGGAAGTTGAGGCAAATAGAGGTCTTTAAAAAAATAAACTCACACATAAAACATAGGAAAACACAATCATTTCATCACTGAAGGAAGTTAGTACATAAAGTTATGAATTCCGAGTAATAGAGATGAAATCTACTGCAAGTAGTAAAAGATAAATATGTAGATCAATAAGACATTAAAAACCTCATAAGAATCTCAGGTCTGTCAAGAAGAATGTCACTTTGTGTTACTGATATAGGTCAAAAACATAAAAGCAACAGTTTGGTACAAATGTTCTCCAAACCCTTACTACTTCGATGCTTTGTCTTTATATAGAAATTCTTACAATAAGGATGATCTGCCTAGTGGATAGATCATCGAATTCTCCTATGAAAACTTTGATAACTAAAATACATAACTTCTAGCATAAAACAGACATCTACACCTTAAAGAAAACATCTCCTAATAGGACTCTAACTCCTATTTATTACATAGCTCTATCTTATCTATGAAACAGTTACATGATGGTTACAAAATAACTATCACATGCTCGAAAGACACATGACAGAGTTCATTACCACTTTACATATTGAAAACCCTCCTAGACTTGTGGAGCATAACCCTACTTTTTAGGAATGCATGACCCTTATCTTCAAAGCTGATTTGGCTGATGACTTGTCTTCATAACACTTTCTTCGAGTCATAAGTATTTGATGATAAGCTCCCTTGACATTCTGGAGGACTCCAACTGTCCAAAAATTCCTTTAATATGCTCAAAAACCTTCAATAATTTCTCGTTACAAAAACATGACAGTTTCATATCAAGTTTTGGTAGTGTTGGAAAAGTAGCTTTTGCAACCATTTAATTTGCTCTTTTGTTGTTCCATGATGTTTATCAAGTCAAGACACATCACCACCATGAATTCCCCTCCTTGAATCAAAAAATACTGTCTTTAGAAGAAAAAAGGCTACTACCAGTTTTTTCGTAGCGTATTCCCGGCTTTAAGCCCGAGGAACGCTACGAAACTGTGTAAAAACACATAAATTCCTATTTCAAAATTGTCTTCAAAAACTGACCTCTAGTTGCAAAATCTTGATTTTCTGCATGTTATGAACCTTCTAAGGCATATTTAATCTCAACTTATTTCTCCTATGGTGTTTCCTCCTCATTTATGATCAGTTGAGCAATGGGCTCCTGAACCACAGTCATTTTCAAACCTTTCTTTTCCAACTCTTTATGAATCAACTCCAATTGTTGCTCTAGGTCTTTCACCTGATCCTTTAGTTCCCTGTTCTTGGATTGCAAGTGTAGATTTAACTTTTTGATGTGCTTGACCTCTCCTCTTAGTGGTTGAGTCCACTTTATCAATTTTTCTGAATTGTCCAAGGTCTATGAGACACTTGTGACTTGATCCTCCCAAATCATGCTCATTTTTTCAAACTGGATCCTTTCAGCTCTATGCCTCTTTTCCTCTTTCATCAAGACTGATATATCTTCCCTTGAATTCTTCAACTGCTCCTTAAGGGATTCAACCTCTGACTTTTCAATGATATTCTGTTTTCCCTTCTTTTGTTTGATGACTAGATCTCCCTTTATAGGTGAGGAGAGGTCTATGATGCTTGGTGGTGGCTGAGAAATTTCACTGACCCTCTGAATCTCTTTGCTGCTTTCCATGACCTTTCTTGCATGCCTGGTCATTGGTTTTCTAGGTTGAAAAATGAATCCAACATCATCACTTGCAAACTCCAATTTTTAGTTGTTTTTCCTTTCTTAAGCTTCCTTCATCCCTCTTCAACATCTTTACCTTGGACAATGGGAGTTTCTTCAATATCAATGGCAAGAAATATGTCCTCTAAGTTACCCTTAACCACTGTTTGGCTCCTAGCAACTCTCTTGCTACCATGTTTGCTAATTTTTGGCTTCTGTTTTGCAAGTGTAGCTTTGGGTGTGTCAATCTTTTGCAAAGGCTCTGTCTCCATGCTAACTGGTTCTAACTGATCTGCCACTGAAGGTGATGAAATATCTCTAGGTTTTGGAACTCTTTTAGGAGTGACAACATCTACTTGAAAACCACTGATGAACAGAAAGGATGTCCAATCTCTACCTAATCTCTTCAACTCTTATAACACCAACAACTTAATCAAACCATGATGAAAGAGAGATGTTTCATTTCCTTCTATTTTAACTTGAACCTTATCTAGCATTTTACTTAGAATTCTGTATAAGTAAAAGGGCAAGTCAAGAGACCTCTTACCCACAAAATGTAGTAGAAGCCTAAGGTGGTAGGAGTAGACCATGCGAAATCTTCCTTCACATGTGAAGTACTTCTGAATTATCATCAGTAGCTTTGAGAAGTTGTCCTTCATATAACTCCTTGGGATAGAATTTGTGAGATCAATTTCACTATGTTCTAGCTTAATGAATTATTTGTAGTCCTGCATGGTGATTTTGATGCCTTTAAACCATTGCTCCCCTCCTCTAGGGATTTCTGTTGCTGCTGAAAATGTTTTCAAGTGTCACTGTGAGGTTTAGCATTCCCACATTTGAAGTTTTTCCAGTACAACTTTTAGCAAAATCCTTTGAAACCTGCAAATGGCACCCTTGCAGCCTTTGGCAGAATTGCAAACACCCTGTTCTTCTCAACACTTCCAAGGTATTTGGGTCTTCATTTAACAAATTCATGTCCATGGGCTCATACCTAAGGTAGTGACCACCTTTGTTAGTCTTCTTCCTTGTAACCATGGTGAATTTATATCTTCTTAGCCTCACTTTATTAGAGCCACCTGTAACCTTTGAAAATGCCAGAAACCAGCTTGGCTCGGTGAAGCAACTCTCGAGAAACTAGATATTCAAGGATAAAGGAAAGAATGACAAAAATACTCAATTTTTTAATCTTTTATGGCTTCGATGACAACTCATACCCTAATCATGACTCATGCATGCTAAAAATGGTAATGATGACCTCGCGCATGACCTTGTACCTTTGAAATAACCCTAACTGACTTGAATGACATCCACCCTAACTCTTGTAATCATGAACTGACACCTTGCATTAGATTTAACAAGACAGAAAAAAAAATTATTTTTCGTAGTGTAGCTAGTTCATTTATGACAGTTTCGCTACGAAACTATTCGGCAGTTTTGTAGCGAAAACTGCTATTTCTAAGTGTAAAACGCTATGAAAAGAGGTAAAACTGGCTAAAGTGTCCTTTTTCAAATTTAAATGCTTGGGAAATGCAGGATTACAACAAATGATGATTGATGGGACATGACATGACCTAAATGGAGGTGGATTGATATGAAATGAAGGTGGTCTTGAAACTTAGGATAGGTTAAATATGAAAAAATGAAATTCCTATACCAACCTGAGATCTTTGATAAATGAACTTGAATAACCATGTCAAGTAATGTTTCACAAACTTATAAGTGATAACAATGGCTCCACTTGGGATGGTGTGCCCCTATGGTACACCAAAGAACCTGTAGTTCTAGTGCCATCCTTCTTCTTGGAAATAAAATCTTTGAATTTTCCAAGCCTTCTTCAAACTCTAATGGCCTTCACCTCGGGCTCAAGTTTGATTATTAACTTGTCTTTATTAGCATAAAAAAATAATAATTTTGAATATATACAATGGAGTGAAATATCAATACAACTTAAGAGGAATAGTGCTTCAAAAACCTGCCATTGACAGGCCCTCCAGCACAAGGTTTTCCATCCATCTCCTGCAATAGGTAAGTGTTGTTGCCATGGAATGCAGCTACTATGAATGGACTTTTCTAGATATTCTCAAACTTACCATGTTCCCCCTTTTCTTCAATTCTAGCCCCCCACTTCAATACCACATCTTGAATCTGAAAGTTTTCCTCTTTGACCTTCCTGTCAAATGTCTTCTTAATTCTGTTTTGAGTTGTTGATTGATGTTATATACTTCCTCCCTTTTTTCCTGCAAAGCTATCAACTGGTTTATTCTCCTCTGAATAGCATTAGGCTCCTCATCTAATCCTTGTAGCATCTTCATGATAGGCACTCCCAAGCATGTAGGAAAAATGGCTTCAGCTCCATATACCAACTCATAAGGGGAAGTACCAATTGACCTTTTTGTACACACTCTATCAGCCCACAAAGAATACTTCAGTTTCATATGCCATGATCTTTTATTTTCCTGCAACGCGTTTTTTGTAATTATCATAATGCTTTTGTTAGAAGATTCAGCAAGACCATTACCTTGTGGATAATATGCAGTAGAGTGTCCAAGTGTAATATGATATTGATGACAAAAACTGATCAACCTCTTAGATTGGAAAGCTTGTGCATTGTCATTGATGATCTTCATAGGGAAGCCAAGCCTGGACAATATGTTATTCTCTAAGAATGAAATGATAATTGAATCATTTTCTTGCCTTGTTGGGATTGCTTCAATCCACTTGGTGAAATAATCAGTTGCTGTTAGGATCCAGCGATGTTTCCTTGAAGATGATGGATGTATCTCACCAATAAAATCTAGCCCCCACTGCTGGAATGGCGCCTCAACATAAATAGGCATCAAGGGTAAAGGAATTTTTTTTTTCTTACCATCAAAAATCTAACATTCATGGCAGGCAGCTATCTTCTTGCACACATATTTGAACATGGCAGGCCAGTAGTACCTTGCTTTAAGAATCTTGTTTGTTGTGGCCATCCAATAGTGATGACCTCCACAATCTCCTTTATGAAACTCCTCAATCAATTTTTCAGCTTCCTCTTCCAGCAAACAATTCAAAATAATACCACCAATATCTTTCCAATACAAATTTTTATCTATGATGCAGTACCTCAGAGATTTAAGCTTCACAAACCTTGCTTTAGATTTGTCAATTCAGTAGGAGATCTATGATGATGCAAGACAAAAACAATGTCTCTGTATGAATCAGACAGAATGTACTTCTCTTCAATGGGAATCAACTCTTCATCTTCATCTGATAATTCTGAAATTTCTGCAATTAAATTCATATCAAGACAGTCAAAATTGGATTGTTCCATAAGCTTTGATAGCCCTTGACCTTTCACCAATTTTATAGGTCTAGTTTCTATATCATATTCCAGAAATTTAGCTATACACTTCCCCCTCTTACCATCAGGATCAGCTTGAGTCAAGATTTCCTTCACAAGAGCATTAGGCACAAATGCTATGACATGAGAATGCAGAATATAAATTCTGAAATATTTGATGGCTGTTTCTATAGGATTTTGTACTTCAACTCTGAATTAGCAAGGGTCTTGCTAAAGAATGAAATAGGTTTCCCAATACCTTGTTTCCCTTTCTGCAGCAAAACTCCAGCAATTGTGTTTTCTGATGCAAATGTAAAAACCAGAAATTCCTTTGAAAAATCTAGGCTAATCAGTAGTGGGGCCTGAGTGAGTGCCTTCTTGATTTCCTGAAATGATGTATTTTCTTCAATTGTCCATTTAATGTCAGCTCCTTTCTTCATAATTTTGGTTATATCTTTGACAATCTCAGCAAAGTTGGGAATAAACCTTCTCACAAAATTCACCGTTCCAAGGAAAGACTGAATTTCCTTCCTGCTTCTAGGCAGATCTACTTGTTGAATGGCATTGACCATGTTTGGATCAATATTTATCCCATATTTAGATATAATATGCCAAAAAAACTTTCCAGAAGTTAAAGAAAAAAACCTCTTAGTGGGATTAAGAGAAATACCAAACCTTCTACACTTCAGCAGAACTTTCTCTAGATGCTTCAAATGGTCTTCCTCTCTCCTTGAGAAAACTGTTATGTCATCTAGATAGACAAGCACCAAATTATCCTTCTCCTCAGCAAAAGAAATGTCCATTGCTCTTTGAAAGGTCGCTCCTGCATTCATCAGACCAAAGGGCATCTTGGCATACATGAATGTTCCCCATTGTGTGGTAAAGGTAGTTTTCTCCTGATATTATTGGTGTACTAGTATCTGATTGTATCTTGAAAAACCATCCAGCATAGACATCCTTTGGGAACCAACAATGTTTTGTAGAATTTGATCCATCTTTGGGAGAGGGTAATTGTCCTTCAGAGAAGCTTTGTTCAAGTTTCTGAAGTCAATCCAGATTCTGATCTCTCCGCTCTTTTTTCTGACTGGAACCAAGTTAGCAAGCCATTTTGAGAATCTGATTGGGACAATAATTTTTGCATCAAAGAGCTTCTTAATTTCCTTCACAATAAGAGGCATGAGAAGTGGATTAATCCTCCTCAGCTTCTTTTTGAAAGGCTTTTCATTTTCTTTAATAGAAATGGTATGCCCAATAATAGTAGGATCATATTTCTTCAAATCAGCATAACTCCATGCAAAAACATCTATGAACCTTTTCATTACCTCAATATATTTCTGTTTCATCTTCTACAGAAAGAAATTTTGAAAGCTTTATCATTTTTGGCATTGCTACTATACCAAGGTTACAGCTCTCTACCTCTTCATAATCAGCTTGCATCTTAGGGGCTTTAAACACATCATTTTGGTCAAAAATATTTTCAAGTGGGATGAGACCTTTGGGTATAGAATTATTCTTCAGCTGCAACACTTCAGAATTACCCTTAGTTTCAGCAAGCATGTTTTGCTGATCTACTTGTGTGCTTTCAAACTTCTCTTTCAATTCTATGAAGTTTTTGACTTGCTGGTCGTCTTCAAAAACTTGCCAGTGAATTATGTTGTCAGGGATAGTAGGCCTATGATGAACTTCAACCTCATACCATTCAGTGGAATGTGCAGGGATGACGAAAAGACTTGTAGAAATAGCTAGGGAGTCAGCTACTGAGTTTTGATCCCTAGTCTTCATAATAAAGGAATTTTCTTGAAATTTCTCTAACATCTCCATGATCAAATTTCTGTATGCTCTCATTCTTACATACTTGGTTTGATATACACCCTCAACTTGTTTAGTAACTAATTCAGAATCTCCACAAATAGAAATATTTTGGGCACCCAATATTTTCAAAATTTCTAAACCCAAAAATAGAGATTCATACTTAGTCATATTATTTGTGCAATCAAAGTTCAGTTTGAAATAATAGAACTTACTTTCATCCTCTGGAGTTGTGATCCAAATTCTTGCTCCTACCCCCTCTCTTCCTATTGATCCATCAAAGTGTAACAACCACCAGCCCTCTGCCTTTTCTTCAATGATTTGTTGATTTTCTGCTTGCTGATTTTCAATCTCCTAAATTTATGCTTTGCTTTCATCTTATGATTCACCAGTTAGCTCATTGAAAAGAATGGTTGATCCTAATTCAGTTTCAACAGCATAAATTGGGAAATTTTGAGGTTTGTCCTTACTACTTACCATATAAGCCATTCTTGTTTCTCTATACAATTTTCTTTGCTCACCAAAAATAGGAATGGTGGCATTGTTATGTCCATCTGCATGGTTCCTTTGATCTTTGTTGCCCAAGACCTAGATAGAAGCATGTCAAACTTGGGTGGAATGTTTGCTACCACAATGTCCATTACCACTGTCTTGGCAGGAACTTGTGTGAGACCAACAACAACATCTTTTATCAATCCAATGCATTGAACTCTTTTTGAATAAAAAAAATCAAATCCTTATATGGCCTAGTGATTTCTAATCCCATCCTTTCCATACTCACTTTAGGCATGAGGTTATGAGAGGCTCCTGAATCCAACATGGCATTGTGTAATGTCATGTCATGAATACTAAGACTGACATAGAAATGAGGTACCTCTTTATTCTTCTCATCTTCCAATCTTGATCCCAAGTATATGGTAGGATGAAGGATGTCTGCTGCTCTAGGTTGGTAATTCAATATTTTTACAATTTTACTTTTGTATTCATTCACCTTAAGAATTTCTCCAAAAGGGACTGGGATCTTGATTTTGGAAATATCATTCTCCAAGCTGAAAACATAAGTAATTATTTCAGTCTCTTTGACAGGAGGAGGAGGTGGTGGATCTTTTCTAACCTCAATTGCATTAGGGGCATATTTCTTGGGCTGTGTTTTGTTTGCAGTAATAGGAACATTTCTATTTCTGAGGTTGTATTGTTTCTGCATCTCAAATATTGCATGTTGATAACCCTTAAGGTAATCAGATGGCTCCTCACCCTTGTTTACATCATGATCAGACTCATCATGTTCTTCTTTAGTCAAAAACATTCTTGACATGTTTTTATCTAGGCAATGAATGGAGCCTTCTGGTATTTCAAGTTGATCTTCTTCATCAACTAAATTTTACTGAAAAGGAGGCCTTACTTGAGGGTCAAGTTGATTTATATTTTCCCTTAGTCTTTGCTGATTTTGAGGTATTCTGAACTGAGGATTTCTAAGTGTTGGTTCATGTTGTGTAGGAGGAACAGAAATGTTTCCAAGGGCAAGCCTATCTGTCAGTTTTTCCATTGTTTTCATCATGGAGTCAAATTTTTCATCTGAGGTGGAAGGCTTATCTTCTTCTTTCAATTTTGTCTTTCCCATCTTGGACTTTTTAGCTGCTATCATGTTGACTTCCACCTTCATAGCATCATTTTTCATTTCAGCTAGTGAAGGGGATTCTCTTTCTCTTAGTAGGATAGAAAAATCATAGTCAAAGGCCTCAGCATATCTCAGTTGAGTTGCTCAAGGTGGAGGCTTAAGATGGGCAGGAATGGAATCATAGACTTTATTAAATCTCTTGGAGAAATTTTGAATAGTTTCATCTACAACTCTTTTCAAACTATTGTACTGAGTGAGGGCTTGCACAAGGTTTGTTCTATTTCCCCACTTTCTCAAGAATCTATCTTAAAATTCATTCCAATTATGAAAACTCCGTGGAGCAAGGGCCTTGAACCACTTTCTGACCTCACCAATAAAACTCTAAGAAAATAGTCTCATTTTGACAACCTCATGGTCAACCTCCTCCTTGTCTATAAAGTCATTAAACTGGTCTACATGCTCTTCAGCTGTAATATCTTCATCACTTCCCCAAGTTTTGATTCTAGCAGAATATTTACTAGGAAGGCCATGAAGAATAGCTGGAAAAATAAGAGGGGCATACCTAGCAGGTGCAGCAGCAGGTGGAGGTGGAACATTTCCTGCCATGATGACTGGAACAGTAGTAGAGGAAGAGGAACTGTTAGGAGGTGGACTGGTTGGTCTTTGTAGTCCACTTACAATTTAACTCCAGTCAGGTAAATGGAAACTGGTTTTTCTTCTTAGCAATATTTCAAATGGGTCTAGCTCCTTCAACCTATCCAAATATTCCCTCTCTAACAATAACTCTGATGTGACTGCTCCCCAAAATTCTTCTTTATCTTCTGAGTCACTAAGGCTGAGGTATCAATACCTCTTCTATGTAGGTCTAAGAAAATATCAATCAATTATTTTTCATTTTCAGACCTAAAAAAGACTTCCTGAACTTTATCATCAAACATTTTATCTTTAGGACAAGGCTTTTATATGTAATGGAGTATCTGATTGTGCAGAACTGCCTTGAATGCCTCTAGAAATTGTGTTTGGATTATCCACAATTGTAGGTGGATTTGGGTCAGGATTGCTCCTCGTATATCTCCTTTTTAAAGCGACCTTTGAACATGAGAATTTTGAATGGAGTCACCAAGCTAGTTTCAGCCTCAAACCAATTCTGAGCTCCTGCTACCTTCAAGAGTTAAGCTTCAAAACTTCGGGAAATGTATCTTCAGACTCCCTGTAGATGCACCAAAATGTTATCACAAAATTGTACTTGATTGGCTACTTATCAAACAACTCAGTGTAACTGTTTCAAACCACTTCTAATTGAAGCTTAGCCTCTTTAGTTTGAGAGGGTTCTCTTAAGGGGGTTTTATGATATTGAATAATGATAGTACTAGATGGCTAACTCTATGGAAATTGTAACTTGTTTTTTATGATTGCAGGTTTAAAAGAGTTGCTAACATTGGGCTTATGGAGTCAACAATTAGTATTTTCAATGACAAAGTTTCTTCAACATGGAAACTAAGGCAGATAGAGGCCTTTAACAAAAGAAACTCACACATAAAGCATGGGAAAACATAGTCATTTCAACAGTAAAGGAAGTCAGAGCATAAAGTTGTGAATTCTAAAGTAATAGAGATGAAATCTACTGCAAGTGGTAAAATATAAATATGTAGATCAATAAGACATTAAAAACCTCATAAGAATCTCAGGTCTGTTAAGAAGAATGTCACTTTGTATTACTAATATAGGTCAAAAACATAAAAGCAACAGTTTGGTGCAAATGTTCTCCAACCACTTACTACTTCGATGCTTTGTCTTTAAATAGAAATTCTTTACAACAAGGATGATTTGCCTGCTAGCTAGATCATTGAATTCTCTTATGACACATTTCATAACTGAAATACTTAACTTCTAACAGAAAACTGGCAGCTACACCTTAAAGAAAACATTTCCTAATAGGACTCTAACTCCTATTTATTACATAACTCTATTTTATCTGTGAAACATTTACATGATGGTTACAAAATAAGTATCACATTCTTGAAAGACACATGACAGAGTTCATTACCACTTTACACATTTAAAACCATCCTAGACTTGTGGAGCATAACCCTACTTTTTAGGAATGCATGACCCTTATCTTCAAAGCTGCTTTGGCTGATGACCTATCTTCATAACAGTTTCTTCGAGTGATAAGTATTTGATGATAAGCTCCCTTGACATGCTGGAGGACTCTAGTTGTCCAAAAATTCCTTTAAGATGCTCAAAAGCCTTCAATAATTTCTCGCTACGAAAACAAGTCAGTTTCGTAGCGAGTTTTGGTAGCATTGGAAAAGTAGCTTTTGCAACCATTTAATTTTCTCTTTTGATGTTCCATGATGGTTATTGTGTCAAGACACATCACCACCATGAATTCCCCTCCTCGAATCAAACAAAAATTGTCTATAGAAGAAAAAAGGCTGCTACATTTTTTTTCGTAGCGTATTCTTGGCTTTAAGCCTTAGGAACTCTACGAAACTGTGTAAAAACATAGAAATTTCCTATTTCAAAATTGTCTTTAAAAAATGACCTCCAACTGCAAAATCTTGATTTTATGCATGTGATGAACCTTCTAAGGCATGTTCAATCTCAACTTATTGCTTCTGTGGTGTTTCCTCCTCATTTATGATTAGTTGAGCAATGGGCTCCTCAACCACAGTCATTTTAAAACCTTTCTTTTCCAGCTCTTCATGAATCAACTCCAATTGCTGCTCTAGGTCTTTCACTTGATCCTTCAGTGCCCTGTTCTTGGCTTGCAAGTGTAGATTTAAATTTTTTATGTTCTTGACCTCTCCTCTTAGTGGTTGAGTCCACTTTATCGATTTTTCTGAATTGTCCAAGGTCTTTGAGACACTTGTGACTTGAACCTCCCAAATCTTTCTCATTTGTTCAAACTGGACCCTTTCAGCTCTATGCTTCTTTTCCTCTTTCTTCAAGACTTATATATCTTCCCTTGCCTTCTTCAACTACTCCTTAAGGGTTTCAACCTCTAACTTTTCAGTGATTTTATCTTTGCCCTTCTTTTGTTTGATGACCAAATCTTCTTTTGTAGGTGAGGAGAGGTCTCTGATGCTTTGTGGTGGCTGAGCAATTTCACTGACGTTTTGAATCTCTTTGCTACTTTCCATGACCTTTCTTGCATGCATGGTCATTGGTTTTCTAGGTTGAAACATGAATCTAGCATCATCACCTGCCAACTCCAATTGTTTAGCTGTTTTTCCTTTCTTAAGCTTCCTTCCTCCCTCTTCAACATCTTCAGTTTGGAAAATCGGAGTTTCTTCAATATCAATGGCATACAAGATGTCCTCTAAGTTACCCTTAACCACTGTTTGGCTCCTAGTAACTCTCTTGCTGCCATGTTTGCTAACTATTGGATTCTGTTTTTTAGGTGTAGATTTGGGTGTGTCAATCTTCTGCAAAGGCTCTGTCTCCATGGTAACTGGTTCTAACTGCTCTGCCACTAAAGGTGATGGAATATCTCTAGGTTTGGGAACTCTTTTAGGAGTGACAACATCTACTTGAAAACCATTGATGAACAGAAAGGATGTCCAATATATACCTAATATCTTCAACTCTTCTAACACCAACAACTTAATCAAACCATAATGAAAGAGAGAGGTTCCATTTCCTTCTGTTTTAACTTGAACCTTATCTGAAATTTTACTTAGAATTTTGTATAAGCAAAAGGGAAAGCCAAGAGACCTCTTACCCACAAAATGTAGCAGAAGCCTAAGGTGGTAGGAGTAGACCATGTGAAATCTTCCTTCACATGTGAAGTACTTCTGAATGATGATCAACAACTTTGAGAAGTTGTCCTTCATGTAACTCCTTGGGATAGAATTTGTGAGATCAATTTCATTATGCTCTGGCTTAATGAATTCTTTACAGTTCTGCATGGTGAATTTGATGCCTTTAAACCATTTCTCCCCTCCTCTAGGGGTTCCTGTTGTTGCTGAAATGTTGTCTGGTGTCACTGTGAGGTTTAGCATTCCCACCTTTGAAGCTGTTCCAGTAAAACTTTTAGAAAACTCCTTTGAAACCTACAAATGGCACCCTTGCAGCCTTTGGAAGAATTGCAAACACCCTGTTCTTCTAAACACTTCCAAGGTAGTTGAGTCTTCATTTAGCAAACTCATGTCCATGGGCTCATACCTGAGGCAGTGACCACCTTTGTTAGTCTTCTTCCTTGTAGCCATGGTGAATTTATATCTTCTCATCCTCGCTTGATTAGAGACACCTGCAACCTTTGAAAATGCCAGCAACCAGCTTGGCTCGGTGGAGCAGCTCTCCATAAACTCAAGAACATGAAAGGATAAAGGAGAGAATGCCAAAAAGACTCAATTTGGTGATGTTTTATGGTTTCGATGATAACTCATACCCTAATCATGACTCATGCATGCTAAAAATGGTAATGATGACCTCAGATATGATCTTGTACCTTTGAAATAACCCTAACTAACTCGAATGACATCCACCCTAACTCCTCTAATCATGAACTGACACCTTGCATCGGATTTGACAAGGTAGACAGAAAAAAATGTTTTTCATGGCGTAGCTAGTTCATTTTCTGACAGTTTTGCTACGAAACTATTAAGCAGTTTCATTGCGAAAACTATTATTTCTCAATGTAAAACACTACAAAAAGAGTTAAAACTGGCTAAAGTGTCCTTTTTCAAATTTAAACGCTTGGGAAATGAAGGCTGACAACAAATGATCACTGATGGGACATGACATGACCTGATTGGAGGTGGATTGAGATGAAATGAAGGTGGTCTTGAAACTTAGGATAGGTTAAATATGAAAAAATGAAATTTCCTATACCAACTTGAGACCTTTGATAAATGAACTTGAATAACGATGTCAAGTAATGTTTCAAAAACTTATAAGTGATAACAAGCTCCATAATTATAATCATCATTTGATTGAATAAAGAAGTGTATAAGGAAGCATAACCTTTCATCCAATCTATAACAACCTTTGAATTTCCTATCACTTGTAAGTTTATATTGTTTAAGGGACACAATTAAAATGACTAGCATAAATGACTAATTCATATTATTGGAGTTCTTGTTAGGTAGTTGTATTTTTGTTACTAAACTAAATTAGCCATTCACATTAGCCATTTTTAGTAGTATTACTTATTAGCTAGTCGTATATTTTAACTTGGTACTAAATTAATCAGTTATGTTAGTCGTTTTTAGTTAAGTTTCTTAATATTGCTAATTTTTGGTAGTATTTCACTTGGAAAAGTTGTGGTGACTAAATTTTTTAGTCACCTAGTCACTAATTCCACCATTTTATACTAGTGCATCATAATTCATATCTTTCCATATCGGAGGATTGAAATGTCGTAAGTCCATTTTAAATTACTCTTTGATATTTCTGTCCCGAAATACGATGTGGCAATATTCACATGGATTCCCATCATTTCACTTCATGGATTTAAATGTGATTTTAATGATCTCAAAAGGATAAATGTTTCACATTTAATTTCCTTTGATTTTCTTGGAACCTTAGAATCTTGGAATATTGGGTTGTTATCATAAATAAATTTAATTTCTTCCTGAGTTTCCTTTTTTCCTCTTTGCATATTGGAACCTCAGAATTTCGGATTATGTATTCTCGTAGGCCTCTAGTTAATTCATTCATTGCTAGACAGTCCAACCTATCACTATGTCCACATGAAGTCCTCTTTGATTATCTTTGTATATTGGTCGACATTCATGTTACTTGAGTATTCGAGAACTTAGATGCATTTTTAATTACAATTTCATCAAACTCCAACCATTCATTTCTCAAGATGACTCCTAATGGATCATAGGAGTAGGTGAAGCTGGGGCTGAACTGGAATTCTACTTCTAGAATTGATTGTAGGTGCTTTTTGATCTCTTCTGTCTGGATAGACAGATTCTCCACTACCTTTGTTAGTTGTTTTTCACCATCTATAGTGTTTGTTGTAGAATTTGTAGTTGTGGGGATGGCCGTAATAGGTACATCCTTCAAAGGAACCATAGAAATATTTGTAGCCTGCTCCCTCTCCTTAATCATTCTCTCAATTTCTGTCTCCATCTATCTCAATTAGGCATTTATCTCCATGATGAGCTTCATCATGTCCAACTTCTGAGACTTTGTTTCTTCAATATCCTTGGTTAGAGGGTCTTCTGTGGCTGGAAAATTTGATTGTTTCCTCAATGCTGCTATGTTAACATCTTTCTTTTTTATTATCTCCTATGCAGCTTTAATGTTGGAAGGATCATATCCTATTCTGACCACTAAGTCTTCCAAAGACTTAAATCTTGTATCCTTGGCCAGAGAGGAGAATTTATCCATCTTTAGTTGTGACTGAATGTTTGATAAGGAAACCTACAATTTAGACAAACTCATAGTTGTATTATTCAATGTACAAGAAATCATTTCACCTGTTTTCTTGTGCATCTCCATTTTATCAGTGGGATGGATGTCTTTTATGTCAAACCCAATGCAGTTTTCTTGTAATCTGCTATTGTCTTATGCTATGGAATATGTGCCTCTAGAAATACCATTTGCAATTTTCCTTTCTCAGAGTCAAATGCTGACATCAATCTACTCTGAGAACTGGAATTCTGCTTCTAGAATTGATTGTAGGTGTTATTCTTCAGGATTTCATTCTTCATATTGATTTCCATAAATGTATCAAATATTGTTTTCTCTTTCTCTCACGTGACAACTTTACTTGTCTGAATGACCTCTTGCTGATCCTGTGAAGTTGTTGAAGTAGTAGGAGAGAGAGTAGTTTGGCCACCAACTTTTGAAGAAGTAGTTGTCTCCTTGGTGATTATGATGACCTCATGTTCTGAATTTTTACTTCGGTTAAGTTTAGGTTTGAGTTTGGTTCTCTTCCTATACATAATCTTGAATTCCTTGCTGGTAGTTTCAGTCACTGAAGGTGACTCTTCTTCCCTCAGTATTTTTCTTGCTTTCTCTTGTGGGACAAGAGTCTGTGATGTAGAAGTGGAGACTAACTACTCCTCAGCCTCTTAAAGAGTGTTTTTAGCCCACTCCATTTGGTTCATATATTTCTCTATTTTTGGCCCGTGAGTATGTATATAAGGAGTATTTTTGTTTTCTACCCTTAGTTTTGATATGGTTCCTAATGGATCATAGGACAAGGTGAAGCTGAGGCTGAACTTCATTTCCTTCAAAATTATGTCTGCTTCTTTGCCTGTTGTCTTGGTGTTGCAAATAAATGGTTCAATCTGCATTTTAATTCTAAATTGTGACTTTTTATTTGCTCATACAAAGTGTACTTCATCATTAGAATACATTTTCCTAATGTATTCTAAATCAAAAATCCTCATTGGGAGGAATTTTGGGAGCTTGTAAGGAGCAATGGAGTGATGACAATTTGAATTGGTCCTAAAGCTTTTTGATCTCTTCTGTCTGGATAGATATATTCTCCACTACCTTTGTTAATTTTTTTTTAACCATCTATAGTGTTTGTTGTATAATTTGTAGTTGTGGGGATGGTCGTAATAGGTACATCCTCCAAAGGAACCATAGAAATATTTGCAGCCCTCCCCCTCTCCTTGATCAATTTCTCAATTTCTGTCTCCATCTGTCTCAATTGGGAATTTTTCTCCATAATGAGCTTCATCATGTCCAACTACTAAGACTTTGTTTCTTCAATATCCTTGGTTAGAGGGTCTTCTGTGGTTGGAAAATTTGATTTTTTCCTCAATGCTGCTATGTTAGCATCTTTCTTCTTTATTATCTCCTCTGAAAATTTAATGTTGGAAGGATCATATCCTACTCTGACCCCTAAGTCTTCCAAAGACTTAAATCTTGTATCCTTGGCCAAAGAGGAGATTTTCTCCATATTCAACTATGATTGAATGTTTGCTAAGTAAATCTGCAATTTAGACAAACTCATAGTTGTATTATTCAATGTAGAAGAAATCATTTCACCTGTTTTCTTATGCATCTCCATTTGATCAGTGGGATGGATGTCTTTGATGTCAAACTCAAATGCAGTTTTCTTACGCTATGAAATATGTGCCTCTGGAAAGGCCATTTGCATTTTTCCTTTCTCAGAGTCAAATGTTGGCATCAACCTACTCTGAGTATTGGAATTCTAATTCTATAATTGATTGTAGGAGCTATTATTCAGGATTTCATTCTTCAGATCGATTTCCCTGAATGTATCAAATATTGTTTTCTCTTTCTCTCCCATGACAACTTTACTTGTCTGAATGACCTCTTGCTGATCTTGTGAAGCTATTGAAGTAGTAGGAGAGAGAGTAGTTTGGCCACCAACTTTTGATGAAGTAGCTGTCTCCTTGGTGATTATGATGGCCTCATGTTCTGAATTTTTACTTGGGTTAACTTTAGGTTTGAGTTTGGTTCTCTTCCTATACATAATCTTGAATTCCTTGCTGGTAGTTTCAGTCACTGAAGGTGACTCTTCTTCCCTCAGTATTTTTCCTGCTTTCTCCTGTGGGACAGGAATCTATGATGTAGAAGTAGAGAATAACTACTCCTCAGCCTCTTATAGAGTGTTTTCATCCCATTCCATTTGATTCATATATTTCTCTATTTCTAGCCCATGAGTATGTATATAAGGAGTAGTTTTCTTTTCTACCCTTAGTTTTGAGATGGTTCCTAATGGATCATAAGACCAGGTGAAGCTGAGGCTAAACTTCATTTCCTTCAAAATTATGTCTGCTTCTTCGCCTACTGTCCTGGTGTTGCAAATAAATGGTCCAATCTATGTTTTAATTCTGAATTGTGACTTTTTATTTGCTGATACAAAGTGCACATCATCATCATTCAAGATTTTCCTGATGTATTCTAAATAAAAAATCCTCATTGGGAGGAATTTTGGGAGCTTGTAAGGAGCAATGGAGTAATAACCATGTCAAGTAATGTTTTACAAACTTATAAGTGATAACAAGCTCCATAATTCTAATCATCCTTTGATTGAATAAAGAAGTGTATAAGGAAGTATAATCTTTCATCCAATCTATAACAACCTTTGAATTTCCTATGACTTGTAAGTTTATATTGTTGAAGTGACACAATTAAAATGACTAACACAAATGACTAATTCATATTATTGTAGTTCATATTAGGTAGTTCATTTTCTGATAGTGTCGCTATGAAACTATTAAGCAGTTTCGTTTCTCATTTTAAAACGCTACGAAAAGAGGTAAAATCGACTAAAGTGTCCTTTTTCAAATTTAAACGCTTGGGAAATGAAAGTTGATAGCAAATGATGATTGATGGGACATGACATGACCTGATTGGAGGTGGATTGAGATGAAATGAAGGTGGTCTTGAAACTTAAGATAGGTTAAATATGAAAAAATGAAATTTTCTATACCAACTTGAGACCTTTGATAAATGAACTTGAATAACCATGTCAAGTAATGTTTCACAAACTTATAAGTGATAACATGCTCCATAATTCTAATCATCCTTTGATTGAATAAAGAAGTGTATAAGGAAGTATAACCTTTCATCCAATCTATAACAACCTTTGAATTTCCTATCACTTGTAAGTTTAGATTGTTGAAGGGACACAATTAAAATGACTAACATAAATGACTAATTCATATTATTGGAGTTCTTGTTAGGTAGTCATATTTTTGTTCCTAGACTAAATTTGTCATTCACGTTAGCCATTTTTAGTAGTATTACTTACTAGCTAGTCGTATATTTTAACTTGGTACTAAATTAGTCAGTTATGTTAGTCGTTTTTAGTTGAGTTTCTTAATATTGCTAATTTTTTGTAGTATTTCACTTGGAAAAGTTGTGGTGACTAAATTTTTTAGTCACCTAGTCACTAATTCCACCATTTTATACTAGTGCATCATACTTCATATCTTTCCATATCGGAGGATTGAAATATCGTAAGTCCGTTTTAAATTACTCTTTGATATATTTGTCCCAAAATATGATGTGGTGATACTCATGTGGATTCCTATCATTTCACTTAATGGATTTAAATGTGATTTTACTGATCTCGAAAGGATAAATGTTTCACATTTAATTTCCTTTGATTTTCTCGGAACATCAGAATCTTGAAATATCGGGTTGTTATCATCAATCAATTTAATTTCTTCCTGAGTTTCCTTTTTTCCTCTTTGCATATCGGGACCTCAGAATTTCGGATTATGTATTCTCGTAGGCCTCTAGTCAATTCATTCATTGCTAGACAATCCAACCTATCGCTATGTTCACATGAAGTCCTCTTTGATTATCTTTGTATATTTAGGTCGAGATTCATGTTACTCGAGTATTCAAGAACTTTGATGCATTTTTAATTACAATTTCTTCAAACCCCAAGCATTCATTTCTCAAGATGACTTTGTGAATTTTTGGATATCTATTATTGATGGTGTGTACACATGGATCTTATTGTTGTATCTTAATTGGACATACATTCTCGCATGCATTTTTGGGCCTCTTCACAACAATATTCTTGCCTAATGAAAATTTCATGACCTGTGGCTCCCTTACAATTTTGTCATTGTTCCTTACTATTGAATGCTCATCTCATCATCCCAAAATTTTTAGTATGCACCCTAGTTTTCTTTTCAAGGCTCTTGAACAACCACTATGATGATGCAGCCAATTTGTAAGGAAATTTGGAACATGTAAAGGTAGTGGATCTTGCACAATTCATGTTTGAATTCAATTTATATTTGAATTCTTGAAATATCGCTCCATAGTTATCATGCAAAAATTCAAGTCACCTCCATATCCATGTAAATGCTATAGAGGTTGGGACTTGGTCATGATTTTTGAAATTTTATATAAACCTTGGGGTAGATGTGAAATCTAAAAAAACAAAGAGAACAATTTCCGTTGCAATTCATAAATAAGCACATCTTCATTTTTGTTTCTGATAGGATTTGATTTGATTCTAATTCCTTTAACATGAATCGTTATTTTTCATATCTTTATTGCTCACTTTAATTTATTTAATAATTAAGGATTTTGGGCCAACGAAAATTTCATAAAAAGCCACTTCTTCATAATTTAAATTCCAATTAAAAGAAGAGGTTACCTTTTATTGGAGAAAGTCGATATCTCTCAGGTAGGATTTTAATGATATTTTTCAATGGTAAGTTTCATATGCCCACTTTCATCCTTTTCCATTTTTTTACATTTTTGTTTCACCCTTTTTCTTTAGGTTTTCTAATTTTAAACTCTGTTTTGCAGGTTTTCACGAACTTTTTCACACCTCTACCAGCCTACATTTGACACTTGCTTCTAAGTTTTGGAAGAGCAGTTATAATGTTCATCAAATCAGTTAAACTGGGGAGTCCATGAACCTTTAGTCTATTTCTTAAGCATCACTTTTATATGAAAATTGCTAAGATGTTCTTATTTCATGATTTTCTTTGAAAATGGAAGATCTGCAAAAGATAAAAACTTCTCATTTGGTCTCATTTCACCTCATGACTCTTATCCATTTTATGGTTTGAAGTCCTAATTGCTTAAAACTCTGCAATATAGAATTTATTAAAATCTCAACATAAGATGAACACACACATGCCTGTCTTATTTTACTTTTTGTTGAGACATATTTGTAATTTGCCTTGTTGAGTCTATCTTTTAATTTGGGATTTATTTTCATTTTTCTTCTCTTGTTTCACATTTTTGAAGTTGCTTGATTTCTTCTTTCACTATAGTTTGTATTTATTTTCCTTTTTTCTATTGGTTATGGTTTTATTCGAGTGATACTACCAAGAATTATGTAGAAGGGATTCTTTACCCAACATTGATTGACATACATGGGGAATTTTTACTTCTTCAATTCAATGAGTTTCATTTACCTTCAAGGTATATTTTCATGGAATTCTAAATCCTTCTTGCTTTAAATATTGTTCATGGAGGAACACACATCCTTTATAAGTGATATACTTCACATTTTTCAAGGAAAAATTGATCTACGTTTAACTCAATGGATTCCTCCCATCCCCTCGCTTCACACAAAAAACCTCTGATTCATAATCACAGAGAAATATTTTGGAGTCAACATTATGGAAGTATTATATCCAATCGCTTAAGTCTCTTTTACCATCCCACCTCTTTCCCTCAGGTACATCATAAACATAGCTCGAAAATGTGCTTATCAAAAGGGTGCTCAAAAGGGGAAGCATGGGAAATACAAATAAACTCGTTGAGGCTATGGACGCTTGTTGGAAGCGGGGTCATGCTTGTATGGCACTAAGTACAACTTCGCGATAGTACTGACCGAGCTCACTGGAAGCAAACCAATGTTAGAGACCATTCATATTGATGGATATATGCTTTATCAAAAAACCCATATCTGTATCTTCTTCTATTTCTCATAAGAGTTAATCTTAAATATTAATAGTTCCCAAAATTCAAATTTATGATTTTTACTCAGTATGCTTTGAGTACTTATATTTTTTATCTTTTATTGCTTAATTCATTAACATGGGACCCTTCGAAACGTTTTACTATTTGATGGATTGGTGGATTCCATCATTTTAACTTTTGGGTAAACCAAATTTCATCATTTTTTTCTTCCCTCTGTGTTGCCATTGATATAGTGAAATCACAAAACATGCATTTTTAACTAATCAAAAAATCACCGCAGTAAAATTATAGAACAATTAAAATTATGTGTTTTTGGATCTTAGATGTCTATTTCAAATATCAATTTATAAAAATTATAAGATCCAAATT
This sequence comes from Pinus albicaulis, assembly GCA_034641835.2. Classification (NCBI taxonomy): domain Eukaryota; kingdom Viridiplantae; phylum Streptophyta; class Pinopsida; order Pinales; family Pinaceae; genus Pinus; species Pinus albicaulis. Next base: position 242,422,535 of record CM076580.1, read on the forward strand.
CCCAAAATTACTAGGGGTTAACGTCAAAATATTAATTATAAAAATTGATTGTAGTTTTTTTAAATTCAATTAACATTAAAAGTGGTTGTAGTTTATATATAGGAGGGAGATTCCCACTGCATGCGGTCGTGCTCGCCACCTTCACACCATACTTGACCTCCCATCAGAACCTTAGAACACCCTGAAATGCATACCTTCACACCATACTTGACCTCCCATCGGAACCTCAGAACACCCTGAAATGCATATCCTTGATCGCTTATTCACATCTAGACACATTACATTTCAGAGATTCCAATTAAAAAAACCTCTGAAATTTGAAACCTCGATGCTCCCTCGGCATATATTCATCGAAGGCTATTTAGACTTTGGACCTCGTCAAACTGTATGGAATCATCCCTTTTTTAAAAACCCCTGATATCTCATTCTCACCGATGCTCTGAAATCTATTTTTAATTAAGGTAATAATTGTAATTAATTAATTTTAATTATTTATTTAATTAAAAATTATTAATTAAATTAATTAGGATTAGATTTTTAATTAAAATTTTCTAATTTTGGCCTAAGCAGACATTTTTCCAGAATTCTAATAATTTTGGCACTTCAATTTCGGAGAGGCATATCTAAAGATTTACTTATCCAAATGAAGCTCACAATAGCTCATTGGAAATATAAGACACGAGAGAATAATATAGGAAGGTTAATTAAGGTAGACACAACACTTTAATGATTCGGAAATTCAGCTGAAGACAGAGTGACGAATTTGCAACAACAATTAGTTTCTCCAAATTTTGATTTGGGAAAATTTTATTGGCTTTGAAAAACTATTGTCACTAATTAATTCCCAGCAACACTCAAAGGCTCATCTGATCCATTAGAAGGAGTCACAGCATGATAGTTTCTTTTGATTTTAATTTATTTTTAATTTAACAATTTGTTGATAAGTGGTTTGATTTCTATTTTGTGCACCAAATTTGTTTTAATTTCTAACATGCCACAACACTGACAACTAATTCCGGGTTACTATTTCTTACTATGTATTTCCACCAGCTCCACCAACTAGACATTGTTATTTAGACTCCTTCTATTGCCACTAGACAAAAATCTGATAAGATTTTAGGTAAAGGTAAATGAGAGGGTATAAGGGAGAGGAAAAGGAAAAGAAAAGAAGAAAAGAAAATGAAAAGATGAAAAGAATAAGGTTGGTTTTTGGCGAGAATTTGAGGATGTTATCGTTTTGTAATTTAAAATATTGGCAAAATAAACACAAAGGACAACATCAAAACCACTTTGGAAGCTGGGATCTAGCCCTGCTAGCTTTAGAGAGGGATTTCTCTATATAATTTAACTTTGTTTAAATAGATATTAGGTTAGTTATGACAGTACTAGGTTGTTTGTTTGATTTTGATTGATTTTGTTGATTAAATTTCTATATTCCCATTGGGAAATGGAGTCAAAAATATAAAATTGGATATTGTATCACTATTTAAAAGAGTTATCATAGGGAAAGCTAGGTTGCATTAACTAGACTCTTTAGATTTTTAAATGAATTATGGAGATGGCAGAAAAGTAATTTCAGTTGAGACTGAAAATCAATTAAATATTTTTCAATACAACTTCAGTGGAAAACATATAAATTGTAAAAGAAGACAGAATAAGGTGTTTTAATTAACATGTCCTATTCATTACACTTTCTGTTTTACAATTCAAAATTTCTGATACACAAAGAAAAGGAAAAACAATGGAAAACACAGTTACAGTAGAATCACTTCACCAGTGAATACACCACATGAATCCTGTAATAAGTCATTGTATTATTGATGCCCCATCAAAAATTGAAAATTACAATTGCGCAGTAGGAAAAATATATTCAGAAATCAACCTAGAATACTTCAGGCAGTGAAGTATTTATAATAAATATTACAAAACTGATTACAATCAATGATGTCTCAAAAGAACATGTATTATTAGCCTAAATGGAATAATAAACTCTAACTGTGTGTTGTGACCAGCAACAACCCCCCTTCTTATTTAGTATTAGTAATAATACTAAATAAGTGGCCCACCCTTAGTCAAAAAATCCAAAAAACTTAAGTTTTATGATAGCATAGAATAAAATCATTCTTTGAGGAATATCGTGTCACAAAAGAATAATGAATGCCTCTTTACAAGGGTAATTTTAAAGATTGCGATGCGAGACTATGCACTAAAAGAACATTCATCGCATTGCAAAGTTTCAAATATCACATTTTATGCTGAGAAACCTAAAAACACCGATGTGCGATAACATATATCGCAAATCGCATTTCACAGAAAATGTATTAACAAATGTTTATCATATGATATGTTTTGCGATTTTGCGATATTGCGATGTAGCGATTTCGTGATGTTACAATATTGCGCCATTACAATTTTATGAGATTGCGATCTACGATATTGCGATATTGTGAAACAAATCGTAGATCACATTATCGCAGATCCTTAAGGCTCGTTGTACAAAAAAGCTATCAATAAGTCAATGTGCCATTATGCGCTTTAATGTTTAATCAATGAATTGATTGTCACTCATTAATGAAAAATGGTTTCGTTCTAATCAAAATATTATTTCACGTAAGGTGATATATTTTATATGTCTTCAGCATTTAAAAACTTTCCTGTCACCTTTCCAAGTCATTACTCTCACTTAATTCGTAAACTGCATGCACGAAGAATAGAGGACTATACAAAGTGGTATTCAGAGTATCATGGGAAAGAAAGACAAAGCTTCGAGTTCTGAAAATAAAGAGATGGCGTTCTTGTACACTGACACCGCCTGCAACAAAGATGCTGGTATCACTACTTGGGATGGTATGCATAATCTGCTTGAGGAAGAAAACCCCAGAGTAATGGATGTTACAGCTACTACAAGATCACTTGGGTCTTCCGAAGCATCTCTTACAGAGTTAGCTTGTTCATTTTTGCACCGGATAGCAGCAAGACTTAAAATTCTTCCATATACAGACATGGTGAAATGGGCGTTGGATAGCATTGATATTACGGACAGGCAGTTCAAAACTCAGGGGCAAGAGCTCATTATCTCATTTACTCCTAAAGATTTAAGGCTTATGTATCATTTTCCGGAGCCACAGGCAACTTACAACAAACAGTTTATAGAAAAATTTGCCAAAGAAAATGCAAACATAGCAGAATGCACCAAGGAATGGTCCAGAAGAGATGAACCACTGAAGAAAGATAAACACGGTATGTACAATACTGGTTCTCTCACTTCTCTATATTTCTTTGCTGGTGCTATGCTCTGTAGGCTTTTTGGAAAGCTTGACATTAATAAGTTTTCATCCGAATGGCTTCCGTTATTGAATGCTGCTGTTAATGCTACAATTTTGGATTGGGCTAAGATATTGTCTAATAAATTAGCCACATCTATTTTTAATTATCGGTCTAAAAGGACTGTCTCTCAGAGGATTTATCCTCCTTTTTACCTATCTGCTTATGTAATGGATTCAATCTGTTATGTTTCAAAGTTTCCTTTAATGGGTTGGCAATGGACAATTCAGGATCCCCAACCCATTCATGTTTATCACAAAGAATTGTGGGATTCAAAGTTCATTCCCCATTTTTACAAGATTTGCCATGGCATTATGTTACCACTGTACAGAATGTTGTATAGTAAGGATGTTCCAAGATTTTCTCCTGAAGTAGAAGTAGACATTCTCCCTATCGCAAGATGGTTTGGAGAAGAATTGTTTACCTATGTTAGGGTTTTTGGAAGTTTTGCTTCTCCTCATGTTTTACATTTGTATGTTCTGGATAAACTCCTAGCCCGGGAAATTGCATATCAAACCTACGGAGAGGGAGGTTTGACCAAGGATTTAAAGGATAAAAAGAAGGCCATCTGGCCACAATTTCCTGTGGCCTGCAGAGCATTTTCATTATTTGATGTTGGTCATGCATTTAAAGAAGTAAACAATATTATGTGTTTACAATTGTTCAAGTTTCCAAGAAGGCTATTCGACACATATGATGTTGTTAAGAATTTCACCACTGTAGTCAACGTAAGAATATTTTCTAGGTAAAAGGATCTTTTTGATGATATGTTCCAAGAAAAATGCACATTTAAAGAGATTATACATTCAACTCAAACACGTTTTTCTCCAGAAGAATTCCAAGAGTTTAAGATGTACAGAGAAAGAAGGTTGACTACTATTCCTTTAGATAATTTGCACTTGGAACCCGTAAGGGAACCAACTCCTAGTGTCAGTCTTAGTGGAAGTTCAGATACAGAAAAGTCTAAGTCAAAGTCCAGAAAAGAAACCTCTGAACAGTCTAAAAAGTCTGATAATGACCAGGATAAAAGTGAAGGGTCAGTAAAGGATACTGCCCAATCAAAAGAGCTCTCACAACAATAGATTTCAACCACTCCATAGTTAAATCTTCCCCCTCTCAATGTACAACAACCATCCATCAGAATTGAGTTAGAAAAAGAAGGGGAAACATTTAATGATTTGATTAATTATGAAGGACAGAATACACAGATTCCTGTGACTAATGTACATAAAATAAAAAATATAGTCACAGGAGAAACTAGCAATGTTGAAGAAACAGAACATATTCCTATTTCCCCCTCCTCTGAGCTTGTGCTAAAAATAGAGGAAATTCCTCCTCTGGATATATTCTATAGTCCAAAACATAAAGCAGTAGTAAGAAAACAAAGGAAGAAGAGGAAAATTGAAAGTGCACCCTCTCATGATGCAGAACAACTGGATGTTTTATGGCAAGATCCTACTACTAATCCAACTGAAAATCTTACTAAAATATCTCAGATCACAGGAGCATATGCCTCTGTAGCCATCGACAAAGCATCCGAGATACGGAAATTATTGAATGAAAAAGAAGATCAAATACAGGTTCTGCAACAACAACTGCAACAAGCCAATACTAACAATGAAGCACAGAGACAACTTGAAAAATTACAACAAGAGTTTCAACAAATGCAAGTTGGATATCAGAATAATTTGACTGAAAAAGAGAAACAACTACAGATTATGCAAGAGATGCACAAAGATGACCCCAAGCTTACAGAGTTTATTACAGAATCTATTTCTTTAAATAATCAAACACTGCATCAACATGATATATTATTCCAAAAAATTTCACAGTGGAACTCTTTTTGTGAAGAAAGTGATAAAATCACTAATCATGTCGTAGAATTACAATATGATTATGATTTAATTAATGAAAGAGTTATTGAATATTTGGCTTGGAAAAAGACAGAAGAGGGGAAAAGAGCAAGTGCACTAATCATCAATGACAGTCATAAAGAAATGCTCTTCAATAATTAGGATGCACATATCAAGAATGCAGAACAAGCAGCAGAGAAAGCAGCTACAGCAGCAAGCAATATTATTGATTGTATAAATGAAAATTTGCACAAGGCAAATTTGATTGCAGAAACTACTCCAGGATATCTACCACAAGCACAGCAACTGCAGACTGAGTGGAAACAGAAGGGTAAACAAAAGGCAGAATCGATTAAAGGATTAACAAAGTTAAATTGGGATTCTTACTGGGCATGTTTGGTAAAACCACACAGCGAGTGCATGACTCTCGATTGTATCATTAATTCTGCCGAAAAGATGGTGCCAACTCTTGCTGATTCTGTTTTCACAGGGCAGTTAAAGTCTGAAGTCGGCCAGCCTAATCTTCTCAAATCAATGATGAATGCTTGCAATTTAAAAGACCAGGTTCACAAGTAGTTAGTTGATAGTTTTAATTTTAGATTTAGTATTATGTTTTGCTTTATTTTTTCTTAGAAAAAGGACAGTCATTTAAACTGTATCCTACATTTTTGTAATAAACTATTTTTAGATTTAGTTAGTACTATTTAAACCCTTCTCATGCATTTAGAGAGGGGTCCTGAAATTTATCAAAAACGTGTCCTCAGAACATGCACTTTTGCACCCTCAGAGGAGGTTTTGATGAATGAATGGAACATGATTTATTGATATTTGCGTTTAATATCTGCTACTGATGTTTCACTTCTGTACTCTTAGTGGGTGTTGGATTAAGAAGAGATAAGTCATTATTGCTTGAAGCTTATGAGTAGAACTAGTTATAAATGGTACTTTTATCTCTTAACTATTTCTGCCTTTGTGTTAAAGTGATATTCATGTTCAGTTATTTATATATTGATGCTTGAATGCTTGAGTTATCATTTGGCACTTTTGTACGGTGATAGCTATTTATTTATGCTTAATGTATGAATAGCTTACTATGCAATATGTTTTTCACAATTGTTTAATCTAACTTTTTATATGAAGTGGTTTATCTTTATTAAATTCTTTTCTTATAACAGTTGAATGATCTTTATTACCAATTGTTATTTGAAATCATTTTAGATCGCATAAACAGAAAGATTACATCCCGGGTTAGTTTAGAATTAGATATTTCTGTTTGAAATAGAATACAATTTGCATATGATTAGATTAGAAATAGAATAAAAGCATTTCACTTAGGAATTTTAGAAAAGAAATATCAATTCTCAAAACACACACACATATTGGGAAACTGGTCCCATTATATCCAGTTGGACCCACTACACCAAACGGAAAAGGAGCTGCTAACCAAGGTCCGGACCGGGTGGGTATCCCCCTTGTTGTAGACCCGATTTTCGGGGCTTCAACATATTTGGCGCTAGAAGGAGGGCCACGAACTATGAATGGCAAGTAAATCAAAATCTAAATACCATTCTGAGAGTAAATCGCCCTCACCATCTTCCCCGACTTCTATATCTCACTTAAAATTTTTAAATCCAGAGTTAGAAGTCGAAAGAACAATAGACACTACCACAAACCCTGACTTTTCAAAAGAATCTACTATTGAACCTCCTGAAGTTGAATCTTTCATTCATAAACTTCAGCGATTTTCAATATCACCTCAAAGATCTGATAACTCTCAAGGCAGTGTAACTTCGCAATATAATCCTACTCATCCCCTTACTAGATTACAGGGCGAAAAGTTTGGCGTTCAGCCAACTAAGTTACCTCTACCTACAAGAAAATGAGCAAGGAAATAACCCAAAGGGTCTGACAGTGAGACTGTTTCATCATCATCATCCATATCAACTTCTTCACCGCAAAGTCAACCATCCACTCCTCCACTTCAGATTACTATTCATCAGTCCACTCAAACTTCCACATCTCCTTCTCAAACATCTGGAATCATAATATCCTCATCTTCCCAGTCACAAGGATCATCTTCTGTACTTTCCTCTGTTAGTAGCTCAACGATGGCCCAAATGCCATGGAATAATCCAGGGGCAGTCTTAATGCCTACACCCTTGAGTCAATTATCGGCCCATCCTGAAAAATGGCTGCCTAAGTTTAATCCTGAAGCAGGCATGCTAGCAGAAGAACATATAAACAATTTTATGCTGTCCATAAATCTCAATGGAGTTACTAATGAAGATGCTGTCATCCGAATTTTTCCTTATACTCTGCAAGGAGTAGCTGGATTATGGTATTTCTCATTACCATCTGGATCTATCACTAGTTGGGATATCTTTCAAGATCAATTTTTAACTAAGTTTGGTGATGACAGGTCTACAGCAACACTGATTAATGACTTGTCTAATGTTAGGGCTGAGTCAAAAGAACCTATCAAGGATTTTAATTCACATTTCAATAAACTGTTAAATAAAATTCCTACTACTTCCAAGCCTAGCGAAGAAGTGTGAAGTGAATGGTACATTTCTGCTTTACCATCAAACATAGCAATCTTCGTTGACAGGGCTAATAAAACAACTCTAGTAGACAATATGAAGGAAGCAATAGCAGTTGAAAAACATATCATTGCTTTAGAAAAGAAAAATGTGATAGAAGAACGAAAATCCAAGAAGGTTACTTTTAAAGAAGACCCCAAGAAAAAATCAAAATATCCATTTGATTTAGAAGGATTGCAGAAAGTTTTGAAAACCATGTCCAATGAAATGGTTGATATCAAGAAACAAGTGGCAGAAACATCTTCTAAAAAGTCTTTTAAGCCTTATAGAAGAAATCCTTCAACTAATTCAAAACTGCCAAATGCTATTACAAATGCTGAATCAGAAGAAGAAGAAGAAGAGGAAACTATTATTGAAGAAAATAACAATGAAGAAGAAGTTGTAGAGGTACAAGGTATGTGGGATTTCATCCTCCCAGATGAGGAAGATCAAGAAGCATCCCCAGTTAGCACTCGAAGTAGAAATCAACTTGATCCTCCTCAATCTACTCCTAAGCCAAAGAGCACAAGCTCAATAACTAAGGATAAAGTTGCACACAAGAAAACAACATCTAAAGTAGTTCAAACCAGCCCAGTCCAAACAGATTCATCAACTCCATCAAAAACGTTGATCGTTCCGGATGAAATGGAGTATAATATCATAGAAGATATGAAGAAAACTAGGGCTAATATCACTTTTTATGAATTGAGCAAGTTAAAACACCAGAAAAAGGTACTTTTGAAAGAATTACATGCTATGCCAGAAAAACCTTTGCCCGATCCTGTAATCTCTCAAGCTTCCAACGAGATGGGAAGACCTCCAACTAATACGATTAGTAAAGTTGATCTTGAAAATATCGCTTTAATTGGAGGAAGGTCGAGATCTCATACTCCTCCATTTCTTCTTACTTATGAAGTTTTCAATAAAAATTTGCATAATTGTTTAGTGGATTCTGGAGCTTCATCTAATATTCTACCAAAATCAATATGTGCAAAATTGAACATTCAACCACAAAAATCAGTTGTGTGCATAGTCCAGCTAGATCGATCACAAGTTGAAGTGATTGGCGAATTAAATCAAGTGACCATAAGGTTGTTACACAATTTTTTGGTCATCTAACCTACTATCATTAGATGGACCCAAGTACACCATGTAAGACCAATTTTACCCTAAGTAAAATTGCTTTCACTATGTAAAATAACTTAATAAAACACATTTATTAGGTTGTTTATGGTCTAAACAGAAAACCCCAAAAGGAAATATTAAACAAACCTATATTTGTTTGATTTTCCTCAAGGAATAATTAATTAAAAAATAATTTAATTATTATTCCTGGTCATGTTTAACCCAAAAAAAGAAATTAATTAGATAAATCTTTATTTGTCTTATTATTTTCTAGGAATAATTATTTAAATCTTATTTAAATAATATTCCTTGTTAAATATGACTAAATCACCCATAAATAATTAAATAAATCGTTATTTATTTGATTATCCTTCAACCACTTCCTTAAAATGATAAATAAATCATTTATTTATTTATTATTCACAAATAAAGGGATTTGACCTAAGTCAAATACTTTTTCCCTCCAACAAATATAATAAAATATTCCATAAAAGGTGGATCTAGATTTGGTTAATGTTATTTTAATCATGCACCAAGATCTAGAATGACCCAATATTTTGTTATAAATAGGAGGGTTTTTCCTACCATTCTTCACCTTTTGTTGCCTATTAGATCACTTTGGATCTATACTCTTGGTATGACTTTGAGCCATTATCATTGTCAAATTTTCCATTATTTGTTGTGTGAGCTCCCTTTGAGTTCTATCTTTTTCTGGGTTTTCTACACCAACAAGAGAGAGAAATACTAGATCTGAAGTGCTGAGGACTTCCAAGAACCCATCCCATTGAGGAGAATTGGAAACACCTTCTTGTTTTCCTCCCAGGTGCCCTTAATACAAAAAATTCTTTCAAAAATATTGTTCTTGTCTTGTCTACTGGCTGTATGGAGCAAAATCTTATTTTTACTGCTTAATGTCTCTTTATGCATAGAGCTGGATTTTTGCAGCACTTGTCTTGATCTAATAACTGTAGATCTGAAGATATTGGCAGCCATATTTGATGTTAGGGCTATAAGCTATGCATAGCTAAAGTGGTCTTTTTTCGTACACTTCGACAAAATATTCATACTAACAGTTGTCATCAAATCCCAAGGTATGTCAAGTTATCAATATTCTAGTTGCAGATATTCCAGAATTTTATGGCTTAATTCTTAGCAGAGATTGGTCAGAAAAACTTCATGGATACTTTGCAACTGATTGGTCTCATATGTGGCTCCCTTACAATGGTAAACCAAATCAGATAAAGGTTGAGTGAGAAAAACATCAAAAATACATAGTAACAGATTTCGAAGGAGAAAATGAACCAGTTGCATATAGAAATAATATCATTGGTAATTACTCAGTTGATTCTTTCTTAGGAAATTTCAATGCTCATACTTCACCTTATTTAGAACATTCCGTTTTATCTCAAATAGACAATTTTTCTCAAACAGATAGTTCTAAATGCATTAATTTTGTAGATACTCCTGTAAATAAACTTTATTTTGGAAATTAGTTTTTGATGGTTCTAAGTCTAATGAAGGATCAGGAGCAGGGTGTGTGTTGGTTAGTCCAGAGGGAAACAAAATTATGTTAACTTGCAGACTCGAGTTCGATTGCAGCAATAATACCACAGAATACGAAGCTTTGGTCCAAGGATTATACAAAGCAATCGGATTAAATGTCAAATATTTAGAAGTTTTCAGAGATTCTGAAATTGTAATCAAACAGGTACGCAATACTATACATTGTTTATCATGTCATTTAAACCATTATCAATCTTTAGTTCAAGATCTGACTGAACATTTTATAGCATTTAATATTTCATCAATTCTCAGAATCCAGAATGCTAGTGTAGATCTCCTAGCTAATGTAGCTTCCAAACTCATTCCTTCAGAAGACTATAGCCCTGATTGATTTTCAATCGAATTAGTTTTTAGACCCTCGATTCCTGATAACATTACCAATTGGAGGATTTTTAATGATGATCCTGATATTGTAAATTTTCTCACATCTAAAGGATCTTACACCAATCAAATAATTGATGAAGACCAACATGACAGACAATTGCAACAAGATAGCACTAATAATGCTATACCAAATTTAGTAGTCAAGTTAGAAGACCTTTATGATTTGAAAGATCGATTCAAAAGATCTACCAATTCAAAATTGCAAAGTTCACCTTTGAATTATGAATTAGTAAATCTAGGAACTGATACCAAACCACAGAATATCAACCTAGGCCTTGGTCTATCTCCTGAATAAAAATTAGCATATGTTCATCTTTTGAAACAATACAAAAGTGTATTTGCTTGGAACTACGATGAACTCAAAACTTATGACACTGCTATTATCCAACATACTATCCCAATGATAAATGATGAAAAACCTGTCCAACAAAAACTGAGAAAAATCCATCCCAATATAGAAAATCAGATCAAATCTGAACTCAATAAGTTATTGAAAGCCAAGATTATTTTTCCCATTCGACATTCTAAATGGGTTTCCAATATGGTTCCTGTTAGAAAGAAGAACGGAGACATTAGAATTTTCATTGACTTTCGAAATCTTAATAAAGCCTGCCAAAAAGATAATTTTCCTTTGCCTCCTATGGAGCAAATATTACAGGCAGTTGCAGGATCAGAATTAATGTCTTTCTTAGATGGTTTCTCTGGATACAATCAAAGGTTGGTCCATCCTGATGATCAATTACAATCTACATTCAGAACCAAATGGGGCACTTACGCATATCAAAAGATGCCTTTTGGTCTGATCAACGCTAGTGCCACATTTCAGAGAGCTATGGACATTGCTTTCAAGGGATTAGTTAACAAATCAGTGGTAATTTACTTGGATGATATAACTGTATATTCCAAAAAATGAAGCAATCATCTTAGAGATTTAAAGCAGATCTTCCAACGCTATCAAAGGTATGGAATTTCACTTAATCCGAAAAAGTCCTTTTTTGCATTAAGTGAAGGAAAAATTCTTGGATTCATAGTATCAAAATCTGGAATTCATATTGATCCTGATAGAATCAAGGAAATTTCTGAAATATCTTTACCTCACAACAAAAAAGCTATGCAATATTTTCTTGGCCAGATTAATTTTGTAAAGAGATTTGTGCCAGATTTTTCAAGAATTGTATCTCCTTTACAAGCAATGATTAAAAAGAATTCAAACTTCAAGTGGGGCAAAGACGAATATGAGGCATTCAATCTGATCAAACCAGCAGTTATTAATGCCCCATCTTTAGCAACTCCAAATTTTTCCGATCCTTTTATTTTGTATACATTTGCCTTTGATAAATCTTATGCTGCAATATTCACTCAAGCAAATCAAGACAAAGCAGAAGCTCCAATTGCTTTTTTCAGTTCAAATTTACAGGGAGCTGAGTTGAATTATTCAGATGTGCAAAAACAAGCTTATGCTGTTTTCAAAGCAATTAAATATTTCAGACCCTTTCTACTTAAAACCCATACAAAAATCATAGTACCGTTTCCAGCGGTAAGAAATCTTTTAGTCCAAAAAGATGTGGGTGAGAAAAGAGCCAATTGGGTTACTGCCTTACAAGAATATGATGTAGAAATCAAACCAACAAATATTGTAAGAGGTCAAGGTTTTTGCAAAATACTAGCTGGAGCATCGCTTATTTCTGAAAAACCATCTGAGGAAATACAAACATATGAGGTAAGCCTAAACAATGTTGAATAATTATATGCTGATATCATATTTTATCTGAAGAATGGATATGCATCTCCAAATTCTGATTACACCAAGAAAAGAGCTCTAAGGTTGAAGGCTAAACAATATCAGCTTGTAAATGATGTTCTTTTTAGAATGAATTATGATTTTGTTCTTCTTAGATGTCTGGAGAAATCTGAAGCTGAAAAAGTCTTGCAGGGACTTCACGATGGGCCAGCAGGTGGACATTATGCTTGAGATGCAACTGCACATAAAATGCTCCTTGCAGGCTATTACTGGCCCACATTATTCAAAGATTCACATAGCTACGTAAGGAAATGTCAAATTTGTCAAACTACGGTTGGAAGACAAAAGAAACCATCATTTCCATTACAACCGGTCAACATTGCGCAACCTTTTGATCAATGGGGATTGGACATAATAGGTGAGATCGTTCCTCACTCTTCTAAACAACATAGGTATATCATTACAACAACTGATTATTTTATGAAATGGGTAGAAGCAGTTCCTCTTAAGACTGCTAATGCTAAACACAACATCGAGTTCATAGATCAGTTCATAATCACCAGGTTTTGTTTACCTTCTGTTTTAATGTTTGATGTGCATCGTATTTTTCTGGTAATGCTATGACTGAATTTGCACTCAAGAGAAGTTTCAAACTTAAATATTCTGCCAATTATTATCCACGGGGAAATGGGTTAGCTGAATCCACAAATAAAAAATTAATCAGAATAATCAAGCGAACCATTGATCAAAATCATAAAAATTGGCATAAGTCTTTAATATATGCTTTATGGGCAGATCGAATAACGCAGAAGGCTTCTATTGGCACTTCTCCCTTTAATTTAGTTTATGGGAGAGATGTGGTCCTTCCAACTCTTCTAACAATCTCTTCCTTAGCCTTAGTCCAATATTTTGATGAAGAACCAACTTCTTCTTTACAATTAAGGCAGATGGAAATAATTAAGCTAGAAGAACAACGAGAAAAAGCCAAAGTAACTCATGCTCATCATCAAGCATTAGTTAAAGCTTCTTTTGATTCAAACATGATAACCAGAAAGAATTTTCAGATAGGAGATCTAGTTTTAAAATGGGACAAGGCTCATGAAGAAAAAGGAAAACATACAAAATTTCAACGAATGTGGTTTGGTCCTTTCCAAATTGCAGAGATCTTAGGTCCATCTACTTTTATGTTACAAGATTTAATAGGAAAAAGAGAGTCTTTACCTGTTAATGGACAAATCCTCAAAAAATATTTTCCATAAGAGATTATTCTTCTATTTTGTATATTAATTTTCTTTATTTTTAATAAAACTAGTTGTTAACGGTTACATTTGAAATTCATGAAAAAGATACAAATTCTCTGTTTTAGATTTTATTTCTTCACTTATATAAATAGAATTCTTTTTAGAATATTGATCATTATTATTTCAAAGATACAGTTAAAAGCTTTAGTCTAGAAATGATACTAGTTTCAACTTTGAAAATTTTGATGAAAAACAACTTCTAGCTGGAAGATGTTTTATATCAGTTTAATGAAAGGTATCTATAACAAAATGAAGATTCTTTGTAGAAAATTTCTTTCCCAAAAACTCTATCATTGTCGTCCAGAGCTATCTTAAGGAAACAATGACTTCCTCCCCACATAGAAAATTACAATGTTCAGGGACTAATCCAATGATACACTTTATCTTAAAGAGTAAGAGGTCTCATCACGAGCCGGCTTATCATGATCATAGATATTATAGCTTGCTAACTCTGCCAATACTGCATACCACAACAGGGCAATGAATCAATATTACTGCAATCAAAAGGCAAGGGGTCTCATCATGAGCCAGCTTGTTCAGCAAAGTTATAAATCAAGTGAACGGCACTGTCATAAATTGGCTACCAAACCAAGACATTGTTCTTTAAAGGTAAAAAAATAAAATAAAAGCAATAAGTGTGAATATGTATTTCTCTTTGAAAATTATATATTTCTCTAAGTGGGACACAAGATCATTGTTGGGTAATAGGTAACCTTGTCGAGGCTATAGACGCTTGCTGGCAACAGTGGCTCTACCTACTACAAATGAGCATATTTAAAAAACTGATTTACAGAGAAGCCTTTTTATCTTTTTAAACCAAGTAATGACTGATATAGATACAAATATTAGCTTGAGGAAGTGAATATTCAAATTTGAAAATAGAAGAAATGAAATATCATTTATAGATTAAAGCATAATGTACTTTGTCTTTTTATAATAAAGTTTGATTTTCTGGAAAATTTTCTGTTTTGAAAAGTTTAGAAAATTCAAAAGAAAAGCAGAGATAACTGGTTCTTCCAAGTGAATCGCCAATTGTTGTGACCAGCAACAACCCCCCTTCTTATTTAGTATTAGTAATAATACTAAATAAGTGGGGACCCTTAGTCAAAAAATCCAAAAAACTTAATTTTTATGATAGCATAGAATAAAATCATTCTTTGAGGAATATCGCGTTGCAAAAGAATAATGAATGCCTCTTTACAAGCAGAATTTTAAAGATTGCGATACGAAATTACGCGCTAAAAGAACATTCATCGCATCGCAAGTTTCATATTTTATGCTGAGAAACCTCAAATCACCGATGTGCGATAACATTTATCGCAAATCGCATTTCATAGAAAATACATTAACGGATGTTTTTCATATGTTATATTTTGTGATATTGTGGTTTCGTGATTTCACGATGATATAATATTTGCGCTATTATGATGTTGCGATTTTCCGAGATTGCGATTTGCGATATTGCGATTTTGCGATATTGCAAAGCAAATCGCAGATCACATTATTGCAGATTCTTAAGGCTCGTTGTACAAAGAAAATATTCTCCATAAATCAAGACTCTGTTATGCGCTTTAATGATTAATCAATGAATTGATTATCATTTATTAATGAAAAATGGTTTTGTTTTGATTGAAGAGTTATTTCACGTAAGATGATATATTTTATGCGCCTTTAGCATTTAAAAATTTCCCATCACCTTTTCATATCATTACTCTCACTTAATTCATAAACTACA
Source organism: Pinus albicaulis (assembly GCA_034641835.2). Taxonomy (NCBI): domain Eukaryota; kingdom Viridiplantae; phylum Streptophyta; class Pinopsida; order Pinales; family Pinaceae; genus Pinus; species Pinus albicaulis. The sequence goes on from CM076580.1 coordinate 242,438,140, forward strand.
GGCGCGAAAAACAAAGGACTATACAAAGCGATATTCAGAGTATTATGGGAAAGAAGGACAAAGCTCTGAGTTCTGAAAGTAAAGAGATGGCGTCCTTGTACACAGAAACTGCCTGCAACAAAGACGCTGGTATCACCACTTGGGAGGGCATGTATAATCTGCTTGAAGAAGAAAACCCCAGAGTAATGGATGTTTCGGCTACTGCAGGATCAGTTGGTTCTTCCGAAGCATCTCTTACAGAGTTAGCTTGTTCATTTTTGCACCGGATAGCAGCAAGACCTAAAATTCTTTCATATACAGACATGGTGGAATGGGTATTGGATAGCACTGATATTACGGACAGACAGTTCAAGACTCAGGGGCAAGAGCTCATTGGCTCATTTACTCCAGAAGATTTAAGGCTTATGTATCATTTTCCAGAGCCACAGGCAACGTACAACAAACAGTTTATTGAAAAGTTTGCCAAGGAAAATGCAAACCTAGCAGAATGCACCAAGGAATGGTCCAGAAGAGATGAACCACTGAAGAAAGATAAACACGGTATGTACAGTACTGTTTCTCTCACTTCTCCGTATTTCTTTGTTGCTGCTATGGTTTGTAGGCTTTTTGGAAAGCCTGACATTAATAAGTTTTCATCCGAATGGCTTACGTTATTGAATGCTGCTGTTAATGCTACTATTGTGGATTGGGCTAAGATATTGTCTAATAACTTAGCCACGACTATTTTTAATTATCGGTCTAAACAGACTGTCTCTCAAAGGATTTATCCTCCTTTTTTCCTATCTGCTTATGTAATGGATTCAATCTGTTATGTTTCTAAATTTCCTGTAATGGGTTGGAAATGGACAGTTCAAGATCCCCTACCCATTCATGTTTATCATAAATAATTGTGGGATTCAAAGTTCATTCCCCATTTTTACAAGATTTGCATGGCATCATGCTGCCACTGTATAGAATGTTGTACAATAAAGATGCTCCAAGGTTTTCCCCTGAAGCAGAAGTAGACATTCTCCCTGTCGCAAGATGGTTTGGAGAAGAATTGTTTACCTATGTTATGGTTTTTGGAAGTTTTGCTTCTCCTCATGTTTTACCTTTGTATGTTCTGGATAAACTCCTAGCCCATGAAATTGCGTATCAAACCTGCGGAGAGGGAGGTTTGACCAAGGATTTAAAGGATAAAAAGAAGGCCATCTAGCCACAATTTCCTGTGGCCTGCGGAGAATTTTCATTATTTGATGTTGGTCATGCATTTAAAGAAGTAAACAATATTACATGTTTACAATTGTTCAAGCTTCCAAGAAGGCTATTCAACCCATACGATGTTGTTAAGAATTTCACCACTACAGTCAAGGTAAGAATATTTTCTAGAGAAGAGGATCTTTTTGATGATATGTTTCAAGAAAAATGCACATTTAAAGAGATTCTACATTCAACTCAAATATGTTTTTCTCTAGAATAATTCCAAGAGTTTAAAATGTACAGAGAAAGAAGGTTGACCACTATCCCTTTGGATAATTTGTGCTTGGAACCCACAAGGGAACCAACTCCCAGCATCAGTCTTAGTGGGAGTTCAGATACAGACAAGTCCAAGTCAAAGTCCGGGAAAGAAACTGATAATGACCAGGATAAAAGTGAAGGGTCAGTAAAGGATACTTCCCAATCAAAAGAAATTTTACAGCAACAGATTTCAATCTCTCCACAGATAAATCTTCCCCCTCTCAATGAACAACAACCATCCGTCAGAATTGAGTTAGAAAAAGAATGAGAAACATTTAATGATTTGATTAATGTTGAAGGACAGAACACACAGACTCCTGTAATTAATGTACAGACAATAAAAAATATAGTCACAGGAGAAACTAGCAATGTCGCAGAAACAGAACATATTCCCATTTCCCCCTCCTCTGAGCTTGTGCTCAAAATTGAGGAAATTCCTCCTCTTGATATATTCTATAGTCCACAACATAAAGTAGTAGTAAGAAAATAAAGGAATAAAAGGAAATTAGAAAGTGCACTCTCTCATGACGCAGAACAATTGGATGTTTTATGGCAAGATCCTACTACTGATCCAACTGAAAATCTTACTAAATTATCTTGGATTACAGGAGCATATGCCTCTGCAGCCATCGATAAAGCATCTGAGGTACGAAAATTATTGAATGAAAAATAAAATCAAGTACAGGTTCTGCAACAACAATTGCAACAAGCCATTGTTAACAGTGAAGCACAGATACAACTTGAAAAATTACAGCAAGAGTTTCAACAAATGCAGATCGGATATCAGAAAAATTTGGCTGAAAAAAAGAAACAAATACAGATTATGCAAGAGATGCACAAAGATGACCCCAAGATCACATAATTTATCATAGAGACTATTTCCTTAAATAACCAACTACTGCAGCAATAGGATATATTATGCCAAAAAATTTCACAGTGGAACTCTTTTTGTGAAGAAAGTGATAAAATCACTAATCATGTCATAGAATTACGACATGATTATGATTTAACTAATAAAAGAGTTATTGACTATTTGGATTGGCAAAAGACAGAGGAGGGGAAAAGAGCAGGAGCACCAATCATCAATGACAGTCATAAAGAAATGCTCTTCACAAGACAATTAAAATCTGAAGTTGGCCAACCTAATCTTCTCAAATCAATGATGAATGCTTGCAATTTCAAAGATCAGATTCACAAATAGTTAGTTGTCAGTTTTGATTTTAGATTTAGTATTAGTTTTACTTTATTTTTGCCTAGAAAAAAGGACAGTCATTTAAACCGAATCCTAAATTTTTGTAATAAACTATTTTTAATTTAGTTAGTAGTATTTAAACCCTTATCATGCATTTAGAGAAGGGTCTTGAAATTTGTCAAAAACTTGTCCTCAGAACATGCACTTTTGCACCCTCAGAGGAGGTTTTGATGAATGAATGGAACAAGATTTATTGATATCTGCGTTTAATATCTGCTACTGATGTTGCACTTTTTTACTCTTAGTGGATGTTGGATTAAGAGGAGATAAGTCATTATTGCTTGAAGCTCATGAGTAGAACTAGTTATAAATGGTACTTTTATCTCTTAACTATTTCTGCCTTTGTGTTAAAGTGATATTTATTTTCAGTTGTTTATATATTGATGCTTGAATTCTTGAGTTATCATTTGACACTTTTGTACGGTGATAGCTAATTATTTATGCTTAATGTATGAATAGCTTATTATGCGATATGTTTTTCTCAACTGTTTCATTTAACTTTTTATATGAAGTGGTTTATCTTTATTGAATTCTTTTCTTATAACAGTTGAATGATCTTTATTATTGATTGTTATTTGAAATCATTTTAGATCGCATAAATAGAAAGATTACATCCTGGGTTAGTTTAGAATTAGATATTTTTGTTTAAATTAGAATACAATTTGCATATGATTAGATTAGAAATAGAATAAAATAATTTCACTTAGGAACTTTAGAAAGGAAATATCAATTCTCAACACACACACACACATATTGGGAAACTGGTCCCATTATCCCCAGTCGGACCCACTACACCAAACAGAAAAGGAGCTGCTAACCAAGGCCCGGACCGGGTGGGTATCCCCTTTGTTGTAAGACCCGATGTTCGTGGCTTCAACATATTTGGTGCTAGAAGGAGGGCCACGAACTATGAATGGAAAGTAAATCAAAATCTAAATACCATTCTGAGAGTAAATTGCCCTCACCATCTTCTTCGACTTCTCCATCGTACTTAGAAATTTTAAATCCAGAGCCAGAAGTCAAAAGAACGACAGACACTGCCACAAACCTTGACTTTTCAGAAGAATCTGCTATTGAACCTCTTGAAGTTGAATCCTTGATTAATAAACTTTAGCAATTTTCAATATCACATCAAAGATCTAATAAATCTCAAGGCAGCGTGACTTCGCAATATAATCTTGCTCATCCTCTCACCAGATTGCAAAGTGAAAAGCTTGGCATTCAGCCAACTGAGTTACCTCTACCTACAAGGAAAAGAGCAAGGAAATCACCTAAAGGGTCTGATAGTGAGACTCTTTCATCATCATCATTCATCTCAACCTCTTCACCGCGAAGTCAACCATCCACCCCTCCACTCCAGATTACTTCCCATCAATCCACTCAAACTTCCACATCTCATTCTCAAACATCTAGAATCGTAATATCCTCACCTTCCTAATCACAAAGATCATCTTTTGCACTTTCCTTTGTTAGTAGTTCAGTGATGGCCCAAATTCCATGGAATAATCCAGGGGCAATCTTAATGCCTGCGCCCTTGAGTCAATTAGCAGCCCATCTTGAAAAATGGCTGCCTAAGTTTAATCCTGAAGCAGGCATGCTAGCAGAAGAACATATAAACAACTTTATGTTGTCCACAAATCTCAATGGAGTTACTAATGAAGATGTTGTTGTCCAACTTTTTCCCTATACCCTACAAGGAGCAGCTGGATCATGGTATTTCTCATTACCATCTGGATCCATCACTAGTTGGGATATCTTTCAAGATCAATTTTTGACTAAATTTGGTGATGACAGGTCTACAGCGACATTGATCAATGATCTTTCTAATCTTAAGGCTGAGTCAAGAGAACCTATCAAATATTTTAATTCATGTTTTAACAAACTGTTAAATAAAATTCCTACTACTTTCAAGCCTAGTGAAGAAGTGAGAAGTGAATGGTACATTTCTTCTTTACCATCAAACATAGCAATATTTGTTGACAGAGATAACAAAACAACTTTAGTAGACAATATGAAGGAAGAAATAGCAGTCGAAAAACGTACCATTGCTTTAGAAAATAAAAATGCGATAGAAGAATGAAAATCCAAGAAGGTTACTTTTAAGGAAGACCCCAAGAAAAAACAATCGAAATATCCATTCGATTTGGAAGGATTTCAGAAAGTTTTGAAAACCATGTCCAATGAAATGGTTGATATCAAGAAACAAGTGGCAGAAACATCTTCTAAAAATTCTTTCAAGCCTTATAGAGGAAATCCTTCAACTGATTCAAAACCAACAAATGTTATTACAAACTCTGAATCAGAAGAAGAAGAAGAAGAGGAAACTATTACTGAAGAAACTACTGATGAAGAAGAAGTTGTAGAAGTACAAGGTATGTGGGATTTCATCCTCCCAGATGAGGAAGATTAAGAAGCATCCCCAGTTAGCACTCGAAGTAGAAATCAACTTGATCCTCCTCAAACTACTCCTAAGCCAAAGAGTGCAAACTCAATGACTAAGGATAAAGTTGCACCCAAGAAAACGACATCTAAAGAAATTCAAACTAGCCCAGTCCAAACAGATTCATCAACTCCATCAAAAACACTGATTGTTCAGGATGAAATGGAGTATAATATCATATAAGATATGAAAAATACTAGGGCTAATATCCCTTTTTATGAATTGAGCAAGTTAAAACACCAACAAAAGGTACTTTTGAAAGAATTAAATGCTGTGCCTGAAAAACCTTTGCCTGATCCTGTGATTTCTCAAGCTTCCAACAAGATGGGAAGACCTCCAACTAATGCGATTAGTAAAGTTGATTTAGAAAATATCGCTTTAATTGGAGGAAGGTCAAGATATCATACTCCTCCATTTCTTCTTACTTATGAAGTTTTCAATAAAAATTTGCATAATTGTTTAGTGGATTCTGGAGCTTCATCTAATATTCTACCAAAATCAATATGTGCAAAATTGAACATTCAACCACAAAAATCTACTGTGCGCATAGTCCAGCTAGATCGATCACAAGTTGAAGTGATTGGCGAATTAAATCAAGTTACCATAAGGCTGTCATCTAATCCAAAGGTATGTCAAGTTATTGATATTTTAGTTGCAAATATTCCAGAATTTTATGGCTTAATTCTTAGCAGAGATTGGTCAGAAAAAATTCATGGATACTTTGCAACTGATTGGTCACACATGTGGCTTCCTTACAATGGTAAACCAAATCAGATAAAGGTTTAGCGAGAAAAGCATCAGAAATATAAAATGAAGGAGAAAATGAACCGGTTGCATACAACAATAATATCATTTGCAGTTATTCAGTTGATTCTTTCTTAGGAAATTTCAATGCTCATACTTCACCTTACTTAGAACATTCTGTTTTATCTCAGATAGAAAAATTTTCTCAAAGAGATAGTTCTAAATGCATTAATTTTGTAGATACTCCTGTAAATAAATCTTTATTTTGGAAGTTATTTTTTGATGGTTCTAAGTCTAATGAAGGAGAAGGAGCAGGGTGTGTTTTGGTTAGTCCAGAGGGAAAAAAAATTATGCTAACTTGCAAACTCGAGTTCGATTGCACCAATAATACCATAGAATACGAGGCCTTAGTCCAAGGATTATACAAAGAAATCGGATTAGATATCAAATATCTACAAGTTTTCGGAGATTCTGAAATTGTAATCAAACAGATACGTAATACTATACATTGTTTATCAGGTCATTTAAAGCATTATCAATCTTTAGTTCAAGATCTGATTGAAAATTTTATATCATTTAATATTTCATCAATTCCCAGAATCCGGAATGCTAGTGCAGACCTCCTAGCCAATGTAGCCTCCAAACTTATTCCTTCAGAAGACTATAGCCCTGATCAATTTTCAATCGAATTAATCTTTAGATACTTGATTCCTGATAACATTACCAATTGGAGAATTTTTAACGATGATCCTGATATTGTAAATTTTCTCACATCTGAAGGATCTTACACCAATCAGATAATTGATGAATACCAACATGATAGACAATTGCAACAAGATAGCGCCAATAATGTTATGCCAAAGTCAGTAGTCATGTTAGAATACCTTTATGATTTGAAAGATCGATTCAAAAGGTCTACCAATTCAAATTTGCAAAGTTCAACTTTGAATTATGAATTAGTAAATCTAGGAACTGATACCAAACCACAAAATATCAACCTAGGCCTTGGTCTAGCTCCTGAAGAAAAATTAGCGTATGTTCGTCTTTTGAAACAATATAAAAGTGTCTTTGCTTGGAACTGCGATGAACTCAAAACTTATGACACTTCTATCATCCAACATACTATCCCAATGATAAATGATGAAAAACTTGTCCAACAAAAGCTGAGAAAGATCCATCCCAACCTAGAAAATCAGATCAAATCTGAACTCAATAAGTTATTGAAAGCCAAAATTATCTTTCCCGCTCGACATTCTAAATGGTTTTCCAATATGGTTCCTGTTAAAAAGAAGAATGGAGATATTAGAATTTGCATTGACTTTCGAAATCTTAATAAAGCCTGCCAAAAAAATAATTTTCCTTTGCCTCCTATGGAGCAAATATTACAGGCAGTTGCAGGATCAGAATTAATGTCTTTCTTAGATGGTTTCTCTGGCTACAACCAAGTATTGGTCCATCCTGATGATCAATTGAAAACTACATTTAGAACCAAATGGGGCACTTATGCATATCAAAATATGCCTTTTGGTCTGATCAATGCTGGTGCCACATTTCATAGAGCCATGGACATCGCTTTCAAGGGATTAGTTAACAAATCAATGGTAATTTACTTGGATGATATAACTATATATTCCAAGAAACGAAGCAATCATCTTAGAGATTTGAAGAAGATCTTCCAACGTTGTCAAAGGTATGGAATTTCACTTAATCCAAAAAAATCCTTTTTTGCATTAAATGAAGGAAAAATTCTTGGATTCATAGTATCAAAATCTGGAATTCATATTGATCCTGATAGAATCAAGGAAATTTCTGAAATACCCCTACCTCACAACAAGAAGGATATGCAATCTTTTCTTGGCCAGATTAATTTTGTAAAGAGATTTGTGCCAGATTTTTCAAGAATTGTATCTCCTTTACAAGCAATGATTAAAAATAATTCAAACTTCAAATGGGGCCAAAACGAATACGAGGCATTCAATCTGATCAAACAAGCAATTGTTAACGCTCCATCTTTAGCAACTCCAAATTTTTCTGATCCTTTTATTTTGTATACATTTGCCTCTGATAAATCTTATGCTGCGATACTCACTCAAAAAAATCAGGATAAGGCAGAAGCCCCATTTGCTTTTTTCAGTTCAAATTTACAGGGAGCTGAGTTGAATTATTCAGATGTGGAGAAACAAGCTTATGTTGTTTTATAGCAATTAAATATTTCAGACCCTTTTTACTTAAAACCCATACAAAAATCATAGTACCGTTTCTAGCGGTAAGAAATATTTTAGTTCAAAAAGATGTGGGTGATAAAAGATCCAATTGGGTTACTGCCTTACAAGAATATGATTTAGAAATCAAACTAGCAAGTATTGTAAGAGGGCAAGGCTTTTGCAAAATATTAGCTGGAGCATCACTTATTTCTGAAAAATCATCTGCAGAGATACAAACGTATGAGGTAAGCCTAAACGATGTTGAATCATTATATGCTGATATCATTTTTTATCTAAAGAATGGATATGCTCCTCCAAATATCTATTACACTAAGAAAAGAGCTCTAAGGTTGAAGGCTAAACAATATCAGCTTGTGAATGATGTTCTTTTTAGAATGAATTATGATTCTGTTCTTCTTAGATGTCTGGAGAAATCTGAAGCTAAAAAAGTCTTGCAGGAACTTCACGATGGGCCAGCAGGTGGACATTATGTTGGAGATGCTACTGCACATAAAATTCTTCGCGCAGGCTATTACTGGCCCACATTATTCAAATATTCACATAGCTACGTAAGGAAATGTCAAGTTTGTCAAACCACTGCTGGAAGACAAAAGAAAGCATCATTACCGTTACAACCAGTCAACATTGAGCAGCCTTTTGATTAATGGGGATTGGAAATAATAGGTGAGATTGTTCCTCAATCTTCTAAGCAACATAGGTATATCATTACAACAACTGATTATTTTACGAAATGGGTAGAAGCAATTCCTCTTAAAACTGCTAATGCCAAGCACATCATCGATTTCATAGATCATTTCATAATCACCAGGTTTGGTTTACCTTCTGCTTTAATGTTTGATAATGCATCATATTTTTCTGGTAATGCTATGACTGAATTTGCACTTAAAAGAGGTTTCAAACTTAAATACTCTACCAATTATTATCCACAGGGAAATGGGTTAGCTGAATCCACAAATAAAAACTTAATCAGAATCATTAAGCGAACCATTGATCAAAATCATAAAAATTAGCATAAGTCTTTAATATATGCTTTATGGGTAGATCGAATAACGCAGAAAGCATCCATTCGCAATTCTCCCTTTAATTTAGTTTATGGGAAAGAAGTGGTTCTTCCAACTCATCCAGCAATTCCTTCTTTAGCCTTAGTCCAATATATTGATGAAGTACCAACTTCTTCCTTACAACTAAGGCATATGGAAATAATTAAGCTAGAAGAACAACGAGAAAAGGCCAAAGTAACTCATGCTCATCATCAAGCATTAGTGAAAGCTTCATTTGATTCAAACATCATATCCAGAAAAGATTTTCAGGTTGGAGATCTAGTTTTAAAATGGGACAAGGCTCATGAGGAAAAAGGGAAACATACAAAATTTCAACGAATGTGGCTTGGTCCTTTCCAAATTGCAGAGATCATAGGTCCATCTACTTTTATGTTACAGGATTTAATAGGAAAAAGAGAGTCATTACCTGTTAATGGATAGATCCTCAAAAAATATTTTCCATAGGAGATCATTCTTCCATTTTGTATATTAGTTTTCTTTATTTTTCATAATAAAACCAGTTGTTAATGGTTATATTTGGAATTCACCAAAAAGATACAAATTCTCTTTTTGATTTTGTTTTTTTTTACTTATATAAATAGAATTCTTCTAGAAAATTGATCATTATTATTCAAAGATACAGTTAAAAGCTTTAGGCCTAGAAATGATACTAATTTCAACTTTGTAAATTTTGATAAAAAACGACCTTTATCAAGAAAATGTTTTATATCAGTTCAATGAAAGGTATCAATAAAAAAATGAAGATTCTCTGTAGAAAAGTTCTTTTCAAAAACTCTACCATTGCCGTCCAAAGCTATCTTAAGGAAACAATGACTTCCTCCCCACCTAGGAAATCACAACGTTCAGGGAATAATCCAATGATACACTTTTAACTTAAAGAGCAAGAGGTCTCATCACGAGCCGACTTATCATGATCATAGATATTATAGCTTGCTGACTTTGCCAATACTGCATACCACAACAGGGCAATGACTCAATATTATTGCAATCAAAAGACAAGGGGTCTCATCACGAGCCAGCTTGTTCAGCAAAAGTTATAAATCAAGTGAATGGCACTGTCATAAATTGGCTACCAAACCAAGACATTTTTCTTTAAGAATAAAAAGAAAAATAAAAGCAATAAGTGTGAATATGGATTTCTCTTTGAAAATTGTATATTTCTCTAAGTAGGACACAGGATCATTTTTGGGTAACAGGTAACCCTGTCGAGGCTATAAACGTTTGCTAGCAGTAGTGGCTCTACCTATGACAAATGAGCATATTTAAAACTGATTTACAGAGAAGCCTTTTGTTTTTATCTTTATGAACCAAGTAATGAAAGATATAGATACAAGGACTAGCTCGATGAAGTAAATAATCAAAATTGAATATAGAATAAATGAAATATCATTGATAGATAAAAGCATAATGTACTTTGTCTTTTTATAATAAAATTTGATTTTCTTAAAATTTTCTGTTTTGAAAAGTTTAGAAAATTCAAAAGAAAAGCAGAGATAACTGGTTCTTCCAAGTGAATCGCCAATTGTTGTGGCCAGCAACAACCCCCCTTCTTATTTAGTATTAGTAATAATACTAAATAAGTGGGGACCCTTAGTTTAAAAATCCAAAAAATTAATTAGTGCTTGTTTTCTTTTTTCAATAAAGTTTACTATCATTAACTTAAGAAAATTCCTTGGAAAATCTTTAAATAAACTTAAGTTTATGAAGCATAGAATAAAATCATTCTTTGAGGAATATCGCATCGCAAAAGGGTAATGAATGCCTCTTTACAAGTGGAATTTTAAAGATTGTGATACGAAATTACGCGCTAAAAGAACATTCATCGCATCGAAGTTTCATATTTTATGCTGAGAAACCTCAAATCACCGATGTGCGATAAAATTTATCGCAAATCGCATTTCGCAGAAAATACACTAACGAATGTTTGTCATATGTTATATTTTGCGATATTGCGATCTTGCGATCTTGCGATATTGCGATTTCGCAATTTCGCGATGATATAATATTTGCTCTATTATGATGTTGCGATTTTCCGAGATTGCGATTTGTGATATTGCGATTTTGCGATATTGCAAAGCAAATCGCAGATCGTATTATTGCAGATTCTTAGGGCTCGTTGTACGAAGAAAATCTTCTCCATAAATCAAGACTCCATTATGCGCTTTAATGATTAATCAATGAATTGATTGTCATTTATTAATGAAAAATGGTTTTGTTTTGATTGAAGAGTTATTTCACGTAAGATGATATATTTTATGCGCCTTCAACATTTAAAACTTTCCCATCACCTTTTCATATCATTACTCTCACTTAATTCATAAACTGCAGGCGCGAAGAACAGAGGACTATACAAAGCGATATTCAGAGTATTATGGGAAAGAAAGACAAAGCTCCGAGTTCTGAAAGTAAAGAGATGGCATCCTTGTACATAGACACTGCCTGCAACAAAGACACTGGTATCACCACTTGGGAGGGCATCTATAATCTGCTTGAAGAAGAAAACCCCAGAGTAATGGATGTGTCGGCTACTACAGGATCAGTTGGTTCTTCCAAAGCATCTCTTACAGAGTTAGCTTGTTCATTTTTGCACCAGATAGCAGCAAAACCTAAAATTCTTCCATATACAGACATGGTGAAATGGGTACTGGATAACACTGATATTATGGACAGACAGTTCAAGACTCAGGGGCAAGAGCTCATTGGCTCATTTACTCCAGAAGATTTAAGGCTTATGTATCATTTTCCGGAGCCACAGGCAACATACAACAAACAATTTATTGAAAAGTTTGCCAAGGAAAATGAAAACCTAGCAGAATGCACCAAGGAATGGTCCAGAAGAGATGAACCACTGAAGAAAGATAAACACGGTATGTACAGTACCGGTTCTCTCACTTCTCCGTATTGCTTTGCTGCTGCTATGCTTTGTAGGATTTTTGGAAAGCCTGACATTAATAAGTTTTCATCTGAATGGCTTCCATTATTGAATGCTGATGTTAATGCTACTATTGTGGATTGGGCTAAGATATTGTCTAATAACTTAGCCACGGCTATTTTTAATTATCGGTCTAAACGGACTGTCTCTCAGAGGATTTATCCTCCTTTTTTCCTATCTGCTTATGTAATGGATTCAATCTGTTATGTTTCTAACTTTCCTGTAATGGGTTGGCAATGGACAATTCAAGATCCCCTACCCATTCATGTTTATCATAAAGAATTGTGGGATTCAAAGTTCATTCCCCATTTTTACAAGATTTTCCATGGCATCATTCTGCCACTGTACAGAATGTTGTATAATAAGGATGCTCGAAGGTTTTCCCCTGAAGCAGAAGTAGACATTCTCCCTGTCGCAAGATGGTTTGGAGAAGAATTTTTTACCTATGTTAGGGTTTTTGTAATTTTTGCTTCTCCTCATGTTTTACCTTTGTATGTTCCAGATAAACTCCTGGCCCAGGAAATTACGTATCAAACCTGTGGAGAGGGAGGTTTGACCAAGGATTTAAAGGATAAAAAGAAGGCCATCTAGCCACAATTTCATATGGCCTGCAGAGCATTTTCATTATTTGATGTTGGTCATGCATTTAAAGAATTAAACAATATTACATGTTTACAATTGTTCAAGTTTCCAAGAAGGCTATTCGACCCATATGATGTTGTTAAGAATTTCACCACTACAGTCAAGGTAAGAATATTTTCTGGAGAAGAGGATCTTTTTGATGAAATGTTTCAAGAAAAATGCACATTTAAAGAGATTCTACATTCAGCTCAAACACGTTTTTCTCCAGAATAATTCCAAGAGTTTAAAATGTACAGAGAAAGAAGGTTGACCACTATCCCTTTAGATAATTTGCGCTTGGAACCAGCAAGGGAACCAACTCCCAACATCAGTCTTAGTGGGAGTTCAAATACAGACAAGTCCAAGTCAAAGTCCAGGAAAGAAACTAATAATGACCAGGATAAAAGTGAAGGGTCAGTAAAGGATACTGCCCAATCAAAAGAACTTTTACAGCAACAGATTTCAATCTCTCCACAGATAAATCTTTCCCCTCTCAATGAACAGCAACCATCCGTCAGAATTGAGTTAGAAAAAGAATGGGAAACATTTAATGATTTGATTAATGTTGAAGGACAAAACACATAGACTCCTGTAACTAATGTACAGACAATAAAAAATATAGTCACAGGAGAAACTAGCAATGTCGCAGAAACAGAACATATTCCCATTTCCCCCTCCTGTGAGCTTGTACTTAAAATAGAGGAAATTCCTCCTCTGGATATATTCTATAGTCCACAACATAAAGCAGTAGTAAGAAAACAAAGGAAGAAAAGTAAATTAGAAAGTGTAATCTCTCATGATGCAGAACAATTGGATGTTTTATGGCAAGATCATACTACTAATCCAACTGAAAATCTTGCTAAATTATCTCAGATTACAGGAGCATATGCCTCTGCAGCCATCGATAAAGCATCCGAAGTACGAAAATTACTGAATGAAAAATAAGATCAAATACAGGTTCTGCAACAACTGCAACAAGCCAATGCTAACAGTGAAGCACAAAAACAACTTGAAAAATTACAACAGGAATTTCAACAAATGCAAGTTGGATATCAGAAAAGTTTAGCTGAAAAAGAGAAACAACTACAGGTTATGCAACAGATACACAAAGATGATCCCAAGCTCACAGAATTTATTACAGAGTCTATTTCCTTAAATAATCAACTACTGCAACAATAGGATATATTATGCCAAAAAATTTTACATTGGAACTCTTTTTGTCAAGAAAGTGATAAAATCACTAATCATGTCGTAGAATTACGACATGATTATGATTTAACTAATGAAAGAGTTACTGACTATTTATCTTGGCAAAAGAAAGAGGGAGGAAAAAGGGCAGGAGCACCAATCATCAATGACAGTCATAAAGAGATGCTCTTCAATAATTGGGATACACAGATTAAGAATGCAGAACAAGCAGCGGAAGAAGCGGCTACAACAGTAAGCAATATCAATGATTGTGTAAATGAAAATTTGCACAAGGCAAATTTAATTTCAGAAACTACTCCAGGATACCTACCACAAGCACAAAAACTGCAAACAGAGTGGAAACATAAAGCTGAAGAAAAGGCAGAATCGATTAAAGGATTAACAAAGTTAAATTGGGATTCTTACTGGGCATGTCTGGTAAAACCACACAACCAATGCATGGCTCTCAATTGTATCATTAATTCTGCCGAGAAGATAGCGCCAGCACTTGTCGATACCGTTTTCACAGGGCAATTAAAATCTGAAGTCGGCCAGCTTGTTCTTCTCAAATCGATGCTGAATGCTTGCAAATTCAAAAATCAGACTCATAAGTAGTTAGTTGATAGTTTTAAATTTTAGATTTAGTATTAGTTTTACTTTATTTTTGCCTAGAGAAAGGACGGTCATTTAAACCGTATCCTAAATTTTTGTAATAAGTTATATTTTTAGATTTAGTTAGTAGTATTTAAACCCTTCTCATGCATTTAGAGAAGGGTCCTGAAATTTGTCAAAAACTTGTCCTCAGAACATGCACTTTTGCACCCTCCGAGGAGGTTTTGATGAATGAATGGAATGGGATTTATTGATATCTGCGTTTAATATCTGCTACTGATGTTGCACTTTTGTACTCTTAGTGGATGTTGGATTAAGAAGAGATAAGTCATTATTGCTTGAAGCTCATGAGTAGAACTAGTTATAAATGGTACTTTTATCTCTTAACTATTTCTGCCTTTGTGTTAAAGTGATATTTATTTTCAGTTGTTTATATATTGATGCTTGAATTCTTGAGTTATCATTTGACACTTTTGTATGGTGATAGCTAATTATTTATGCTTAATGTATGAATAGCTTATTATGCGATATGTTTTTCACAACTGTTTCATTTAACTTTTTATATGAAGTGGTTTATCTTTATTGAATTATTTTCTTATAACAGTTGAATGATCTTTATTATCGACTGTTATTTGAAATCATTTTAGATCGCATAAACAGAAATATTACATCCCGGGTTAGTTTAGAATTAGATATTTCTGTTTAAATTAGAATACAATTTGCATATGATTAGATTAGAAATAGAATAAAAGAATTTCACTTAGGAACTTTAGAAAGGAAATATCAATTCTCAACACACACACACACATATTGGGAAACTGGTCCCATTATCCCCAGTCGAACCCACTACACCAAACAAAAAATGAGTTGCTAACCAAGGTCCGGACCGGGTGGTTATCCCCCTTATTGTAAGACCCGATTTTCGGGGCTTCAACACGTTGCTGATATGATTTTTTAATGGATGATCACTTAGATAATGCGAATTTTGAATGTTTAATGAAATTTGGCGTACAATTTTAAATTAACCTTAATATTGATTCACCCCCCTCTTATTTACTCAAGAGGTATGCTATTTCATTGTGATAAATACAAAAATATAGGTAATTTATCTTCTATATGTTCATGTGAAGGTTCTGTTGACAATGTTGGACCCACCAAAATTCAGGGGATATCCACGATATTAAGTCCAAACTATACCTCACACCATTGGGAGTAGGATTCCCAACAGTGGGGTGTTAATGACCTGCCTTGGTTTCAAATACGCAGAGATTGGTGCATGGCGTCTTTGGTGAGAACAAGTTTGTGACCCTGCGGATAGTCAAGGGCGATGCATGAACAGTTCCAACACACAAAGGGAAAAGAGAGTGTGCCCCTTAGAAGCCTATAATAGTACACATCTTAAAAGGAACACACGAGCATAATGACATTGTGGGCTACAAGCAGAATAGCCAATAAGTTAAGGTGACATTAATACAACAACATGCGTTCAACAAGATTCATCGAAATGAAAACAAAGTAGTTCATAAGAATATGTGTAAGCTAAATAACATACATTGCAAATACAACAAGAATAGTCCTACTATATTCACAACATATGCATGAAATCATGTCGGCTCTGAGTTTTATTAAAAGTGAAAGTTCCAATCATACATACACCATTGACAAAGAACTAGCCCCAATAGTGGAACATTAAAGTCAGCAACACCTACTCCTCCAAATAAATATACTCCCTCTACGCTACGAAAAAGCCAAGGCTCTCACAAAACTCCCAAGCTCTTCCTAAGACTAAGCCTAGACAAAATATTAACTCCCAATAGCCCTTTACATGAGTTATGGGGACATATTTATAATAAAAGGGGGTGACTTTTCACATTCCCCTTTGTAACTCTTGGACTCATCTCATGACTCTTCAACTTATTTACAAAATGACTCATTAAATTACATCATGACTCTTCACATTCCAATATTGAGACTTGGAATTCACTTTACAAATAATTACAAATACTATTACATTTTACACTCATACCCATATGAGACAAAATAAGGTAAAGACAACTTGACAACCTAACAAGTCAAAATAATATGATGCTTCAGTTTGTGGTAAATCTATCTCATCAACTTCCACTTGATGCTTGTCGATCACATATTGGTGCCAAGCTTAGTACTGTGTGATGACATCCCCAAACTGCATGATGGTGTGTAGATGGAAGCAGTCTCTAGCCTCCATAGCATCCAGGTACAATGATTTGGAGGCAGTTCTAACTTTCCCTCTCAAGTAGGAGAAACATTGCTCTAATTTGGAAAATAACACCAATGTAGTTCTGCATGTTTTGTCTGTTTAGGTCCAAATCCTCCTTGGTGGAAATATTTTTCATATGCTCCAAGTACTCTTCGATCTCCTACCTGACCCAATGTCTAAGTTTGGCTTCAGTGAGCGAGGCAACTGATGGGATCCTATGTATTTTCACCATGAGATCCAAACAATTGTATAATCGTACATATGAGGCCTACATACTTCCAATGAATGAGGCGAGTTGCTTGTTGTTCTAAATCAATATTCAAAATATTTCTTTCTCTGGATATGCATGTGGCTTCATTTTCTTTGAAAAGTTAAGCGGTTCCCCTTTGTATCACATCATCCATTCTTGTATGGTGACAATGGCAGCTTGTACATTCTTAAGAGTTTTCAAAAATTCTCTGCTCTTCTGCTACAAACCATGCAAGTGGACAACCGCCTTATGTATGGTTATGAGCTCCTCATAGAGTTTTTTCATGGTATCTCCATGTGTCTACTTCACCGAGTATCACTGCTCACATTTACTCCAAGTAGAACTGTGTGGAAGCTGTGTTCTATGTTGTTGCGCAAAGTTGTTCTATCTCTTGTCAAGCAACCTGTAAGTTTTGTTCCAATTGATTATTCTCAATTTCCAAATAGTAAGTGTTTGATCTCCCTGCACCTGCAAAGGGAAATTTGGATTTGAAATGGAATTTGGATTCTTGCTTGTGTCTGCCACTATCACCCTATCTCTAGTGAATGCAGGCGATGCATGATCATCCGAAAAATTATTTCTCCATGGTTGTAAAAGATTATTTTGGAATTCATTGTGCAACAGATTGTACACATCTATTACCGAATCATCACGAAGAGGAATTATGTCTCCTTCCTCGCTTGGGGCTAACTCTTCTTCTAGAGGTGGTGGAAACTAAAAGGTGACCTTTGGTACACTCGGCATCATGTCAACATCCTCATTCAGCGACTCCAATTCCAATTCTGTATCTACAAATTCAATAAAGTCTTTAATCTCCATTGCTCCACGTGACATGCAAGGCAGTTCTTCTTAAAAGATAAGCTTTTTGGGTCTATGCTACATGAATCTCAAATATCGATCCAACATATCTGACCAGTTGAATAGCTTCCCCTCACTTACAACCTGGCTCAATAATACTTCCCACCCTTCACGGAAAGTTTATGTGCTTTGCTGACCCTAGATCTTGCAAGCTAAGATAACCAAGAGTTGGTAGGCCTTCCTGAGAGAATTTGTCTTGTATAAATGGGTGGGTGCCTGTCAAAATTTTGACTTCTCTTTCACCCAGCCTTTAACAATATCTCTTGTGTTCACACAGTTGTTGGTGGCATAGAAATATGAGTCCATGAGAATCAATGGCTCGCGAAAATGATACATGCACTGACAATCGTCCCAGAAAGGTAGCATGGTTATGACCACTGGCATTGCTCAATATCATGGTATTCTCATCATTGTGTGAAACAATCCAGCTGATGACATCTACACATGGGAAGGATGGATATCTACATGCAACCCTGTGTAGTCCTGACTGCCGGATATTGATATAAACATGTCGGTCCTATATATCCGCCTCAAGGATCTTTGCTTAAATAGATTCATTAACTTACTACCATGTTAGTGTTTACTCCTTTTCTATAAACAAATGAGTGTCTGCATATAATGGCAAGTCTACTAGGTTTTTCTCAAATTCTTCCCCAGTACTTCTTTCAGTGGTCTTTTTTGAAGCATCCTTTTATGGTGCCATGGTAACAAAGACCGCTGGAGAGAAGTGATTCACAACAATGGTACCTGTGGGACAAAAAGACACTCATGGCAATAAAACATTAGCCTTTGAAAATCTACCTTCAAAGAATGATCAAGCAGCAAACCTGACAACTTATGAGAAGGATTATGAATTTTTGATCAACAAGGGAGATTGACTAACTGTTTCAGCTCAGTGCACTACGCAGTTTCTGAGCTCAGTGAGGGATTGTGAAGTTTATGGGCTTAGTTTTGGGTTTCCTTCCATGAATACACAGTTTTTGATCTCAAGGATGACTGTTAGTCTGAACTTCCTAATTTTTATCATCAAGGCTTCTTTCCCTCAAGGATTGTGTAGTTTTTGAGCTCAAGGATGACTTTCAGTTTGAACTTCCCAATTCTAATAATCAAGGCTTCTTTCCCTCAATCATTTCACACTTTCTGGAGGAAAGGATAGAACTGTTGTGAGACCAAGTCAGTATATTAGCTTGTGACTCAGAAAGCTCAGTTAAGTGTGAAAACAAGCATGAAAAAGAACATATTAAAAAGATAATTCTCAAACAAAGCATGAATACTTCAGTAAAAGATAACGTAATCTCATGTGTATAAGATGGAAGGCTCCAAAATTGAAGCATAGGAAAAATTTTGGAGGATTCTTGTAGCCGCTACAACACTTGGCGACACACTAGTAGAACTCCAGATATGTGTATGGATCTTGTCTCATGCAAAACAGGTCTAAATCTTTTGGAAGTATTTTTCAGTTCATTGACTACCGCAACTTCTTCACTTAGTTTGAGTTAAAGAAGTATTTCCTACCATTCTCTTCATCAGTGGAAAACTAACCAAGACGAGTCAAATTGAGTTTTTTCGATTTGGGATGTGGAGTATATAAATGCACAATTAAGAGAAATTTTCAGAGTGTTACTTTTCATCTCGGGTGTTGCTTCACTCCCAGTAGGCCTGGACAGTATCCCGACGAAGACACTTCAAGAACATAAACATTAATCCACTACCAATGACCCTGGACAGTACCCTGATAGAGTTTCTTGCTTCATCTCTCTCTGTAGGAAACCTTTCTCTTCTTTCGCCCCTTTTTTTTAGTATTATTATTTATTAATTGTTTCATTTTCATAGAACCGTTCATAGGCACTTATTTATTTCATGAGGAAGAAGAGGGATCCCGACTTATTTAGAGCATATGAGGTTGTTCCTTCAAAGAAGGATGTTTATATACACCTTTGAAATACTTGTTAAGGTTTTACTCCCCTCCTTTCTTTACTTGATTGAGTTGACAAGGATTAACTGAAAATATAAAATACCGATTAGAGTAGGGGTACAAGTTAAAATTCAAACATCGTGATTTCACTGTGATTTTCTCCGCAAAGGAATTTATTTTCCATGAAATTATCATCGACTAAAAGAATGCAATATTCACACAAAGAGAGGGAATAGATAGAAAACCATGCATTGATAGTAACACATCTTCCTCTCATATTTCATGATGCTTGCTTCAGAAACCAAACACAGTCTCATGTGTAAACTATCCTATAGCTGAAAAGAAGACAAACAAAAGGAAATAAGTGGAGCGAAAATAAAATCAAAGCAAAGAAAGCAACTAAGAAAATAAAAAACTAGTCCTACTCCTAACCTAATCAGAACATAGGCCAAAATCACGTGAAGTTATACTTCCAATGCAGCCATCGGCGCATTGGATAACCTAGGTACATAAGGGAATGCATGTCAAGAAATATATTCAAGCATAACAATAACAAAAAATATAGGACGTTGAAAACAAAAACGCTTAAAGTTTGAAAGTACACACAGAAAAGTAAGAAATAAATGTGCATGGAAGACACTCTGCAAATGTACTATGTTTTTTAGGTACACTATGACCTGAATACATGCAAGAGAAAAATTTTGAATTGCGAAAAGAAATAAGAAACTTTCATTTTGCAACCACGCTTTCCACGTACGAATCCTCCTATGACTGGGTGATAGGGTCGTGTGATAGAGGTGGAGGATGTGAAAATTATAAAGAAAATTTATCTTCAATGTTTGCGACAAAGTGATGAGGAGCCTCGAAATATTCAACACATTTTTTATTGGAAGTGAAACTAACTGCAAAACTACAAGAACCTAAAATAACCATAAGCTCGAGTTGAAGTGCCTCGACATCTTGGGGAATTCACAACTCATCAGAAGATAGATCATCGAAGATCAGTGGATCAGAAATATCAATAGTGGAAGAATCAGGATCGTGACCAAATGAATCAATGAAACGGTCACAACAACCATGATAAAAAATTTCAAGATCACAAAAAAATTCATCCTCATGATCTGACAAATCGTAAAGAGGGGAATATTGAAAAAAAGAAATTTCACCCTCTAAATTTTTAGTAAGTTGAGATGAGAGATTAGGGAAATCAAGAGTAGAATATTCGTCCTCTCTGCATTCAAATGAAAAACTGACATTCCATGTGTTATATGAATGATCGAAAGAAGTAATGTCATCAGAAACTAAGTTTTCACAAGATTCAACAGGAATAATAGAATCGTGGAAAATGTCAAGATAATTTGAAAGAGGTGCGGAAGGCAAAGAATCATCCTTCATCATAAATTCTTGTTCATATGTAGATTCCCAAACATAATCATTGTAAATGATATTTCAAGTTGGATATTCAACACCAACTCCATCCAAGACTTGATCCTCATGAACATCAAGAGAAATATTTGAAACCGGTGAACACAATAACTCACAATCTGGATGACCAAAGGAACCAAAGGATGGAGGACGAGGAGATAACAATTCATTGTAACCATCAAATTCGTAGTCAAAACCTGCGCTGAAATTCTGAGTATGTGGGGTGGGAGGGGATGGTGGTAGATCAATGGATGAATTATTAAGCTCTCCCACCTCAACCTATGGACCTAGAATTTTGGGAGGTGACAGGTGGTCACTTGGAACAATAAATTTTTCCATCATAGATTTAAAAGCTCTAATATCGAGGTATGTTGGGAGGGGTTCAAAATATTCAAGCTCATGTGGATTATCTAAAATCTAAACAAGATATTGAAATATTCCTACCAATAAGGGACAATCAACTTCATATTCAAGAAATTCAAATCAAATATGAATGAAATGATCATGAAAATCCTCAAGTGATTCATCAGGTGATTTTCACAATTTCAAAATTTTATTGCTCAGAGATTTACGATTGTACATGTCAAACGTGCAAAACAGCTCTGTGAAAAGATGTTCGAAAGAGTATATGGATTCATTTCGCAATGTGTTACACCAATTCCGTACATGCCCTTCCAACGTGAGAATGAACCTAAAACCAAAATCCTCATAATGGATGTTGTGTTTTGTGTAGAAATCAAGAAAACGATCAATATGATCAAATAAGGTTGTTTCACCGTCACCATTGAATTTCATATTTGACAAGTCATCAATAATTCGCATCGACACTTTCATATTTTTTCATCTAGAAAAACATGTCGGGGTTATGATTTGGGGAGAAGTCATTAAATGACCATGGAAATTAAAAACAGACTTCAAGGGCTCAACTTGTCATCTGGCCCTCCTTCACATGCCAGAAATGTTTATGGTGTTGGACCTGCCAACATTCAAGGGATCTCCATGATATGAAGTCCCAACTAGACCTCACACCATTTGGAAGAGGAGTCCCAACAATGGGATGTTAATGATATGCCTTGGTTGCAAATACACATTGAGTGGTGCATGGTGTCTTTGGTGAGAAAAAGTTTGTGACCCTGCAGATTTTCAAGGGTGATGCATGAATGGTTCCTACACACGAAGGGAAAAGAGAGTGCGACCCCTATAAGACTGTAATAGTGTGTAGCTTAAAAGGAACACACGAGCATAATGAAATCATGGGATAACATTCAGAATAGTCCACAAGGTGACAAATTAATACAACAACATGCGTTCAACAAGATTCATACAAATTCAAATGAATTAGTTCATAAGAATATGCTTAAGTTAAATAACATACATTGAAAATACAACAAGAATAGTCCTACTATATTCGAAACATATGCATGAAAGCGTGTCAGCTATGATTTTTATTAAAAACGAAAGTTACAATCATACATACACCATTGACGAACCACTATCCCCAATAGTGGAACGTTAAAGTCAACAACACA
Source organism: Pinus albicaulis (assembly GCA_034641835.2). NCBI lineage: Eukaryota > Viridiplantae > Streptophyta > Pinopsida > Pinales > Pinaceae > Pinus > Pinus albicaulis. The sequence goes on from CM076580.1 coordinate 242,460,928, forward strand.
TGCTCCTCTAAATAGGTATACTCCCTCTACACTATAGAGAATCCAAGGCTCTCACAAAACTCCTAAGCTCTTCCTAAGACTAAGCCTATCCAAAATCTTGGCTCCCAAAATCCATTTACATGAGTTGTGGGTACATATTTATAACAAAAGGGGGTAAATCTTCAAATTGCCCTTTGTGACTCTTGGACTCCCCTCATGACTCTTCAACTTCTTTACAAAATGACTCATTACATTACATGATGACTCTTCACATTCCACACTAGAAATTTTGGCGCAATTTTCGACAGCCACTTCGTCCCTATTCCGACAAATAGTCCTCGCAAGAGCGACAAGTCAAGGACGGGAAAAACGTGGTTTGCCATAACATCGCAATTCCAACGCACTGAAAAAGTGTCGCACTACTGACACTTTTTCCGTTGCTTCCAAACAAGCGTTGCTCTTCCGACATTTCCCAAACCATCGCGCTTCTGATGTTTGTAAACTGTCACAATTTCGACAAAATTTGGTCCGACGTTTTGAACGTTTCTCTTCCGACGTTTGTAAACTGTCACAATTCCGACGAAATGTTGTCCAACATTTTGAACATCGCTCTTCTGACGTTTTTATACTGTCACTCTTCCAACGTTTTTAAGTTGTCGCAATTCCGACACCGTACAAATGTGTCGCAATACCGACCCTAGGAAGAACTGTCGCAATATCGACGGACGTCACAAGACCAACAGAAATCGTTCAAGACATCGGAAGCCGACGCTTACAAAGCCTCGGTATACCGATGGCGGGTTCAATTTTAAAAAAAAAAAATGAAACTTTAAAACAGGATAGTAAATCTCCAATATTTGTTATGAATTGTGGGCGTTCCAATGACCGTGAAATATTAATATAATAAACCACCCCGCAGCGCTTTGACTATAAACAATCATATAAACATGGCTCTGTATTTCAAAAAACAAGTTTAAAATAGAAACAGGGCAACATTTTTTTTTTCCAATTGTTATGAACATAATTCGACCGTGATATATTAATATAATAAACCACCCCGCAGCGCTTCGACTATAAACAATCATTTTTTTTTCACAAGAGAAAAAACATTGTTTTGAATATATTGTATGAAGAAAAACAGTCCATGAAGTCATTACATTTTCACATCTGAAGATTGGAACCCAAATATCCATCCAAAAAAGTGGAAGTCCCACCCCAGACAATGATAGAAAAATACCCCATGTCACATATAGGGACATGATATAAAACCCAGTAACGGTCCACATGGAGATTATCAAAAATCTGAGAAAGCATCCAAATATGCCCGAGGCATCTATAAGAAAGTGAAATAGCATTATGTAGAATAGTAAAGCAACAAATAGAGTACCGACGTCCATTTTTCCATATACAAATTAAAGTACCCAAAATGCTTGAACAGAGAAAAACGCTAATCATGGGAGGAGTGTGATATGTCCAAAATATAAAATGACCATCAGACCATATCAATAAACCAGCGACATAGACCAGCATCGCTAGTTTTGACGGCAGAGTGATAACCTGTCAACACATAAAATAGTATCATAAAGCGGATACAGGAAATGTGCAGAGACATGTACTGTTGATATACGCCTCACACAGAAAGCATCCATGATAAAGAAAAAATATGTATAAAACCAGGGTCGATTGTATGTTCTGGCTCGCTTATTCCCGGAAATAAAAACCATCTGCAGAAACCCAGGCTCGCTTGATTCCAAAATTGGTAACCATCTGTTGCATCCGAGATGTAAGGTTGAGGCTCGCTTGTTTCCATTAGTAGCCTGCTACAGCATCCACCCTGTTCATAGAAAAAAGGTTCCTGTAGATATACAGAGAAAGAGTATAATACGTAGACGGCTCGCTTGATTCCAAAATTGGTAACCATCTGTTGCATCCGAGATGTAAGGTTTAGGCTTGCTTGTTTCCATTAGTAGCCCGCTACAGCATCCACCCTATTCATAGAAAAAAGGTTCTTGTAGATATACAAAGAAAGAGTATAATACGTATACCATATAAACGTGGCTCTGTATTTCAAAAAACAGGTTTAAAATAGAAACGGGGCAACATTTTTTTTTCCAATTGTTATGAACATAATTCGACAGTGAAATATTAATATAATAAACCACCCCACAGCGCTTCGACTATAAACAATCATATAAACATGGCTCTGTATTTCAAAAAACAGGTTTAAAATAGCAACAGGGCAACATTTTTTTTTCCAATTGTTATGAACATAATTCAACCGTGAAATATTAATATAATAAACCACCCCATAGCGCTTCGACTATAAAAAATCATATAAACATGGCTCTATATTTCAAAAAACAGGTTTAAAATAGAAACAAGGCAACATTTTTTTTTCTAAGTAAAGTTAATCTATTAACAGTGGGAATAAAATGACAGCATGACCGAAGTCAAAAACATTGCCCAGACTTATGGCAAATTTGTCATCAAGTAATAAAAAAAGAAGACTGCCCTCATACAAGGAAACCAGTCTTGAACGTTTACAGAATTCAAAAATATTACAGAGGTCCAGCACAGTAATATAATATAAAACATGCCCAATTAAGTGGGCCACGAAGCAAGAAAACCAAATTAACCAAACTACTCCTCCGATGGTTCCTCGACGATTCGGCACCATCCTTCTAAAGGTCCAGGATTTCCAGGTACTATCTCCACATTCACGCCACCGTTCCCCTCCTGAAGGCCCGAATGCTAGCTGGCTTTTTCTGAGCTCAGACCCGCCGAACGGGTGCCTTGTTCCTCCACTTGGGCCTCTTCACGGAAAACTACAGTGATTGAAGCTGTGATTCGTGGGTGGTTCAGAGGGAAATTAAAGGAAAAAATCGTAGTGCGCGTCGTGGGAGAAGGTGAAGCGGTGGGGAAATGAGGAGCAGGGGAGCCAATACGGTGGCCAGATCCTAGAACCTGACCCCGCCCACTTCTAGTGTTTGGATAGCGACCTGCGTAATAATCACTGGACTGGCCGGAAGATGACTCGGTTGAGGGGCTGGAGGGAGCACACAGGGGTTGACCTCTAGTGCTCCCCCTACGGCAACGCATCCTTTGACGCAAGCGAGGCATGGGTGCAATCTCAGCAGTGGGCACAAGACGAGACAGAGAAGCAGGATTCCAAGAAACCGAGGAAGACAGACACAGACCAAACCGAGAGAAATGCAGATTTGCACCAAGGTATAAGCAGCAGTTCAGCTGGCCACTTCTCCTTCTCGTCACAGTGAGCAGGCAGTGTAACCCAGCAACCAGAGAGCATCTGCAATTCAGAGGTTGCGGCTCGTCTAAAAAACCATAGTGAAATGCCATTTTATCGACCCGACTGCAATGGAATCGAAGAACGCTCATCATAATTAATCTCTCATTGATGAGAGCCGAAGGCCGGATCATATTGGAGCATGCGGAATCGCTAACAGGAGTGGAGGTACGATCTTGAAAAGTGTTAAAACTTAATGCAATTTGATGTGAAAACCTTGGAACTTAAATATCGGCTGATTGAATAGCGTTAAAACTTAATGTGATTGATATGAAATCGCCACATCCATGTCCCATCGCCTTAAACGCCATCGAATGCACCCGCACCCGGGAACAGGGCAACTTTTGATTGAGGACATGTGGCAGAAATTGATTGGATCAGATCTTTGTTTGGGCCGCTCGCGCAGTGGAAATCCAGACCCAAAAAAGATTAGGGCGAATTTGATAAGAAATTCGCATCACAACTCTCTCTCCATACGCCAGCCCAAATTCAGACCCGAAAAAGATTAGGGCAGAATTCATTTGGTTTTTGCGTCACAAAATTGGTCGATGTCAGCAGGCTATTTTGGAACGCGAATTTGGTTTGAATTATGGTTTATCGTCGTTTGAAGTCCGGCGGGCTCCACGGCTAAAGGGTTCGTTTGAAGTTTTGACAAAGGTTTTGTTATATATTTTATTTTATATAAGACACGGTGGAATAGTTTTATTGTTTGTTAAGGTCCCACACTGGTTTTGGTAATATTTTGTTTTAAATGCGACATATATATGTTTTATATATATATATTTCATATATATATTAAAACATTTATAAATTGTGGACCCGAGGAGCATTTTAATAGATTTGTTATTTGCATAGTTTTGTTATGTTTTTAATATATGCGTTGCATATAAAAGAAAAGGGTTGTGAGCCTATTTCGGAATGTAGTTGTAGAGTTTATTACTAGCAATTGCACCAGGAGGTGCAAGGGAACGCCAAAAGGAGGCAATAACATTACTTGAGCTCGCATTAGTTAGGCTCATTGACCTATTTGAGTAGAAGGATACAGAAATGGTTGTCAATCCCTCTCAAGCCTCTAGAAATGGAATTGATATTGGTTGCCACAAACTGAAGTTTTTTTTTATTAACATCACTAAAGTTTGAGGCATGATAAACCAAGATACCCAATATTAGTGCTAAAAATTCAAATCGGGGATTATTGTTAATATAAAGAAAATCAATTGCCCGATTTTGATAAACCAACACTAATCTCTGCACATAAGGCTGCTTTAGGACTCTCGAGGGGATATGAAACTCGGCATGTAGAGTAATGTAATTATGAAAATATTCAACGCATGCCATGTTCACCAGACAAATAAAATATGGAACACTACACAATTAGAAAATGACATTGCAATAGAAAGTCAACAGAAGGTCAACACATGCGAGGACAGGTGGGTGACACTATTCAAGATTATGTCAGTGATGATGAATCGGAACAGTGTCCTGAACATAAACCCAAAAATTTTCCATTTCCTTTTAAGAAACCAACAAAAATTATGTAACACATATACAATTGGGTAGGGATAGAATAATGTGAAAGAAATAGTAAGGGAAACTCTGAATTTCCATATACACTATTCAAATAAGGAGATACTTCAAAAAAATTAATTATGAAAGAAATAACAAGAAAGCCATTCAAAAACTGTCAAATTTGGAATTTTAGAAAGAATTCCCTCAATTGAAAAGTCAGATATAATCCATCTACAACTTTAGACTTCCAATATAACAAAAAAAATATCTTAAGCATATCCAAATTTAAATATATTTAAATATGTATCAGGTGGAAAGCCTAAAACAACTCTAAACTTGGTCTGTAACCTAAACTTCTTCCACAATAGGTTCAAGTGACTCCAAAATTCAAATGCAGGATTCTACAAGATCACGGTAGTGCTTGGCATATTTTCTTTGTGCAAGGAAAATAAAGCAATAGACCATTTTCTTTGAACCATGCTTGAGCAACATGCTGAAAAGATGCCTTCCACAGGTTTGTATCATAGTCTCAAAGATGTAAATATTGTCAAAACCACTGTCACGGTCTTGTAGGCAAAAACGAAATGGTCCATTCTCTTTAAACCACGCCTGACTGAGCAACATGCTGAAAAGGTGCCTTCCTCAAGTCTGTATCTGTCTCTCAAAAAAATTAATATGATCAAAAGCACAACCACGGTCTTGTATATCCCCAGAAACCTACAAAGAAACTGATATCTACCAAGGAATGAACCATCATTAGCTAACCCAGAAGAGTGCCACAACTTACACATTAATTATTAGGATAACAACTTGTTTGAGGGCCAATCAACAAATAGCATAGCACCATTTCTTCTCTGTGAAATCACTGTAAATATGTAAGAGGGTTACATGAGTATTGGTTGACACCTGAAAGGCATTAGATATGTGTAACAGGAGAACAAAAAACATAGAACGAAAAAGAAAGGCAGAAAAAAAACTAAGAATGCATTTTCAACTTTTTTTTGTGTTGTTTTATAACAATGACGAATGGATTTGAATTTTATGAAAATAAGAGAAAAGAAGGAAATATTAAGGAGAAGAAAAAATAATGTGATAGAAAATGAAAGATTTAGGTTGATCAAACCTGATCACCCACCTTGGATACACTACATAAGAGAGAGAGACGAGCAAAAGGACCTCCTAAATGAGACAACAGAAATAGGAACAAAAGAACTCAATGAGGATGACATGAGCTAAGTAGATATAAAAAGTAATATGTTTCCATCCTCAAATCAAATACAAGTTCTTATTATTAAATCATATCCCGAAGATGAGTATTTATAATGAGATCTCCACGGTGAAAACTCCACGAGTGAATTCTATGAAAATTGGAAACTATTGGCTTGCCACTAACTGCCAAAACAAAAACACTTACAACCCATGACTTAACATGTTATATTACCTAGAACAAATGGAGGGTTGTGAAGTATCACAACATAGTGATTTACTCAATGACCTAAACAACAAAAGTCTAACCAAAATGCTAATGAATCTAGCATACATGTAGTCAATGACCTTTGAGGATAATATATTATAGATTCAACATGTTAAAGTTTTCATTGTCTTCTAGACAAGGGCATGAAATAAAAACTGCAGAACAATGTAAAAAATATCCCCTAGGCATTTATAGATATGTTTAACGAAAGAAAAGGGAGAAACACATCAGTCAGGGTTACCCTTTAGGTTGATGCCTTACGAAAAGGTTAAATGAAAAAGCCGTACAACTTTTAAAGACTGCCTCTTGAACAATAATGTTGGTATAATGCATTAGGTGAGCTTTACAGAGTCTGTATCAGGGAAATTCCAAAGCCTTCCAAGCCATATTTTTCAAGAAAATTCTAAATATGCTCACGGGCATGAAATATTCATCGGATTTTAGTTAAGCTGTTATAAAAAAATAGACAGTAGAACTTGGCTTGAAGAGATCTCTGCACCTCAAAAATGGTATATTAACTCTATTACCAGGAAAAAAAATTTCTATTTTCTGAAAGTGCAATCCAAGATCGAGAATGTGGTTTAAATAATGAAGAAAAAGAGATTAAATCATGTATAGGATATCCAAAAGGAAAATTTAGTTTTAATGCTAAGAAGAACAATACCAGATGTTAATATACACAGCCAAATGATTATAGCCAGTGTTGTAACTCACCATCTGTTTATAATCAGGGGACTGCTTCACACTGCTTGATATGTCCTCAATAACTTCAATTAAGACTTTTCTATCAAAGTCACTTAAAATAAATCATAGTAATCTGCTTATTGTAGGCTGTGTGCTAATTCATAGTTAGTAAGACCTTGGTCGATATATAAGCTTATTTTAAGCAACGATTTGACAGATATCAGTCCAAAAACCAAAATCTATGGATTTGTTCCTAATTTATTTCAGCCTAATGCATAAATTAATCTAGAAGTGAAAAATGGTCGTTAATCTATAAATTTTCATTCTAAGTCTTATTAAAAACTCGGCATAAAGACAACATTTTAGAAACGCAGTATAAAAGAGAAATCCAAAAAATGATGAGAATGATACAGAGAATTACCGTGCAATATACAAGGTTTCCTTAAACCTTAAACCTTCCATATCCTTACGCTGAATGTTCGGTCATTTCACATATAGCTAAAGAAAATCAACCATGCACTCAGGGTGTTAGAACTGTACAAAATACATAATCACCAATAGTTTCTATACTAAAGAAAAATAATTTCTGATTGTTTGCTACATCAGTTTGGAGATATTCTGGTTAGATCGAGGTCATAAACTCTGCAAGGACAACATTAAAAGTGGATTAATATGGAAATTTTTTATTGTGGGAACAAATACAGACCTTGATCTGTTTAACATCTGTTTCACTTTACTTATCATGATTCATGGTGTAGACATTTAGGAAATGAATGATTTAATTGTGAAATATTAAATCCACAGGAAGATAACTCAGGTTGGGAAATAGAAACATCATGTTGTAACAGAGGTCTTGGGCATAGAACAGGGACTTGGGTTTTTTGGAATCAAACTTCAGGTTAACATGCTCATCTGAAGAATGGCACAATGAGCCTTAGCATGGAGTTGGGAGTACCAATTTGAAGTGTAGGTAGGGCATTGTACAATAGACCAGTTAGATTTTTGGACCCTAATACAAAATTTTCTTCTTCTTTCAAAACGTGTTTCTCGTTTTCTGTAACCAATGTGGGACCTGTTCTTGTTTCAATTGGGGATGGATCAACATTTGTTATTGCTCCAGATGATCACACTCTGGGTAGCCCCGGAAGCTATTTGGGGGTGATGAGTCCAATAGGTCTCAATGAACTGTTGCCCTCGCCGGGGAATACTATTGCAGTGGAATTTTATACTATTTTGGATGTTGAATTCCATGATCCTAATGGAAACCAGTACCTTCAGCTCCAGTACCTGTTCACAAAAGAGGGTGCCATAGTCATTCATGTGTGCAGAGAGGGTGAATTGCAGGCATTGCAACAGGAGGTGTTGTTGTTGTTGCATTTGCCACTAGATTATTTGTCTGGTTCTGTTACAAGCGCAGAGTATTGAAAAGGACAAACAAATTTAGTTTAGATATTGTGAAATTTCCTCGAAAATTCACCTACAAAGAGCTCAGCAATGCTACAAAAGACTTTTTTTGAATGTGATTGACAATCAATAATTGCAAGCAAGGGTAATCCCCTTGTGAAACGCAAATTTCTGAGCATTTTCTAAAACCTGATGACAAAGTCATTGTAATGAACAAGCGCCTAGGTCCATATTACGTCCAAATCTACCAAGCACTAAGATCTATAAAAAAAATCCACAGTATCTGCGAAGTAAGAAGAAGAGGCAGAAAATGTATTCTTCTTACCTGTTCGAATAGTGGTTGGGGTTTACCACGGCAAAAATTTGACAGAGCCCATGTAGCATTTCTTATCATTGAAATTCTGGCAGTATCATTCAATTGGGCAAGCACCTGCCTCAGAGCTCCATGACTGAAGGAAATATCCCTAAATGTTGCAGAGTCTCCAGCAATATTTCCCAAAGCCCAAACAGCCTTACACGAACACCAGTTGAACTCAAAGTTGGGTACTAGTTTTTAAAATCAAATTCCAAAATTACAGACATATAAAGATAGTTGGGAAGAATAATTTTATGCCTCTAAAATAAACATGCTACCTATTCTCGAACATTATCATTCCCAGAGGTAAGAAGTTCCACAAATATAGGCAATGCCCCGTAATCAATCACAACCTTTGTATTCTCAGAGGTTCCTGAGACTATATTAGTCAAAGCCAAAGCTGCTTCAAAATGCATTATCAATCACAAGGTATCACCATCAAAGCTATAATTTTAAGATAACAATTTATCTACCATTGAAACTATAATTTTAAAATAGATACACCTAGTGATATAGACACCTAGTGACAGTAGAGGTTAGGAAATTATAATAAGAATTATTACAAGATATCACTCACAGTGTAGTTGATTGTTCATTGTTTGCTGTAACTATAATTTAAAGAAGACACATTTAGTGATATAGACACCTCCAAGTGAGAGCAGAGGTTATGAAATTATAATGAGAATTATTTCAAGATATCATATTACTCATAGTACAGTTAATTGTTTATTGTTTGGTGTAATAATTGTTTATTATTTATAAACACAATCAAACATATTATGAGGGACGGTGATGAAATTGACAAAGGTCTCGTAACAAACCATAACGGGCACATCCCCTGGCAAGATAGACTCTGAATAAGAAATAAAGCAAAACAAAGTGATTACTTACAGGATCATAGGCTTCCTGAAGAACAATATCCAGAGCAGCATCTGTAACCCCTAAAGCAACACCTCTCTCTGCAAGACGAATTGCTACATCTTTCATATGTAGTCTAGAAAATTTTATGAGCTCATCACGAGAAAGAGGATCAAATAAAACTATCTCATCAAGTCTATTCAATAGCTTTGGCCTGAAATGTCTTCTAACCTGCAAAAATATTCAAAGGCATTTCAAAGCACTACAGCCAACTTCATGATAAAATTATATGAAAAATATGCATACACAGAGTCCAGGAGAATGAAACGGCAGGTGTATTGGCAGCTGCCGAAATGTAGCAACTAAAACGGCAGGTGTATTGGCAGTTACGGAAATGCAACTACTAAAATGGCAGGTCTGTCGATGGTTGCAGGTGTGTGGATTGTTGCTGGTATTTTCAGACCGATTCCATGGAAATATACCAGAAACCAGTGGTATGTCAAACTTAGAAGGTAACCCGAGAGACTGTGATCGTCAGATTAAACAAGTAATAGGTGTCGTGCCTAGATAAGATGTGTTGACGAAAAAAAATTGATCTCTTTCATAACAGAAGGCCTATCGACCTAAATATCTAGGACATGTGGCACTCCATGATAAAGACACATGGTGTGTGGATTTGAGTTTTTCAGGTAGTCAAGTGGGCCGAAAATAGGTGAAATATGGCACCACTTAGAGATTGACATGTGCCGATTGGTAGAAGTGGTAGACAATTGGCATGCTCAAACAACGAGGTGATGCAGGAATGACATGAGGGAGAAAATATCAGAAAAGCCCCAAATCTGGAGAACAAAAGCTCATCACCAACCTAAGATTGAAAACTTTACATGATGTAACCTATGAAATAGTAAATGGAGAAATCATAGTAACAATAAAGTAACCTATGTAACAATAAATTCGGATTCATCCTGGGAGTGGTAATGGGAGAAATCATAGTGAACAACAGGAAACATGCAGAGTTGCTTGCAATCAAATAGATGAAAAAACACATACAAAAAACCTAGATAATAATCATGAACAAGCTTAATATTGAATATGAACTGTAAAGGAACTTACAAAATGTGACATTACGAACCTGGTCAAGCAAACAAGCAAAAATATCCTGGACATGACCCTGGTTGAAAAGTTGTATTGCTCATGATGCAAGAGGATTTGTACCTGCACTGCCAAGTCAATCAAAATCCATCATTATCTATACAATAAATACAAGTAATTGATGTAGTATTTTTTACTCTAAGATGAATTCTTATGATAATGTTAGAACATATGTTGAAAATGTCAAAACATACCTGAATAAGCTCCTCTTCGTTTCAAGAACAATTTATTGGAGTCGCATGAACTTGGAACAAGCCTCCCACGATCTGAAAGAGTAGCAACTAAGTCAACAATGACTTTTTTGTTGCTACACTGGATCGAGGGAGGTTTGCTCCAAGATTAAATTGCTCCAATAAATTATTCTCTACTAAACAGGACCAACCGCGTGAAGGTGGAAGCTCTTATGGCCCCTCCCACCCCCCTCACATCACTCTCAATTCCCCAATACCCAATCTATATTTCATTTTTTACTTTCATGAGCATAAAAAAAAATATTCAATAACTAATAAAAAACACAATTCAACAAAAAGTACGCAAGGAAACATTGCAATTAATGCTTGACATAAAAATAGTATGATAAATGAGTTTTTTATATAACGCAAAAAACGTTCCAAGTATGGTAACACTTGTCTTATAATAATACAATATTTTACATTATCAAATTTTCTTTTTCTTCTTCCTATTTCTAAAGCTCCTAATTACATCATCAATATCATCGTGCTCTGCTCATGTTTCGTGCCTTTCGACCCACACTGCTGACCTCGTTGCGTAGCCACGATGTCTGGTCTCATCCAGTGACGGGGCATCGCCTACAAAAACAGATAATATTAAATTTTAATTGTCAGTTTTTAAATATCATTGAACTAGTTTGGTAATATTAATAAAAAAATTGCAATGAGATTATTTACCTGGTGCACCAGTTGTCGCCGTTTAAGTAAGGCACTTTCTATCTTCCATCACCTTTTTCCTTTCAATATCCTTTAAACTATTTTGTTGATATTTAATTTTTGAAATCACGTTATAATTCCTTGATTATATGTGTTTGGGGACTTTCCCTTTGAAATTAACCAAAAATACCCTAGCAATTTTATCTTCAGGATGCATGTCTGACCCTATTGTTCAATATTTTGATTGATAGTAGTAAACATAGAGAGTTAGGGGGCTCTTGACATGGTTTGGTTGGGCCATTATATCCCTAACATCTACTAGGGAGAACCCCCCTTGAGTTGGAGGAGAGCTAGCTCGAAGTGAAAAGAGGTTGGTGAGGTGATAATGGGGCTATTGAATTACACATGGTATCAAACTTTAGCTTTAGGACTTTATCTTGAGAAGTGCAAGATTTTGCTATATCAATTCTCAAATTTTTTACAACACTATTGTTAAGAACTAATAAGAAGTGATGTTGAGGGGTTTTTGGGTATAAGAAACAATACCATTTAAAAACTAGGGTTCTCAGTCCTTGGCATTCCTTCACCTGGGCCTAGGGGCACACTAGAATAATTTCACACTAAACCATGTAAACTTAAAAGTAACTTAACATATCCATAAAGTAATAATAATCATAATTCCTAATTTCCTATTGTACGATATGATGCAAATTATTCAAACATGAAGCAATGAAGACATGCAATGTCTGAATTTCAAGATTGATGAACCAATACAAGAAGTTAGAAACTACAACTTTGATTCAATACTCAGTGTCCTAACTCCAGGAAGGAATCTAGTTTGTAGTACAGAACATGCATCGTGTATTATCAATTCTTAATTGACAACAACTAAAGGTCATCTACCTCATCAATTCCTTCCCATTTTGTGTTTTTATGTTATACTCCTTATAAAAGTGTCAAATTTCTCTCAAAGTAAGCAACCACTGAATAAAATAAAAAAATAGTTGAGATATGATTGAGAAATGGTCATTTATTTCTTGAAAGGATCTTCACAATTTCTTTGGTTGTTTTTCATCTCAAGAAACAAGAAATGACCTAAGAAACTATCGTGATGTAATATAAGAAACAACACGGTGCAATGGCCATTTTCAAAGCTAAATGATGTCCATTGAGTACATGGCCTTTATTTGGTTCTTGTTTCATAGGAGTTTCGGGTAGAAATGGAACTTTGTTGTACCATTTCCAGTAGTAAAAAGGGAAAACCTTCTTTTTCCATGGGAAATAATTTACCTTTCCTTTTTCAAGATAATCTAAATCACAAAAAATATGACTATACTGCACACATTCTTGGATAATGTGAAAGTGGAAAAGGAATACCCCACACAAGTGATGCACACATGTACATTTGAACACTAATAGATTTTTGTAGTTGAAATACAATGCTTGTTTTCATTTAAATGTAGGGTTTTTAAAGCAGGGAGAAATAATGGCTGCCAAATTAATAAGCGTTTCTTTGGGAAAAATTTAAATCTTGTATTGGGTGATGAAGATAATAGAGGGTATTGAATCTTGATTCTTGACATTGCGTTTAACTTGAATAACTCAAATGATTATAAATATCAGTGGATGAGTTCTTTTTTCCAAGTATGTCACTCAAAACTCTTATGTCAAAGCATTGTATGATGACTAGCATTTGCTTGTTTCCCTTTCTTCAATTCAATGTAAAAAGTATATTAATATATTGGAGCACAAATGATAACTAAAATTGTTTGCTCTGCAGTATATCCAGCCCCAAGATTATGAAAAGCTTTCTAAAGTGGAGCTATTGGTTATTGATGAAGCAGTTGCAATTCCATTGCCTGTTGTAAAGGCTCTGCTTGGGCCATATTTAGTGTTTCTGTTCTCTACTATAAATGGGTAATAATTATAAATGAGCCAACCATAATCATAGATTTTGTAACCATTCGTTTTCCATGGATAGTGATGATGATATTAACCCTATATATCAGTGACCTATATCTATATGAGAATGATCTCAACATTGACCTTGATATGGTTGTATGGATGTGACCTTTGGTATGTCATCAGAAAATCCCCAAATCTGGAGAACTAAGGCTCATCACTTTTGATCTGGAGTACTACCCTTGTGATAAAGTTGATGAATTTCGATCTCCCATTCTCTACCACTTTTCACTTCACCTTCAATATAGATCATACCAAGGGCAATTCGTTATTGGGTGTTGAGATGGATGAGTTTGTCGAACTAAAATCCATAGCTTAAACTTCATGAAACTCGGTGGAGCTGGACCATGCAAGCACAAACACATCTTACAGATCCTCTTTGAAACTCATCCGAAAGAACATTGGAGGACATCTAGAGAGAACCCTATAGCCTAACACAATCTAATGGAATTGACCGAAAAACCCAAATAGAGTCAACCCTACTATAGGAGGAAGGTCCTGCAGTAAGAACTTACCATTTTGCAAGAGCTGAGGGCGAATGCTATGCAAAGGTCAAGAGCCGAGGACGACGTCGTTTCCGCGTTATACGTAGGAGTGTTGGGAAAAATACCGAGAGGGGGGGGGGGGTGAATCAGTATTTAGGGCAAACTAAAACTTTTTAATTTTTCATGCTCTATAACCCATACGCTACTTTTTTGAAGACAACTAGCATATACACGCGGATATACTTCATAAAACTCGCGTATACACAGAGATCTAATTATGCCATTAATTCTTCCCATATATCATTTCATCATTCATTCATTAGATGTTCTATAAATAGTAAAAATGTGCAGTAAGAGCAGAATAAACCATCACACATAAGCATCACACATGAACACCAGGATTTTAGGTGGAAACCCAAGTCGGGAGAAAACCACCGCTGCAGTTGCTCAGCCTCCAATATTTTATTATAGGGAAACATATTACAACATATGTGCTGGCGCAGACTCCTACCAGCATGCAGGCACCCACCTGCGCTCGTCACTACCCTTTCCCCCCCCGGAAGGGGGATACGCTACTTTTCTGAAGCAAACTAGCATATACACGCGGATATCCTTCATAAAACTCGCGTATACACAGAGATATAATTATGCCATTAATTCTTCACTTATATCATTCCATCATTCATTCATTAGATTTTCTATAAACCGTAAACAAGTGCAGTAAGAACAGAATAAACCATCACACATAAGCATCACACATGAACACCAGGATTTTAGGTGGAAACCCAAGTCGGGAGAAAACCACCGCTGCAGTTGCTCAGCCTTTAATATTTTATTATAGAGAAAACATCTTACAACATATGGGTGGATGACTCTACCAAGACGTTGCATTGCGGATAATACGTTTACCAAATCTCCTCCTGGAAGGGAGCTCCAACCCCCTGACTCGTTTACCAGCCTCTCCTCGAAGGGAGCTACGACCCACTAATCTCGTTTACCAGCCTCACCTGGAAGGGAGCTACAACCCCCTGTCTGAAGGCTACTACCCTCAGCACCTCTATGGACCACGTTTCATCAATTTTCACACTAGATCCAAGGCTTCCTTTAGGACACAACTTGCAGGCCTCATTTCATCATATTTTCAGACTGGACCCACTCCATAATTTTAAGCTCAAACATACATCACCAACAGATACTTGTCAATTCAGA
Organism: Pinus albicaulis; assembly: GCA_034641835.2. Classification (NCBI taxonomy): domain Eukaryota; kingdom Viridiplantae; phylum Streptophyta; class Pinopsida; order Pinales; family Pinaceae; genus Pinus; species Pinus albicaulis. Next base: position 242,476,190 of record CM076580.1, read on the forward strand.
TAACCCAGACAGATAGCAGAAACATAGCAGAACAGATCAGACATTTCATACTCATACTTCAGCAAACTCTAGTTTTTAATACGCACTTTCCTTTCACTGATATCGCGTATACACGCGCTTCCGTTCACATCAACCAGCGTATACATCTGTTTATAATTCAGGGCAGATACGCGCTTTCGCTTTACCAAACCCGCGTATATACGCGCTTCCGCTGTTCCGAACTAGCGTATACATCTTCAGTCATTATAGAGCAGCATACTTCTTCAGATCATATTTTCAATTCAGATTTAACCCTTTTACTTCAGACAGATGTTCGCCTCATCTCAGATCTAATCATTCCATAAACATATCTAGCAAATACAAATACATTCCAGATCTAGATTCCCTTCTTCATCATTTCTTCATTGGTGCATCATGCATTCAGATCTATCATTCAACTGTAACCCTTTCCATTCAGATATCCTTCAGAGAGAAGTATTCATTCAAGCTCAGACATCTTGCACCCACACTCATGATTTGCACAATGAATTTCTTCTCTTTATATAGGTTTACCATTTTTCAATACCATGAGCCAAAACCACATTACTTCCGATAGTATTCCTGGACGGGGTCATTTAGACGAATCATTACCCAATACAATGGATCAATACCATGGTGGTTACCCCTGGTTTTGCACTTTATGAGCGCTTTTTCCCATACGCGACTTGGCACGTTGTTTCCAGCATGCATACGCGACTTCTCCTAGACAAATCCGCGTATGCCTTGAGACATACTCTTTTCATCATAGATCTAGCACATATTGAATTCCTTTCTTCATTAATTTCTGTACTCTCTGTAGATACATCAGATTTACATCATTTGACAGGTTCATCAAGACATATTCTATCAAGCACAACTTCATCAAGTAGGCTGCCATCATCTTCATCAAGTGGGTTGTCATTCAAGGACAACACTCTATCAAGTGGGTTGTTCATCAAGGGCAACACTCAACATCATATTGCCAACAAACATCATATCCCATCAGATTTACATCATTTATCAAGTCCATCAAGTCAAGAATAACTTCATCAGGTGGATTGCCATCAAGGAAAACACATGCCAACAATATCATGTCTTCATCTTCATTCAGTGGGTTGCCATCAAGGACAACACTCTGCATCATATTGCCAACAATCTCCCCCTTTGGACTTGATGGCAACCACGATGGTGTTTGATCACCACAACAGATAGGTACATTAAGAATACAATGACACCATGTCACTCTCCCCATTCTTTGACACCATTCTTTCTCTCCATTTCAAACACCATGTCACTCTCCCCCTTTGAAATCAAGGGCAAAGGGCGGATCAAAACCAACATACTCTCCCCCTTTTCTCCTCATGTGGAAGAAGCGTTCTGCAGATCTGATGTATACTGAAGTGACCAAGCTCCCCCTGAGTTCATGCTGAATCTTCAAACATATTTTTCAATGAGGTACATGACTCTATGAACTTCCTATCACACAAGACTCATACTTACATCAAAGATCCAACCAAGTGGATTTACATATGAGACCTAAATACCCAACCAAGTGGGTTTACAAAAATTGTCAAGTCCTTACATGACTGAAAATTACAATTTTACATCATGGGTCTCAACAAGACCTTTTCATCAAAATACAAATATGACCATTTATGACCAAGATCAGAAAAACCTCAAGAGAGATCATATATCAGAACCACCATAATGCCAACAATGCATTATACTCAGCAAGACTAGGGCTCCCCCTGAAAATGTGCATCCGAACATCCTTTCCATATGACTAAGGCTCCCCCTTAGTTTTGTGCATCCTGAACACTTTCAACCAATCATCAAGGCATCTTTAAAACATCAGAGATTGAAACAGTATTATAAGAGCTGGAACATCACCAGAGATACCAGAGATACCAAATAGCACTGCAGTTGTGCTGAAGAGAGCTGACCCCAAACAAAAATTTGTCAGCAATCAGACATACACGGTTTTCTGTGCATGAACTCGCGTATATACGCGACTGTGTTTCAGGAAATCCGCATATCCAATACCATCTTCTATACTTTAACCAGATCTGATCCTCTGTGAGAAAAAGACAGTGTTTAGCTTCTTTCTGAGATATTTGAATGCTTCCCTGGAATACAGATAGATAGAACAGAGTAGTTGTGTCTTCAAGCGTCATCCAATGGTTGTAGCATAAGTACATTAGTAACCAAGTCTTCAGATTATTTGCAGCATCAATACATTCTTTCCAAGAGAAATTATCATACCAGAACAACATCTTCAAATATGTGTCAAACAATCATCCATGTGGTCCAATATCATCAAGATCTTCAAGATTTAACAAGATGTAACATATGTAGGAAAAAGGTTTCAACCATAGTAACAAACTATGCATGATCTATTCTTATCTCTGAATCATAAGACTTCCAATTCATCCATGTGTGAGCACAAAAGATACTTTTCAGCAAACAAGGCTCAAAATATCATCATAATAAACAATATACCAAGTTATCATCATTTGAGCATGAGTATCAAAGAATAAGAAGTCATAGTGCCAACAATGCAATTATTAGTATTCAACCTGCTGCTCCCCCTGAACCAGTGCTCCTCCTTAACTTGTGCAACCTGAATACGTTCATCAGCAAGTCATTAGCAACAATCTCTGCATGAACTGTCCTTATCTCTGAATTATAAGACTTTCATCTCAGCAACGAATACTCTTCATCAAAAGCAAACAGGACTCATCCATAATCTTCAACATAAGAAGCCAAATATCATATCATAATTTAGAACTGAGAAACTAAGCTGATACTGAGTCAATAATACAGTTATTAACAGTCAGACTGATGCTCCCCCTGAACCTCTGCTCCTGATCTTCAGCTGTCATCCCAATTCTCTTATCATAAATGCATACGCGACTGTGTCTGCTGAAACTCGCGTGTATACGCGACTTTTGTTCATCTAACCCGCGTATGGAAAGTGAAGCATAGAAATTTTTCACATTCCTTTATCTCCCCCTGAATTTTTCCTTCCTATACCTGTCTTCTTCATATCAGATGCTCTGTCAGAAATACATATAACCAGAATAATCAAATCAACCATGAGAGTCATCATTCATTGCTCCCCCTGTGATGATTCATTACTAAATCTCATAATGTATCCCACATCATTCCTGCAGTCAACAAGAGAAGTAAGCTTCAGAAGCGGATGACTGCAGTAGGGTCAGAATTCCCTACGTTTCTGATTGGTCCTCCTTTTTTTTCCAAATTTTCTTGAACTTCCTAACTGTGTGCTGAAAATTGTCCACTTTCTCAGATCTGTTCAACCTGCATTCCTTTTCTACATGTCCATACTTGTTACAAGAATAACATCTCATGTGTCCAGAGAAATAAGCACAAGAATCATAATGAGTATTTCTAATCTTCCTCCTTTTACAATCAGCTGCTTTATGTCCATACTTGTTACATGAAAAACAATATCCCTTGAAGAAACGAGAGTACCTTTCTATGTAGGAACTGTTTGTTTGAGGCTGAAATGATCTGCTCCTGCAATTTGCTGCAACATGCCCATAATTATGACATTTAAAGCATTCAACATTATTGACTAATTTCCTTTGAGATTTCATCATTGTTGGTTGACCTTTTGTCTCTTTCAACACTTCAGGTTTTGCATTGACATCCTCTGAATTTTTAGTACTTCCTTGTGAGCTAGATTCTCCTTTAACAGTTTCATGGAAACCAAGACCAAGTTTGATAGCAGGAGACCTTTGATTACTCAGAATATTGTCCAAGATATTAGTACTATCTTGAAACCTCAAAAGTTTAACCTTTTCTTCTAATTTACCTTTGAGAATGTTTACCTCAACCTCCAAGGCTTGACATTGCTTTGTCATGTTTTCTTCTTTCCTTCTTCCATCTTCTACTTGATCCTTCAGATTTAGAATCTCTTCTTTCAACCAATTTTCGTTTTCTTCACATGTTTGTTGCAGCTCTTCATTCTTCTTATTTGATTTTTCCAGATCTTCTTTGAGAGAGATGATTTCTGTTTCAAGGCCTTCCTTTTCAAATGGTTGTAGAGGTTCCTCATTCTTCTTACTTGATGCTTCAAGATCTGCTTGCAGAGAGATGATTGCAGCTTCAAGTCCTTCATTCTTCTTGCTTGATTTTTCGAGATCTGCATTTAGATCGTTGATTTCTGCTTCTAGTCCTTTAATTCGATTGGATGCATAAGTATGAAACCTTTGATACTTGTCCACCTGTCCATTTAGCATTTCTATTTGTTTTTCCATTTGAGAGATCATCTCTTTGTAGATAGTTTCTTGCTTATTAGATGAACTTTGTAGTTCTTCAACTTTAATCTTGAGAGCTTCTTCTAGATCCACAACTTTACTTTCACTATCTTCACTATTGTTTGCACAAAGAATATTATTACAAGGACCCCAATCACTACCTGATTCATCTTCTTCAATTTCTGCTATACATGTTTTCTGAGATATCTCCTTGCTTCGAGTAGCCTTCTTCTTTTGCTTCTTTTCCATGAGCACTTTCAGATCATGGTCAGAATCTTCTTCATCTTCACTGGACACTTCATCATCATCTTCATTTGCATAATAACTCTTCCTCTTTTCTAATTGTTTCCCTTTACCATGTTTTTCTCTATAAGGACATTTAGCAGCATAGTGACCAACTTTTCCACACTCAAAACATTTGAAGGGAAGCTTACCTTTGAATCTTCCAGTACCTAGTTGGAGTTTTCTCACAAAATTCACTTCTTCTTCTTCGGATGATTTTGTCCCATATTTCTTTTGCTGAATTTAGCTGCATCACTTTAGCAAATTTTGGTTCAGACATGCTTCCTAATAAGACATTTACTGCTTTGGCATTGATTTCATACTTCTTCCTTTCCACTGCATCAGTAGGAATACTTGCTGGGTATTGATAACCTTCTTCCACGATTGCCCATACATCTGCACCAAGACTTTGAAAATATGCTTTTGTTCGTACCTTCTAGAATATCAGATTGCTTCCATTGAATAGAGGTGGCTTTATAGACATTACTCCTTCAAGACTTCCCATTGCGACGGATCTCCTTCAAGCGATCAAGCTTCTGCAGAAGAACCTGCTCTGATACCAATTGTTGGGAAAAATACTGAGAGGGGGGGTGAATCAGTATTTAGGACTTTATCAAAACTTTTTACTTTTTCACTCTCTAAAACCCATACGCTACTTTGCTGAACCAAACTAGCGTATACACGCGGATATCCTTCATAAAACTTGCGTATACACAGAGATCTAATTATGCCATTAATTCTTCACTTATATCATTCCATCATTCATTCATTAGATGTTCAATAAACAGTAAACATGTGCAGTAAGAACAGAATAAACCATCACACATAAGCATCACACATGAACACCAGGATTTTAGGTGGAAACCCAAGTCGGAAGAAAACCACCGCTGCAGTTGCTCAGCCTTCAATATTTTATTATAGAGAAAACATCTTACAACATATGTGCTGGCGCAGACTTGACCAGCACGCAGGCACCCACCTGCGCTCGTTTACCAGCCTCTCCTGGAAGGGAGCTCCAACCCCCTGACTCGTTTACCAGCCTCTCCTGGAAGGGAGCCACGACCCCCCGATCTCGTTTACCAGCCTCACCTGGAAGGGAGCTACGACCCCCTGACTGAAGGCTACAACCCTCAGCACCTCTATGGACCACGTTTCATCAATTTTCACACTGGATCCAAAGCTTCCTTTAGGACACAACTTGCAGGCCACGTTTCATCATATTTTCAGACTGGACCCACTCCATACTTTTAAGCTCAAACATACATCACCAACAGATACTTGTCAATTCAGATAACCCAGACAGATAGCAGAAACATAGCAGAACAGATCAGACATTTCATACTCATACTTCAGCAAACTCTAGTTTTTAATACGCGCTTTCCTTTCACTGATATCGCGTATACATGTGCTTCCGTTCACATCAACCATCATATACATATGTTTATACTTCAGGGCAGATACGCGCTTTCGCTTTACCAAACCCGCGTATATACGTGCTTCCGCTGTTCCGAACTAGCGTATACATCTTCAGTCATTATAGAGCAGCATACTTCTTCAGATCAGATTTTCAGTTCAGATTTAACCCTTTTACTTCAGACAGATGTTCGCCTCATCTCAGATCTAATCATTCCATAAACAGATCTAGCAAATACAAATACATTTCAGATCTAGATTCTCTTCTTCATCATTTTCTTCATAGGTGCTTCATGCATTCAGATCTATCATTCAACTGTAACCCTTTCCATTCAGATATACTTCAGAGAGAAGTATTCATTCAAGCTTAGACATCTTGCACCCTCACTCATGATTTGCACAATGAATTTCTTCTCTTTATATAGGTTTACCCCTTTTCAATACCATGAGCCAAAACCACATTACTTCTGATGGTATTCCTGGACGGGGTCATTTAGACGAATCATTACTCAATACAATGGGTCAATACCATGGTGGTTACCCCTGGTTTTGCACTTTATGAGTTTTTCTTTCCCATACACGACTCTCGGGCACGTTGTTTCCAGCCGCGTGCACACGCGACTTCTCCCAGACAAAACCGCGCATGCCTTGAGACATACTTTTTCATCATAGATCTAGCACATATTGAATTACTTTCTTCATTACCCCCTATACTCGTATACATTGATTTACATCATTTGACAAAGTTCATCAAGACATATTCTATCACACAACTTCATCAAGTAGGTCGCTATCATCTTTCATCATGGGTTGTCATTCAAGGACAACACCTATCAAGTGGCTGTTAACTGAAGTGGACAACACTCAGCATCATATTGCCAACAAACATCATATCACATCAGATTTACATCATTTACCAAGTCCATCAAGTCAAGAATAACTTCATCAGGTGGATTGCCATCAAGGACAACACATGCCAACAATCTCATGTCTTCATCTTCATTCAGTGGGTTGCCATCAAGGACAACACTCTACATCATATTGCCAACAGGGAGAATGTTGTTCTACAAGAGCTGAGGGCGAATGCTGTTCTGCAAGAGCTGAGGGTGAATGCTGAGGGTGAATTCTGTTCTGCAAGAGCTGAGGGCGAATGCTGTTCTGCAAGAGCTGAGGGAAAATGCTGTTCTGCAAGAGTTGAGGGTGAACGCTGAGGGCGAATGATGTTCTGCAAGAGCTGAGAGCGAATGCTGAGGGTGAATGCTGTTATGCAAGAGCTGAGGGTGAATGCTGAGGGAAAATGCTGTTCTGCAAGAGCTGAGGGTGAATGCTGAGGGCGAATGTTGTTCTGCAAGAGCTGAGGGCGAATGCGCACGTGATATCAGACGTTAATGTAGTTTTTAATAAAATCATTTTTATGTAGTGCGCATATAAGTGTCGTAGTTTTTAATAAAATCATTTTTATGTAGCGCGCATATAAGTTTCGTTATACCGACGGCGGAAAAAGCGTCGCTATTGCGACAGATGCCTCCAAACATCACAATTGCGACACTTATACATTGTGTCGCACTTGCGACGTTTGGAGGCAGCCGTCGCAATAGCGATGCTTTGGGGCATAGTGTCGCAATTGCGACGTCTTCCTCCAAAAGTCGCAATTGTGACACTTTTTCTAAGTGTCAGTATTGCGACACTTTTCTCTAAATGTCGGTATAGCGACGATTTTCGGAAATGAGGATTGAAAAATTTTCGGGAAATTTCGGGGCATAGTGTCGCAATTGCGCGTCTTCCTCAAACGTCGCGGTGCGACACTTTTCTCTAAACTTCGGTATAACGACGGTTTCGGCGGGATTGAAAAAATTTCGGCAAATTTCCGACATTTGAAAATTCGAAAGTGTCGAGAACCAAGTGTCGGAATTTCCCCCAAATGTACTAGTGACGGGTTTAGGAAATAATGTGGCTCAAGATGGAGGTAAGGGATTTGAGAAGGAAAGTGCACAGGATGCAGAAACGAATAAACAAGTACAAGCGGCGAGCCAGGAAATCCAAAGTCATCGAGGTTGAAGTAGAAACTGAAACAGACCCAATTGAACAATTGTTCGAAGTGAGAGAGTATGCCTTAATGGCTGAATTACAGACATGGAAGTCTACTGTAGCTCAGTATAAGAATGAGATCAAAAGAACTGAGGAGAGAACCTCCACAACCATCTTTGGATATGTGGAGCGCATAGATGTTATGAGATTAAGGCATGCAAAGCAGCATCTCAAGATGGAGTAGCTATAAAAACAAGTGGCCGAACTGAAAGATGATAAGGAACAAATGTTCAATCTGGTGCAAGAGGTGATGACATGTCATCCCCCTACTTCTTGTTATTCTTTATTATTGCATGAAGTTTTCTTTTATTTTGCATGGAAAGCATAAAAAACAAGGTTAGTTATGAAATATAAGATGGTGTACAATTCCTCCCAATCATGAGGAATCATGATGTGCCAACTCAACATCTGATGTGTGAGTTTTACCTGCATGGGTATCTATTACGTTTGGACAGAGATTTTAACCCAGTCTCGTATGTAGGGGACATCCATTTGAGGGCCCTCACCTCTTATGCTTTCAATCAAATCCATTGGCAGAAGGCTTATAACACTTTTGAGTCGAATCAAGTTACAAAGCCATTTATAGTAAGAGGAGAACATGAGAGGTCAGATACAATGTGCAGTAAACACCATATCTTTTTGAAATTTGAGGAGAACAGAGATAGAATGTTGAGGACAAAAAGGTGGTGCCTCGACCTTTGTGTCAATCAATTAACTGTTTTTCAAAAAGATGCCCTTGATTGTTGTCACAGAAGGTGGATGATGTCACCGATAGCTATCCGGAACAGAGAGCCTTTTGGGGCACCCAAATTTGCGCGAGTACTCACCAGAGTACCCAGATATGTGGCATGTGTTCAAAAATGTGGGATCCGATGGATGGGGCTTCGATTTCAGTATCCTGTTATTTGGTTGCCTGCAAAAGTTTACACCCCAGCGTCTAATGTTCCAGCAAATTGGTGGAAGTGATAACAGACTCACCCTACTAATACCCACATTCTCTATCTTCTAGCATGTAAAAATGCATTGTTCATTTTAATTCAATAGAATGCCCATATTGGAAAACTCAATTTTTTTGGAAGCTTTACTTCTGTCTCAAATATATGGTTTGTAAACCCACCAACCAATTACATATGCAGAGATTACTTCTCTTTTCCTTAAAGACCTGTGGTTATAAACCATAGAAATAAACTCACTTAATGAAATGGAAACCATACCTGTCTTTGGAATAAAATCCAATAAACACACCTTGGCCAACAAACATATTAACTTATGTGTTAATGCTTTCTCAACACACCATATATCCAAACCACGTGGATATTAAATTTCACTTCAATCTCAACTTCGAATACAAACTCAAGTACTCGACATAATTAAGGTTTGGGTCCATTAATGTTTATTAACATGTGTTTCATTTCAAAGTCCAACTTCCACCATTTCAAATAACGTTCAAGCCCAAATATCAACACAATAATTCAGCTGGGCCCCAGCATTCTTACCTTGCATTAACCTCCTCGCTCCTTCGAGAGCGAATGTCATCAGATCTTCAACACCGGCAATTGGATGACTGTCGCCTAACACAACTGCACACTCCTTGGTTTTAAAAACTTACGCGACAAAAATGGTTTTGAAATACCATCAAGGCCACGTGTTGCTCGATGAGCAATATCGTGTTCATCCATGAGAATACTGGTTACCATTTTTAACTTGTGCGAACCCACTAGTTTCAAAACTCGGTTTCGTTCCTCTATTCATTGAATGGTTCCGCCTTAACCCTTTCTTCATGACATTTCTTTGACTGTCCATCAAATCCATTCCATCGATCCTTTAAAAGATCGATCTGTTGCTCTTCATTGTTTCAATAGATTCATAATTTTCCCTTCTTATTTAAAACTGCGCCATTCCTCCTTTTGAGAGGTTTGTTTCAGATTTTCCAACTTCCTTCATAGTTCCCTCACTGTTACTAATGCTTTGTTCATGATTTCATTCAGTCCTTCAACACGAAATCTCCACCCTCAATTTATCGGGTATTTCGCAGCACCGTGACTCCTACCTTCTGGGTTAGGATATCAATCAGTGTTCAAGCCTCTGCACCTTCAATTCACTCTAGAACACGTTCTTCAAATTGGGCTTGTCGTGATCTTTGATTCACGAGTCTGCGTTCAACGTTTCGCAGATTCCAAGTGCAATTCTGCCCTTCGACCTCTCTCTGTTGATCAGCGGTTGTCATTGATGTCAACCCAAGCAACACCAGGGGCTAACCCAATATTGCATGGGAATTTTGACCTATAAAATTAATATATTTTGGGTCAATAATGCTTTTGATGGTTTTCACTTGTCGGGATGTTTCCGTTGATATATGGAACACCATGTAATTCTTCACGGTTTGAGAGATATTCATGTTTGAAGTTTGTACCCCAGTTAGTGGACTAAAACCCCATGGGATTGGGGCATGGGTCATTGAAAAGTCATAATTAATATTTTTTATGCTCCTAAAATCCCTTCCACGTTCACTTGTTGAAGCCCCTCTCAACTTAAGCATTCATATAAATTGTGATCTTCATTTCCTCCTTATGCATGGGACTTGGTGATTTGAAACAGGTCATCGTGGTATTTTCGCTCTAAATTTTTTTCTACGAAGGCTCAGAAGCTGAAATTTTTATGAGGTGAAGCTGAAATCCTGAGGAAGCTGCCATAAAAATTTTAGATCACATTGCACAATATTTTTGGAGATATGATCTGTGGAAGTAAGGGTTTTTGCAGGCTCCTGAAATTCATCTCAAATAAGTGACCTTGGTAAAATCGTCATAACTCTCTCTCTGAGTATCGGATTGGAATTATGTAAAAATTGGCAGATAGTGCACAGTCTTTAGTTTTCGCTCTATCAATTTTAGAGGCAAATGAAGAAACAGTGACACGTGTCATTCCGTACAAGTGCGATATGCAGAAACATTCCATAATTAGGGCAGTGTGAGAAATTGGGTATAACTCTCTCTTGAAGAATCCAAATTGGGTCAAACCTGTGGCATTGGAAAGAAGACTCAGAGGACTACTACAAAATTGAAAATCAGATATTGAGGATCTGAAATAACAGAGATACACCAGATTCAATATCGAGCTCCTAGAAGGCAAGAAAAATCTAGATCATGTGTTGTCAAGGATTGCAAAGGACCAGACTTTCTACAGCAGAAAAGAAAAACAAGGTGTAGCAGAGGGTAGCATGACAAGAGCAGCAACCAAGGTGCATAACAGTAGCAAGAATTTCATCATATGAGTTCTTCAAGTGGGCAGCACTGCATACAATCATTGTAAAGGTATCATTGTACTTAGTCATTGTAAATACATTATTGTACAAATTGTACTAGTGGCTATCTGCCAAGGGTTGAAGAGGCAGTGTTGGGAGGTCTAGGATCATCATTAGATGGTTGTGTCAAGTTGGGGTTATGGTCTCGTATATCTTCTTCTTCTACATCATTCTATATCATTGTAAAGTGGACCATTTTCCCTGGTACGGGAGTTGATTCTTCTTTTATTCTTCTATAGGGTGGTAGGGTGGTGCTAGGGTGAGTTGTAGCTCATTGGGTGTTGGAGCATCCGTTCAGTGACTACTGAAGAATCTCAGGCATTGGAGCGTCCATCCACTGGGAGCTGGAGAAGAATGCTTTTCTAGATTCTAGGAAGTTGGAGCTTTATTTTCAATTGGAGTTGAAAAGAATTATTAGACAAGCATTAGGTGGTTTTTGTCCCGAGTGGGTTTCCACCTTGAAAACCGATTCACCCCCTCTTAGTATTTCCAACAATTGGTATCAGAGCTTGGTTCTTCAGCACAGCAAGCTTCTTTTAATGCGTGGAAGGAGGTCATGGAGTATACCAAGAATGGTGTACCTCTATTCAATGAAAATAATTATGCACTTTGGAAAGGAAAAATGGAGGTCTATCTCTTGGCGCAAGGTTACGAAGTATGAGATACTGTTCAAAATGGATTTACATCAACCGTTGATGAACAAGGTAAGAATAATTTGGTAAATGATGAAAAAGAAAAGAATATTATTATCAGTGGACTTATTGAATCTACTTATCATAAGGTGTTGGGTTGTAAAACCGCCAAAAATGTATGGGACAAGCTTGAGAATATATATGCAGGTGACTCAAATGTCAAAGAAGCAAAGCTTCAAATCTATAGAGAAAAATTTGAGCAACTTAGAATGAAAGAAGATTGCAACATTGTTGCATACTTTCAATACGATGATGAAATAACCAATACTTTGGAAGGATTGGGACAACCAGTTGACGAGAAGACTATTATACGGAAGATTCTTAGAACGTTACCAGGGAGATTCAACCCAAAGGTATCGGTCTTAGAATACAGTGAAAATCTGGACAAACTCAGCAAAGAGGAATTACATGGAGTTCTCATAGCATATGAAATGAGACTTGATGAAGAAGAGGGTACTTCACATCCAGAAACTGCGTTCGTTGAGTCTAAGAAAACCATTAAGGATAAACAACCTTCAATTGAAAAGACATACACCTGCAAGTGTGAAGAAAAGGGAGATGATGAAGAAGGTCTTGCAGATGAAGAATATGCTTACTTCACGAGAAAACTACAAATTGGTAAGGGACAATTCAAAGGTAAACTTCCATTGATATGTTTCAGCTGTAATGAGGTTGGGCATTTTGCAGAAAAATGTCCAAACAAAAGTAATGGCAACTCAAAAATAAAGAAAGGCTTTAAGAAATTCAACAAGCAAGGATCCAAAAGGAACTTTCTCTCTAAAGAAGATAGCTCATCATCCGATGAAGACAATGATAGTGAAGAAGAAGCCAATGAGAGAGTATTGTTTATGGCCAAGCACAATAAGCAAGAGGTATCAAACAACAAAGAAGAAGGATGGACCATAGACGAATTTTATGAGGAAGCAATCAAGCTTATAAAAGATCTCAAGGCGGAGAAGATCCGTTCCAAAACTCTTGAAGAACAAGTTCAAGGTCTCAAAATTGAAGTTGAAGAACACAAATGCATTGAAGAGTCACTTCAAAAGAAGTTGGAAGAAAGCAACCAAGAAAAGGAAGAATTAGAAGCCAAAGTAGTCTCGCTGCGTAAGGAAGTGAAGAAAGGAAAAACTATCCAAAACTATGCCAACAGCTCAAGGGCATTGGAAGAACTCATCAACAATCAATGATCTTACAATGACAGAACTGGCATCGGTTACAAAGAAGAAGAAGCAAGACCTTCTACAACAAAATAAAATGAACCTATGAGATCTGACATGCATGAAGACTTCATTGGACAAGATTCGCAAGAACAACCTTGGAAGACAATTCCTCGACGAAAATTTCCATCCAGGTACCAACATATTTTTTATGGCTACCGTTATTCATGTGTAAAATTTGGTCATAAAGCTGTAGAATGTCGCACGCACCCTAAGAACGAATACAATTCCAGGAGATCTGTCAAATATGAACCTCCCAGGGCTTAGCGAAATATCAATAGATTTGAACATTTAAGAAATAATATTGAATGTTACAAATGTCGAAACTTTGGACACATAGCCAAAGACTGCAGACTTGAAAATCCTCTAGAAGAATCTTCGAAGCCACATAATGAACGAACATGGAAGAAGAAGAAGAATGATAATTGTGCTCTCGCTCTCAAGGCTCAAAAGAACAAAGATGTGTGGTATGTTGATAGCGGTTGCTCAACGCATATGACTAGAGATAGAAATAAATTTGTATCTCTGAAAGAGAAGAAGGATGGAACCGTGTCCTTTGGAAATGATGGATCTTCAAATGTTATAGGATCAGGTACTGTCACTCTCGGAAGAAAAGATGTTCTAGCCAAGAATTTTCTATTGGTTGAAAACATGAATCACAATCTGCTCAGTGTTGGACAAATGTGTGATCAAGGACACACAATACTATTCAACTCCATGAAATGTGAAATCAGGAAAGGCATGTATGGTGAAATTGTGGATACAACAAGTCAAGCTCCAAACAACATATATGTTCTGGATGAAGCAACTAAAGCATGTCTAATAGCTAAAGAGGATGATACAATAATTGGTAGCAATGATGATCGACTAAGTAGGAATTTTGCTACAAAGGTGAAAAGTGATTTAGAGATGTCTTTACTTGGTTGCAAATTGAGCATTGACGACTCATCTAAGGATGTGGATCAAAGGTTGTACGGATCTATGATTAGTAGTCTTCTATATGTAATAGCCTCTCGACCAAATGTTATGCAAGAAGTTGGAAAAGGAGGAAGATTCCAAGTAGCACCAAAAGAATTACATATTAAATATTTTCCAGCATGGGAATATCTTTTCCAGAAGCTTGGGATACTCCCAAGTTCTCATTAGATTTTCCTTTTTTAGAATATAAAGGGGATTGGAAGTGTGTACAGGTCTGCAGGACGGTTGTGTGTCAACGTGAGTGGAAGAGTGTACAGGTCCACATGATGGTTGTGTTTCAGGGGGAGTTACCCTTTTCCATTGATGTCAAAGGGGGAGAGAATGTTGTAGGAAGAGGTGTCATGATCGCAGGGGGAGTACTTGTGTTGCCATCAATGCCAAAGGGGGAGATTTTTGATCAGCGGTTGTCATTGATGTCAACCCAAGCAGCACCAGGGGCTAACCCAATATTGCATGGGAATTTTGACCTATAAAATTAATATATTCTGGGTCAATAATTCTTTTGATGGTTTCTACTTATCGAGATGTTTCCGTTGATATATGGCACGCCATGTAATTCTTCACAGTTTGAGAGATATTCATGTTTGAAGTTTGTACCCCAGTTAGTGGGCTAAAACCCCATAGGGTTGGGGCATGGGTCATTGAAAAGTCATAATTAATATTTTTTATGCTCCTAAAATCCCTCCCACGTTCACTTGTTGAATTCCCTCTCAACTTAAGCATTCATATAAATTGTGATCTCCATTTCCTCCTTATGCATGGGATTTGGCGATCTGAAACAGGTCATCGTGGAATTTTCACTCTAACGTTTTTTCTATGAAGGCTCAGAAGCTAAAATTTTTATGAGGCGAAGCTGAAATCCTGAGGAAGGTGCAGTAAAAATTTCAGATCAAGTTGTACAATATTTTTGGAGATATGATCTGTGGAAGTAAGGGTTTTTGTAGGCTCCTGAAATTCATCTCAAAGAAGTGACCTTGGTAAAATCGTCATAAATATCTCTCTCTAATTATCGGATTAGAATGCTATAAAAAGTGGCAGATAGTGCACAGTCTTTAGTTTACGCTCTATCAATTTTAGAGGCAAATGAAGAAACAGTGACACATGGCATGCCGTACAAGTGCACTCTACTGAAACAATCCATAATTAGGGTAGTGTGAGAAATTGGATATAAATCTCTCTTGAAGAATCAAAATTGGGTCAGACCTGTGGCATTGGAAAGAAGACTTAGAGGACTACTACGGGACCGAAAATCAGATATTGAGGATTTGAAATAACAGAGATACACTAAATTCAATATTGAGCTCCTAGAAGGCAAGAAAAAGCTAGATCATGTGTTGTCAGGGATTGCAAAGGACCAGAATTTCTACGGTAGAAAAGAAAAACAAGGTGCAGCAGAGGGTAGCATGACAAGAGCAGCAACCAAGGTACATAACAGCAGCAAGAATTTCATCATATGAAGTCTTCAAGTGGGCAGCACTGCATACAATCATTGTAAAGGTATCATTGTACTTAGTCATTGTAAATACATTATTGTACAAATTGTACTAGTGTCTATCCGCCAAGGGTTGAAGAGGCAGTGTTGGGAGGTCTAGGATCATCATTAGGTGGTTGTGTCAAAGTTGGGGTTATGGTCTAGTATATCTTCTTCTTCTACATCATTATATATCATTGTAAAGTGGACCATTTTCCTTGGTACGGGAGTCCATTCTTCTTTTATTCTTCTATAGGGTGGTAGGGTGGTGGTAGGGTGAGTTGTAGCTCATTGGGTGTTGGGGCATCCGTTCAGTGACAACTGAATAATATCGGGCATTGGAGCATCCATCCAGTGGGAGTTGGAGAAGAATGCTTTTCTAGATTCTAGGAAGTTGGAGCTTTATTTTCAATTGGAGTTGAAAAGAATTATTAGAAAAGCATTAGGTGGTTTTTGTCCTGGAGTGGGTTTCCACCTTAAAAACTGTGTGCATTTGTGTTCCTCTTGTTTGCTGCTATCATTTTACAAACACTAATAATAATTGAAGATTAAATAATGCTCTAATTGAAAGAAATACTAATTCACCCCCCCCCCCCCCCCTCTCAGTATTTCCAACACTCTCGGGCATTCAATCAAGGAATGGAATTCCCTTGCTCCATTTCTGTGTTTCGATAATCGTTATAAACATATTAAAACCCAATGTGATTCCAACTCCAGATTTCACTGCGTCTTAATTCATAGTCTCAATTGCATTCAAACTCTCCTTTCCTGTATTGACCCGAATTTCTTGTTCGTTCCAGAATCGAACCCTTACAACATCAACCCTCAACATATTCGAATTGCTTATGAATCAAACCATTGACATTAACCCTTAAGATAGAGTTTATCATGCACTGCTCATATAATTGCTTATTGGAACTCAAAGCCTATTCACGTAGAACTCCAATCAAACAATACTCATATAATTCTGATACAGATTCTTTCATATATACAAATGAAATCACTTACAAAAATTCGTCTAGTCTTCGGGTAGATCTTCGAAATCAAATGGCCCTTTTCAACTGCCCGTAGGCTTACAGGAACAAACCCCTGTTTGCCCTAAAAATGAATCACTCACACTCTCTCCAGCACTATCCTTAATTCCTTTGAGGCTTACATTTATACAAAATGATAATGAATCGATTTAACTCCCCTAATAACTCAATAAAACTCTTAGAATCCTCAAAGTCCTAGAACAAATCCCTAGAATTTCTGAAACTAATCCTAATTTCATTCCTAAATCTCAACTATCTCTTCATATTCCCAACTAATCAACTTCTCTCATGTTCTCCAATCATTTGGGAACATTTACAATTTCTTTCCATACTTAATTAAAAATCATTCAAATATTAATAATTACATAA
The DNA here is from genome assembly GCA_034641835.2 of Pinus albicaulis. Classification (NCBI taxonomy): domain Eukaryota; kingdom Viridiplantae; phylum Streptophyta; class Pinopsida; order Pinales; family Pinaceae; genus Pinus; species Pinus albicaulis. The sequence continues at coordinate 242,493,336 of CM076580.1, forward strand.
GAAAGTAAAAACATAAGACCCCCCTATGTCTATTAAAATACAAAGTATTTTCTTGATCCTAATGCCCCTGCATCAGACTCCCAAGGTTAAAATTAATCATGATCTCCTGATCATGTGCTTTCAGTTCTTGCCTTCCTAGATCCCACACTCTGGTTTGTTTCTGTCCATAAGCTACATTATTCTTCTGCTGTACTTCTCCAAGCTTCCATATCTTATGCTGCATCTTTCCGCTTGCTAAGATTTCACAGTCTGTGATTGTCTTCCTCTTGTTGTTGTTGCTTCTTTGCTTTCTTGTTGTTGTCTTCTTCTGAGACATTGTCACCATCAACCTTCTTATCAGTTCAATTTCTTTATCTAATATGTCTTCTGATTGCTGGATACTGCTTCCTCTTGATTGCTGAAATCTTGCTCCTACTCCTGCTTTTACTTGTTGAGCTCTTACGGCCACCCTATCATCCATACCCTCTTGTTTTCTGCAACTAAAAACTTCTTCCTGATTGTCATTTATGCCAATTTCTCCATTCTCTGCCTTCAGCAATTCTTTGGACTGGTTTTTAAATTGCCAGTCACTGTCATCATCTCTTTTCTTCTCCTGAACTAAACATTATTTAGTCCTTCCATCAGTACCTGCAATCATAAAACAAACATCAAAATTATAAAATCTTTGTGTCTCTTCCTCCTCGTCTCTTCCTCCTCTGGCAACACTTCAATTTGCTGCTCTGACATTTCTTCCGGCAACACTTCAATCTATTGCTCTGTCATTTCTTCCTGCAACATTTCAATCTGCTGCTCTGTCATCAGCACATCAATATGCTGATTCCAATCCTTCAAATAATTCTCGAGACTGTTAGCTAGTCTCTCTTCTGCATCATCCCTCTCAAGGACATTTCTTTGCTCTAGTTCATAAAAATGAACCTTTTCATTCTCATTCAATTCTACCTTTACAATATGAACACTTATTCTCTGTGTTTCTAGTCTCTATTCTAGAACACTTAACTCATGCCACAAATTTGTCATCTCTTCTGAGAAAACATTTATACAATCTTCACTATATTCCTCTTTGTCACAAGTCAAGTTCCATTATGTCACTATCTCTTTGTCTTTCATCAGAATAGAATTATGATCTTCCAACCCTGAAATAATTTCAGTTATCTGTCCATCACTCTCCATTTGGCCAATCAATTTGTCATTATCATCATTAATAACAAATTCATCATAATCAGACATAACTGTCATGTCCCCATTGAAACAATCTCTTTCATAAAACAAGGAATTTATGAATTCCTTTTGTTGCAGTAATTCAATCTGATCTTCATCTGGAAGATAATCATCATATGTTACTTGGCAACTTTCAGCTTCACTGAATATTGTTTCATCATATGAACTATCTTCTTCAATACCTGCATTCACACACAACTTGTCAGTTTTAATACCATAAGACCTCACAGCCTCATTTGATTATTTAATCACCAAATCCTCTTATTGTTCCAAGCCTTCTATACAATTCAGAAATTCTTCAATGGTCCTCTCTTTAATTTCTTCAAGTTGTCCAATTGATTTCTCAATTTCCAGCTTTTGGCCATCATCATAATTTAAATTTCTTCTGCTTCCAATGTATTGAAAAGTAAAACTTTTCCCCAACTGTGTATGGACATTTTCAAAAGATTTGGCTGTCTCATTTTCCTCCTTTGTGACAATATCAGCAGTTTTTCCTTCTCCACATGTTCTTCCTACAAACATACAAAATTTGTCAGATGTAAAGTCATTCGACCTCTTGGTCTCACTTGAATTTTCAATCTTCAAGTCTTTCTCCAAATACTCAATCATTCTGAGAAATTTCCCCTTCAGCCGAGCATTTATCATTTGCTCTTTCTTCATCTGTAGCTGATGCCACTTTACCTTTCTTCTTACAAGAAAACCACATCTCTGGTCTTCTATCATCATCTTTAGTTTGTTAAACAGTTCTCTGATCTCAGCTACCTCTTTCTCATACTCTTCCTTTCTTAACTATCTTTGTATGCCATCTATCTTGGCATCTCCTTTCTTCACCTTCATCCTATTGTGGCCTCTCTCAGAACCTCTGTCATCTCTACTATGACTCTCAGTAGTCATCTTCTCCTTCATGAATTCTCACTCATTCATCACGGGCTGCATTGAAACCTCTGCAATAAAAATTCCTCCTTTTTACAACTTACCTCACCAATCCTTTCCTCTGGATTTGGTCTTTTGGCAAGCACTGGTCCTCTATCTTCAAGAAAATTCTAAGCATTCCTCACTGCTCCTTCAGGCTTCACTCCTCTGCACCCTCTCAAGAACACATCTGTTCTCTTTTCATCCAACCTCTGTTGGAATTTCTCCAGGTTCTGCCACACTCTCCTTTCTCTTTAGAAACCTTCACTGGCTTCCTTCATCACTGCTTTTCAAAGTTGTGATCTTCTTGTTGAGATGCTCCTCAATTTCTTGCACTCTACGTTCTGCAAATAAAATCCTTAAACAAAATTAAAAATACCTCACCTTCAAAGTTTATTTCAGCATCCATTTGCAATTACTTTTGCAAATCCTTCCAATACTCTGCTGCACTGCATGTTGTCCTGTCGGATTTAGATCTGATCTCTTGCAATCACCATCATACCTGTGTTCGCATCTTTAGAACATATCATGGTAAATTTCAAAGCATATTACCTTCAAATTTAGATTCTGCAAACCTAAATACCTTCACTGCGTATTTATTCAAATTTGTAATTTCTATTAAACAGATTTAAAACCAAACTTTCCTCACTGCTTCAGTACAGATGCACTCCAAAAATTAATTTTCAAAGAGTTTATCCCGCTCTGATACCACCTGATAGCAGGCTCACCCTGCTAATACCCACATTCTCTATCTTCTAGCATGTAAAAATGCATTTTTCATTTTAATTCAATAGAATGCCCATATTGGAAAACTCAATTTTTTTGGAAGCTTTACTTCTGTCTCAAATATATGGTTTGTAAACCCACCAACCAATTACATATGCGGAGATTACTTCTCTTTTCCTTAAAGACCTGTGGTTATAAACCATAGAAATAAACTCACTTCATGAAATGGAAACCATACCTGTCTTTGGAATAAAATCCAATAAACACACCTCGGCCAACAAACATATTAACTTATGTGTTAATGCTTTCTCAACACACCATATATCCGAACCACGTGGATATTTCATTTCACTTCAATCCCAACTTCGAATACAAACTCAAGTACTCGACATAATTAAGGTTTAGGTCCATTAATGTTTATTAACATACGTTTCATTTCAAAGTCCAACTTCCACCATTTCAAATAACGTTCAAGCCCAAATATCAAAACAATAATTCAGCTGGGCCCCAGCATTCTTACCTTGCATTAACCTCCTCGCTCCTTTGAGAGCGAATGTCATCGGATCTTCAACACCGGAAATCGGATGACTATCGCATAACACAACTGCACACTCCTTGGTTTTAAAAACTTATGCGACAAAAATGGTTTTGAAATACCATCAAGGCCACGTGTTGCTCAATGAGAAATATCACGTTCATCCATGAGAATACCGGTTACCATTTTTAACTTGTGTGAACCCACTGGTTTCAAAAATCGGTTTCGTTCCTCTATTCATTGAATGGTTCTACCTTAACCCTTTCTTCACGACATTTCTTTGACTGTCCATCGAATCCATTCCATCGATCCTTCAAACGATCAATCTGTTGCTCTTCATTGTTTCAATAGATTCATAATTTTCCCTTCTTATTTAAAACTGCGCCATTCCTCCTTTCGAGAGGTTTGTTTCAGATTTTCTAGCTTCCTTCACAGTTCCCTCACTGTTACTAATGCTTTGTTCACAATTTCGTTCAGTCCTTCAACATGAAATATCCACCATCAATTTATCGGGTATTTTGCAGCACCGTGACTCCTACCTTCTGGGTTAGGATATCAATCAGTCTTCAAGCCTCTGCACCTTCAATTCACTCTAGAACACGTTCTTCAAATAGGGCTTGTCGTGATCTTTGATTCATGAGTCTACCTTCAACGTTTCACAGATTCCAAGTGAAATTATACCCTTCGACCTCTCTCGGGCATTCAATCAAGGAATGGAATTCCCTTGCTCCATTTCTGTGTTTCAATAACCGTTATAAACACATTAAAACCCAATGTGATTCCAACTCCGGATTTTACTGTGTCTTAATTCATAGTCTCAATTTTATTTGAACTCTCCTTTCCTGTATTGACCCAAATTTCTTGTTCGTTCCAGAATCGAACCCCTACAATATAAACCCTCAGCATATTCAAATTGCTTATGAATCAAACCATTGACATTAACCCTTAAGACAGAGTTTATCACGCACTGCTCATATAATTGCTTATTGGAACTCAAAGCCTATTCACACAGAACTCAAATCAAACAATATTCATATAATTTTGAAACATATTCTTTCATATATACAAATGAAATCACTTACAAAAATTCTTCTAGTCTTCGGCCAGATCTTCAAAATCAAATGGCCCTTTTCAACTGCCCGTAGGCTTACAGGAACAAACCCCTGTTTTCCCTAAAACTGAATCACTCACACTCTCTCCATCTCTATCCTTAATACCTTTGAGGCTTACATTTATACAAAATGATAATGAATCGATTCAGCTCCCCTAATAACTCAATAAAACTCTTAGAATCCTCAAATTCCTAGACCAAATCCCTAGAATTGTTGAAACTAATCCTAATTTCATTCCTAAATCTCAACTATCTCTTCATATTCCCAACTAATCAACTTCTGTCATGTTCTCCAATCATTTGGGAACATTTACAATTTCTTTCCATATTTAATTAAAAATCACTCAAATATTAATAATTACATAAGAAAGTAAAAACATAAGACCCCCCTATGTCTATTAAAATACAAAGTATTTTCTTGAGCCTAATGCCCCTGCATCAGGAAGGAAGTTCTCCTTTCAGATGGATTTAAAGTTCCAGGGATAGAGATGGCTTTAGAGTATGATCTTGTCAGGCTTCAGGAAATTCACAGTTTTCAGAACCTAGACCTACAGAGGCGGCGGACTACATGAGGACATGCAGAAGGCTAGTTGGGGGGAGATGTTGGGCAACAAATCTGGCTACCTTTCTGACCATTTTTATCATCCTTTTTTATCCTTTTGTGTTTAATTACCTACATTTGCTATGCTAAAATTATGAGGTAAATACCCCTAACTTGTCCAATTGGAATATTTTAATTAATGAAGTAAAGTCACGGAGTCTTACCTATTTGTGGAACTAAGATATGTGCTTGAGTGCAGTTTGGAGAACAGGAACCCTCGCTCCAGCGGTTTGCAAGAGATTTGGTAACAGTCAGCTATAGGGAGATCGTGCAGCTGGAGTCATGATTCCCTGGGCCTATTCTTGGCCCCTTGTTCTATCCTCGACATCTGATGTTTGTGTTGTTCCAACTGATGTGTATTTCTGAATGCACGATTACCATGTTCCAAGGAGATCTGTTATTCTCCCGCGATGTGTATAAAATGGATATTGTTCCTGTAAGTGGGGGTTCCCGAAGGGATATTGTAATCACATCTTACAGATTAATAAATTACTACTGGTTTTGTTGTTCTATGTTTCTTCGTGACTAACGCAACCCTGATCAGAGAGTTGGGCCCGCTCTTCTAATCAGGTGTTGCGCCTGTAAGTGTGTGAATTGTTTCTTTGTTATGGTTTTTGTTATTATTCTTACTGTTAAGATTTCTTTTGAAGTTTAGTATTTGATTTCATCTCACGTCAATGTTTTGAATCTTAATTATAAACCCTTGGTTAAGACGGATTATGTGTTTTTTCCTGCATATACCTTGCACGTTGCCTTGAAAGGATACACTCTCGGATTGATAAAATTAATGTCGGATTATGGTGGATAGATCATTCTTACCTGGACACCAACAAACTTTTCTTGGGACTACCCAGAGATGAAGGGTATATATCCTCAACTATGCACACATCACATTTATACTGAAAAGGATGATCGGCCTATTTGGCAGCCTCAGTGGAGGTTAAACCCGCATCTGAAAGACATTTTGAAATATGAATTACAAAAACTGCTAGATGTAAACTTCATTTATCCTATTTTAGACAGAAAATGGGTCTCTCCTCTAGTCATCATTCCTAAAAAGAATGGTAAGTGGAAAATGTGTGTGGATTACAGAGAACTGAATAAAGCAACACAGAAAGACCACTTCCCCCTCCCTTTTATTGATCAGGTCCTTGATACATTGGCAGGAAAGCGGTTCTTCTCTTTTCTTTATGGTTTTAGTGGTTACAATCAAATCCAGATATCCCCTGAAGACCAAGATAAAACGACCTTTACTTGCCCCTGGGGTACATTCACCTATAGGGTATTGTCGTTCAGACTATGCAATGCCCCAACAACATTTCAAAGGGCCATACTCAACATTTTTCTGATTTAATAAATGAAGGGCTTGAGGTTTACATGGACGACTTTACTCCATATGGAGATGACTTTGATCAGGCATTGCAAACACTGGAAAAAGTGTCACATGATAATTACCGAAGGAGTGATCCTAGGACACTACATCTCTGCAGCTGGAATACAAGTAGATCCGACAAAGGTAGAGGTATTTATTTTATTAGACACACCTTGTACTCAGACAGAGGTACGTAATTTCCTTGGATATGTATGGTACTACCAGAGGTTTATAAATAATTTCTCACAAATTTTTGCACCCTTGTATGCATTAACTGGAAATGTTGAATTCCATTGGTCTGACAAATGTGACACTGCTTTTTGAGAATTGAAGAAACTGGTCTCAACTGCACCAGTCTTACGTGGCCCTAATTGGGAGATGTATTTTCACATTTCATCATATGCATGTGATACAATGATAGGGATGGTTCTCAGCCAAGAAGAGTACAAGAAGCCCTACGTTATTTACTACATCAACAAGAATCTCACTCCTGCCGAATTGAGCTATAAAGTGACCGAAAAGGAGTTTGATATAACTATCAAGGACCTTCCAGGAAAGGAGAACGTAGTTGCAGATTTCCTGTCTAGAGTTCCAAAGTCAAATGACCCATTAGCGGTGGATGATCAGTTCCCTGATGATAATTTGTTCGTTGTAGTAGTAAAAACGCCATGGTACACAGATGTAGCAAATTATATGGCAGTAGGAAAGCTACCAAGACACTTGACAACAAAGGAACGGAATCTGATTGTTCAATGCAGTGCTAGATTCTCCTGGATCGGTGGTTATCTTTTCCATACAGGAGTTGATATGCATATATGCAGATGCATCCAAGAAGCCGAGATTTATGACATCTTAAGGGCTTGTCATGATGAACCGTGTGGCAGCCATTTTTTATATTGTAGGATGGGGCACAAAGTATTACAAATGGGCTACTATTGGCCTACAATTTTTAAAGATGGCAAGAAATATGTCCAAGCCTGCGATAGTTAACAAAGAATGGGCCGCCCTGGCCAATTTGATGAGATGCCATTGCAACAACAGTTGGTAGCATAACCTTTCTAACGGTGGGCACTGGACTTTATTGGGCCATTCAACCCACCATCGAATTATAATACCTACATACTGGTTGTCACATATTACATGACAAAGTGGGTAGAAATAGTGGCTTTGTCGAGAGCTACAGAATAATCTATTATCAATTTTCTTTTTGAGCTATTTGTGCGATATGGCTTACCAAGGGAAATGATAACTTGTGGAGGGGCATAGTTTGTGGGAAATAAAATCACGACCACTCTAAAGAACCACCATGTCACCCATAGTCACCTCTCCCTACCACCCATAGGCAAACAGGCAGGTCGAAAGCACCAATAAAGTCCTTGAGGAAATTCTCACTAAAACAATTTCAACACATCATCAGGATTGGGCTACTAGACTGCCAGAGGCCATGTGGGCTTATCGCACAATGTGGCAAAACACCACCGGATATTCTCCGTACCATCTGGTATTTGGAAGGGAACCAATTTTTCCTATTGAATTTGAAATAAAGACTCTAAGAATAGCCTAGTAAGTGGGGCTAGATTTGACGGAGACCCAAGTTAGAAGACTCCAACAAATAAATGAATTGGATGAAGCACAACAACTTGCTCTATAGTGCACTACAATTATTCAACAACAACGAGCTAAGTGGCATGACAACCTCATCAAAAAGAAGACATTCTAGAAAGGAGATTGGGCACTCCTCTACGACTTCAGATTCCAAGACTTCCTGGGTAAGTTACAAACAAGGTGGCTTGGGCCATACGAAATTCAAGAAGTGCACAACAACGGTACCATTACCTTGACCACCATAGACGGATCTGGCTCCACCTTTCGATTCAATGGACACTAGGTGTGCCTTTATCATAAACCACTTACGAAAGAGTCTTTCTGCCAGCAGGTGCGTGACGACTCCACCATCCAAATTTTAGTTGCAAGGGATGATGGCCCGGCGGCTTTAAGTTCATAAAAATTTTTATTTCCTCTTGTAAATATTGTATATATGTTTCCTGCAATTTATAGTTCTTCTCATTGATTGTACATAAGAATTTCATCCCTTTTTTCATTATTTTGATGCTCACAGCTGCATTCTTTTTCTTTTTTTTCTTTCTTTTGTGTGTTTTGTTGTTCAATCAATTGAACAGTTGTTTTTTAATCGGATTGAATAGTTGTCATTCAATTCAAATGAACGGTTGTGTTTTTAGTGTGTTTATTTCTGATGTTCAAACTATTGAACATTTGTTGTTCAATCGGATTGAACAACTGCTGTTAAATTCAGATGAATGGTTGTTTTTTTGTTGCGTGATTTTATTTTTGCTATTAAATCCATTGAACAGTTGCTGTTCAATCGAATTGAACATCTATTGTTCAATCAAATTGAACAGATGTCACTTAATTCAAATGAACGGTTATGTTTTTAGTGTGTTTATTTATTCTGTTCAAACCATTGAACAATTGTTGTTCAATCTAATTGAACAGCTGTTGTTCAATCGAATTGAACAACTGTTGTTCAATTCAAATGAACGGCTGTTTTTTTGTTGTGTGATTTTACTTTTGTTGTCCAAAGCCATTGAACAGTTGTTGTTCAATTTCATTGAACAATTGTCGTGCAATCCAATTGAACGGTTGATTTCTTTTCTAGCATGTTTTTTTCTTTTATTTCTATTTTCTTTTCATTTAAAAATAGCAATTTTTTATCTTTTGATGATTTCTTTTCGAATATCCACTCCTCCTTTACACATCCTCGCCATAAAAAGAATTTTAAGAAAGGGAATTAGCACCTGAAGAGGAGAAAAGCAGTGATATTACTAATATTATGATTTTTTGAAATCTTGAAGGAAATCTCTACTTCAGAAGCTAACATGACTTATCTATATAATGAAGGGCTGGATATCTCATGTTCAGACATATTATTACACAATTCATTTCCATAGTCTTATGCTGGTATATATTTTTACACTCTCAAGTAGTAATTCTCTTTGGCATCAGGATATAGGAATAAGAGCGTTAATTGTATTTCCATTATTTTTACTTATTACACCATCCCTAACTCTTAACGAATTAATGAGACTCCCTCCATTTATAAGAAAAAAAAAAATATTATGTCTATGTGAGATTTTTTTTTTTTTAAAGAGAGAATAGGGGGTCTTATCACGAGCGAACCTACCATGATCATAAGGGTTTAACAGGTGAAATTCCCATAATGGCCAACACATCCGGGTAGTGACCTTCTTGATAGCTAAAACTGCTTGAAGGATAGGAGGTCTCATCACGAGCCGGCCTGATCACTTTGTTACAATCTCCATGAATGGTGCTATGACTATCTGGCTACCACACCAGCACAGTGGTTTCTCTATAAAAAAATAAAAATGTTTACTTTAATATAATATATATATATATATATATATATATATATATATATATATATATATAATGTCTATGTGAAAAAAAAATTTAAGAAGAGAGAATAGGGGGTCTCATCACAAGCCAACCTACCATGATCATGAGGGTTTAACAGGTGACATTCCCACAATGGCCAACACACCAGGGTAGTGACCTCTCAAAGGATAGGAGGTCTCATCACGATCCGACATGATCACTCTATTAAAATAACCGTGAATGGCACTATGACTATCTGGCCACCACACCAGCATAGTGGTCTCTCCATAAAACAAGAAAAAATGTCTACCTCTAAGTAGAGGATTCTGGCTCATTTCTAGGTTAAAATAGCAACCAGTCGAGGCTATGGATTCTTGCTAGCAGCAATGGCTTTGCTTGTGGTATCGAAGTATTTTTCTAACAATAGCCAATTACTTTTGTATGGCCTATTTCCTCTTGATCCATTCCTGAAAATAAATGCATTTCTTGAATAAGTGTTTTCACTACCTACCCGCAAAATTAACTATGAGTAAATTATCTTTTAATGTTGAATTAAGGGATGACAACATCAATCACAATTTGTCACCTGTCATGCTTCCATCATACTATGCCATCAAAATAGGACATCTTTTCATAATAATTGCTACTCCGTTTTTCTCCCCTTCTTTGGTCATTTCCACCTGATGTACATTTGTGATGATTACCAACTTTTGGCCTTTACTTCGTGTGCATTCATGATTATTACCACCTTTCCTCTTTTCTTGAGCTTTAAGGCCGTGGAATCCATTCAATCATTAGAGGGGGTACGAATATTCATAATGAATAAGCATGTGAATTGACCATGTGACACCCTTCGGATATGCTGATTGGATGAAAGAATCACTACATTTACGTCATGAAGTCACATTTTTAATAATATATTTTATAAAATCTGCATGCAGTGTTTATGTTACAGAGCTGAAAGAAATGCATGCAGAAGAAGAAACCAGTTCTGAAAACATAGTAGCCATGGGTGGAAATTCTCTCCGCAACGAACCTACAAATTTTCAAGCCTCAAAATCAGCTCGCACCATTCTCCAACAAGTTGGATGGATTCCATATCTGCACATACTAAAAGGGTTTAATACAGAGGCAAAAGTTGAATTCTTGCAAAACCTGTGGGAATGGCATACCATAGTGAAAGGAAGAATCATACCAGTCTCCGAAGAAATCATCTCTAAGGTCTTTGGAATAGAAGGAGAAATATGGATTGATAAACATGTCCTTCTACAAGAAGCAATTTCAATTTACCAGGACCTAGGTGAGCCAATGGAACGAAAAGGGAAAGGTATTAATCCTGCATCCTTGCAGTAGCATTGGCAAGAATTGGCAGTCTTCATTCAGAGATATATCACATGCAATGGATGTCGGGATGTGGTAAAGTCTCGTCAAATTAAACTATTAGTTGTTCTCAAGCGAAAAATTTCAATTAATTTTCCATTTTTCCTAAATTTTGTATTGCATGATATTTTTGTTCAGATTAGAAGAGCTAAAAACCCTCAAGCAGTTGTCAGTCACCATGGCTTGTTTAAATTCATTATCATTCATGAGTTAAAAAAAAATCAGTTAACATGGGACAACTTTGTTAACCATACCCTACCTGCCCCTGAAGAAAATCCTGACAGAGAAAAAATTGAACTCCCTAGAATAGACATACCCAGGAGAGCAAGAGGGAAGAGAACCTGTGTTTCGACTGCAGAACCAGGAAAAAGGAGATTGTCTGAAAGGTTACAAATATGGAAAAACACCTATGTATTTCCAGATGAGGCGAGCCCATCCCATACACCACCTCTGAGCCCTCAAAATATGTCTTTACAAGACTACGAGGAAGAGATGGCTCAAGTACTAGAGCAAATGAGAAAATCTCGTGACATTGGGAACCTATTTGAATAATGTAAGGAATAGAGGGACCATTTGAACTAGTCCGCCTTTGCTAGCAGCTCTGGCCATACTGAAATCCTACCCCCCCATGATGAATTGCAGGATTTGAGGGTTTTATCCCCCTCTGATAATGAATGGGTGAGTAGGGAAGACCAGATAGAGAGAATATATGAGTTTGGAAACTAGTTAGGGGATATTGTTCTAGTAGAACGGGACACAAGTATTGAGACAGTTCCCCTGATGGCTGAAGAAAATATTATTCCACCCAGTCAGGACATCAATGCTGAAAGAACCTCTTTGAAGCATGAAGAAACATAACTTCTCATAACCTTAGAACTGGCACAAATGTTCCTGAACCCAAAGCCACTACTACTCTTTCACTTGCAAAACCCTGCCAAAAGAAAAATCAGCTGAGATTAAGTTAATAAAAATGAACAAGAAATGTAGGAAATTGAGAAAAATGGTAAGAAAACTAAGTAAATGGTTGGAAGAAGCAGACAAGGCTCGGAATCCTAAGAAGGAATTAACTACCATGGGAACCCAAACAGATTTTGTTATCCAAATGGTAGATACTGCTGAAGTTTCTGTACATATTGATTTAATAAATATTGCTGAAATGCCTCTATAGACTGATTTAATAGACAATGATGAAGCCTATGTACCGAGGGATTTGATACACACTACTGAAGTCTCTATGCAGACTGATTTGATACTTACAGGAGACAAGGAGACTCAAACAGAGGTAGCACCTGCTTACACTCCTCTGATAGAAAAAGCTACCAATCAAAAGCTTTGCAACGAATTAATTCAAGTTCAGCATGAATTGACCTAGTATAAGAAGGAAGTAGTACCCTTACAGGAACATCAGGCACTACTAAATCGATTCAAAGACCTTTTTGCAACTGAAGACGAAACCTTTGCCCAACTTAGGGAAGAAAGTGAAGAAGGCACAAGATCAATTGGAACAGGCTAAGAAACAAACCAGTGTTGTTTGTTCTCTTTACTCATATGTATTGACTTGCAGGGCACCAACCATTAATTATGATTTATTCTTAGTGGAAAGATATTCGTTTCTAAAAATCAAAGTTGTCAGAGCAGGGAAACCCACGACCTTCAAAACCATCGAAGAGTTTGTCCAATTTTGCAACGATCAGGATGAACAAACCCAACACATTTTGTGCAAATTGTATTTGCACAATTTCTTTCTAGAAGAGGATAGAGACAATAAAGCCAGTCCCTTCATAGGGGATGTTCAGTTCCAAGATTTTCTGTCCTTTGCCAAAGATTAGACTAGATGGGCTAAGGCCTACAATACCTTTCAGTAAAGACAACATGGCTTAGATCTATGGGTCAGAGGGGAACCTACCAAACCCCTATACTTGTTTACTCAACATAAGAAGTTTATGCAACAGAAAGGAGTGATAGAAAAATTGGGACCTATTCACAAGGATATTGTGTAGAATGAGTGGGCATACTTCTAGGAGATTTAGGAAGAAGCATTATCGGCAACCAAACAGAGATGGCAAGCCTCTATAAATAATGTTAAGAACAGAGAACCATTTGGGTATAGGAACTTTAAATTTGTTGCTTCTCATTTTCTTCTATACAAAAACCTAGTTTTGAACATGGGTCCTACATGGATAGGGTGCAAATACAGATACCCCATCATATGGTACCCTCCTAAAGACTATTATCATGATTATGAGTTACCAGAGGGGCACACAAATTTAACATTTGCAAAGATAAAATAGAAACATGGTTTTAGATTTTACAAGGAAGAAGTATATCATGCATATTCCTTAACCCAACTACACCTCAACCATCTGTTTTCATGAGAACCTACAAAAAGGTAAGCAAGGGAGTATGTTGAGCCGAGGAGAAGGTACATTTTACCCCTATCTTTACCACGATTTTGCATTTACTTGTATATATTTTTCCTTCATCTTAGCAATAAAGTAAAGGAAAATAATGCAAAATTAAGATAGAATGAATTATTGATAAAAGGTGTGTTTAATAGCATAAAAAATGATTTGTTTTTGTCTTTATTGATAGGGAATCGAAACAGCCAAACTGCTGACTAGGATGACCAAATGACGACAGACAATAAAATAAAACAGAATCGTATCGGCTCCTATGAATCAGCGGAAGATGTAGAGGCATGCCTACTCTTGAAGTATTCAGTTGATAGCCATGAAGTGGCAGGATCTCTTGATGGTGAGGATCCGTTACTCTATTTTATTTCATCTTTAAGCTATAAAAGGTTGGAGGCGAAAGATACATAAATGAAATTCATGTATTATAATTTTCCTGTAATAAACGTATTCAGATAGAATCGTTGAGTTCGTGCTAATGTATTGCTCTATTGATTAATGAAGAAATTGGCGTTCTCAGTATAAACAACTTCTTAGTATTTCTTGGCAGAAGACTTTTAGAGGCTTTGGGCCAAGCCCCAGGAGTTCCCCTGCTATTATGTGCTATACGTTTATTTGCAGATCTTGCATTTTTAGTTATCCTTTGCGTTTCATAGAAATATCATTCAATTGGTTAATCTCAGACATAATATGTTATAACTTCCTTTTCAATAGATTAGATTTATCATTAATGTTATTTTATCAAGAAGTGGCGCTTTTACACTTGTTAGACTAGTTTCAGCGCAGTTGTTGTTCAAATTTGTATACAGTTATTTCTTGAATATTTCCATCATAAGTGCGAACGTTTGGTTTGATGTTTAATTCTAAATGATGCTATTATTTGATTGATAGAGAATTCCATTGAAAAATCTAGAATAATTGGTTGATGTTCAATTCATTAAGGTTGTTGTTCAATTCATTAAGGTAGTTGTTCAATTCATCAAAGCCTATTGTTCAATTGCAATATATTCTTTATTTCAGTCTGGAGTGTTTATTTTTGCATAAGCTTAGAACATAATTTTCTCCTTTGATTGGTCTGAAGCATTTCATAGTTCACTTTCAAGTTGGTTTGCCTGGGCTTCGAGAATTAGATAATCTCTCTTACAACGATCTAGAGAGTTAACCTCTGATGTCACTTGCATATATTTTTCTTACACTCTTGAAATAAAAAGACTTGCCCTGGGTTGATAATTAATGTAAATAATTAATGTTACCCTTAAAACAGTCACCTTTTTGACCCAACGGCCTACACCTAACTTTTGAGTAAACCTATAAGGAGATAAGTAGAAAATACAGTTAAGAAAAGTAGTTTTATTCTTTTCCCTTAAAACATATTTACGCTTAGGGATGAAATCATAATTTTGAATCTTCTTGGTTCTTTTAAAGTTGATTTTTTTAATACAATTTTTGTTTTGATACCCATTTATAATCTCAAAATTCCCCTAATGATATATACAAGTTCCCAATTTTCTAGTGTTTCCTATTCCAAATATAATGCTCATTATTCATAAATAAAGCTGTCATAGTGGCATATAAAAAATAGGACAACAATCTCTATTAAAACCTATAACAGTAATCACAACTTAATTAGTCACCATCTAATCTTAATCAAAGCATCTGCATTTAAATAATAAATTTTTCCATTTGGGTGAGTGATATTTGTCCACATAGAGCCATAACCATGATTGGTGTTCTTTTGCTTATTAGTAATTGGGATTGGAGGTGTTTTTCATCATCCATTCATTTTTAGACTTCAAACTCAACATAAATATATATTAATGCAACCATTTACATGCAATACTTTCTTACTACATCAATATATGTCTTGTGAGGTGTAAATTAGTTGGGTGAATAATGACATAGTATATGAAGGTAATTATAAATGATAGAAAATCAAAAGTGATGGTAAAAGGATGTTATCACTATTGGCTAGCCACTTAAATTAATAACCAAATTTTGGGTCAATAACCATCAAGATCATGACAAACCTAGGATAGCATTTTCCATAAATGCTTGTACCGTGTACCAAAATAACAATTCCAAGACACTAATACATTGGTAGCAATTCATTGTAAAACAATGCACTTGACACCCCAAGTTTGAAATGTACCATATTTGCATTAAATTCACTTATGAACCCAATAATATGCCATTCAATATTTAAGCATGACCATGCTTATATTTTTTACAAGACATGGATTTCATAAACTAGTATTGCAAATTTAGTGGGCTACAAGGCCACAAACAAGGCTACTAGACTTGTAATATGGGGGACCTTCTTATGCAATAAAAAGAGAAGAAAAGTGCTATAATATACTTCCAAATTGAATACAATTGAATTCAACGAGCTACATCATATTTTCCTACAACATCTGCATATAAAATTTATAATTTTATCCAATAATTGCTATAGAAAAAAAATAAAACCCCCACAAAATGTGTTAACTATAACATGCAATCTGAAAATATGGTATCTTTAGGTAACCATTCAAGTCTAAAATCCCAATAAATTCATTATGCTAGATTTATCGGGTGGCTTTAATCATGGTCCCTCCAAATATGGATGCTTTAATACTACAAGTAATACCATTGGTAATAGGAGGTATACATGAGACACTTGCATTATATCATCATCATGGGCTCCAACTCAAGGCCAAGAGGTTGAGTTTCACCATGATAATTTTTTTTAAAGAATATGCCCAATGAAGTGGATTCATGCCCCTAGTCATACAATTTTTGGTCTCATGAAAATAAATTCATATCATTAGTACATATTAACCATTATGCAAAAAAAATATATACATATTGATTCAAAGGCTTCCAATGTTTGATAAATATGCCAAACACTAGCCAAGACATGAACGCCTTAACTCATTGATTCAAATGGGTAGGAAGATTGAGGATATTTTCAAAGACAATACAAGGGTACAATGGGTCAAGAGTAAGAATTTAAACCCTATGTTATAGCCACGAATGAAAATTATGTGCAAGTTTTTTCGGCACTCCACTTAGTATATTTCCTATGCAATATGCCCAAGAAAGCCTAATCTTTGCATGGCTTTACTATCTAGAGTGAACTCAAAGAAAAGGAAAATAATGACAATGGAGGCTTGAATTTGGGAAGAAATATTGAGGATTTTTAGGCTAAATAAATACAAAACTAAAAACTTGGTTATGACATAGATCAAATGCAATCCATACAAACATAGTGCAAGAAGAAAACAAGCCTATCCTTGGAAAATTGAGGCCTACCTCTTCTACATTGAACGATGGCTTTATTATTTTTTCCTTTGATGAACCAATTAAGTTTTCCATTGCCTACTTTGAATCCATTTTATGGAAATGAAATTTAACCCTAAAAGGTTGAGCTTTTCAATTTAAATCGACCCCTTTAGCTGTAATATTCCAAAATTAGCATGCAGCTAATTGGAATATTGATTTTTGCTGATTTCACTTAGGAGATGAATAAACGGGTAAGGAGGCCCATACATTTCAGAAATATGAATAAAATACCTCATAGTGTGAAAAGGGATATTCATAAGAGTTGGATTTCACACCTTCATGTGTGAAAGGGGCATTTGCATGTGGACAAGGTCAAGTTTGACCAAGTCAACAACGCTGGGATAGGAGGTGGAGATCATCTTTTGAGACAGCGCAGAGATAGTGGGAGGAATATTCCTTGGTGGAGGAAACCCTAATGAATGGGAACCATGGTGAGAGGGCTTCCATTTGTATAAAAGGAGGGCAAGGCATCCATAGCAAGATATGTTATGGATTATTGATTTTATGGTCTCGTTAGACAATTGTGCATTTTCTTGCTATTTAGCAGAGTTTCTATGTTGCTTAGCACAAGGCATTCCTATTTAGGAATTACTTATCCTTTCCAGAGAGGCCTCATGAGGGATCGTGTACTTCATTTCTCCACATTCAAGCTCAATACCAAGCCACCTCCTTCAGCTACAACATTATTTCTGCTGAAGTATAACGTTATGTTGTAGGGTGTTGCAATGGAGGTTTCACAACACCAATCCTAGGGCTTATTTTTCAAAGGAGGGAGCTTCTATTCCTTTGAGAGATCAGTAAGGAAGATTCCAGATTATATTTAAGATCTTGGAACTTGGCCAACACATTTCCCATCATCTACAACGTAGTCCCTCTCATTGACTGCATTATTTTCAGTGAGCATTTGCAGTGAGGGTTGCAGTGATTGTTTTGAGGGTGAGATCTTCAGTGTTAGGATCAGAATTTCACTTGGAAGATCCATTGGAGGAGGTTTGTTCAGCTTCTACATCATCTTTAGCCATCTCCATCCAATTCTTGAGTTGCAGCTGCTACTCAGTCTTGAGACTGCAACTCTGGCATTTTTTCCATTTTGCATATTTCAGGAAATACTTTCGGGATTGTCTTGAAATTGTGTTTGGGAGCTTAGATCTTCACTCCCAACAATGTATGAGCCATATATTTGCAGAGTTATGTTATCTTAAATTCCCATGTAGCAGTGTACCATCTATGACTGTGTTGTACATGTTCATGAGCATTCTGCAATATAGCAGCATTTCACTTTTGGCATATGTTTTCATGGGAGGCTTGTTTGCCTTGACTATTTGAGTTGTATTGCACTTATTTGCTGCTTATTTACATAATAAAATGGCTCCATGGTTTCCATACATTTTGGTATGATGTTATTCACTGCTATTTCCAGTTTTGTGTTCATGTATTGTTGCATTCCCCATTTGGGATATTACAGTGGTATCGGAGCATAATCTTGGCTCAGCCTGTAGAATCTCAGCCAATATGATATCAAGAAGACAAGAAGAAGATAAGATGAACAGAAAATACAAGAAGAAGACTCCATTCTTTGGAGGAAGAAAGGAGGAGAGACTTTCAAAGTTTCTTTCTCAAACTTTGTAGAGCATTCATGGAGATCTCAAGAAGTTGAGGATGGAGATGAATAGAGAATCTCCAAGAGAGTTTGAATCTGAAACAAACTATAGATTTTCATATGATGAGTGTGAGCATGCAGCCACACACTATGATGCACAACACATTCCTATGCCCATATTTTCCATGAGAGAGATAGAAGAAGAATTCCTAAGAGAGAAAGTCTTAGTGATTTTCTACAAGAGTATGAGTCTCAAACTCAGAAGTTTAGAGATCATATCACTTTTCCGGATTTTTGCAAGATCAAGGTGGAGAGAAGCAAGCCGTATAATAAGATCAGATTTCTCCTATCTACTTTTGATGGTTCACCTACATGTTCAACTAGAGCTTGGGTGGAGGAACTAGACTCCTATTTGTAGCAGCACCAAATTTCGCAAGATGAAGCCATCAAAGTTGCAGCGCGGCATTTTGGAGGTAAGGCCTATGCATGGTGGATATTTGAGTCCTTTTCTTTGAAAAATGAAAATACTTCTTCTTATGCAAGGTTCACTAAGACATTAGTGGAAATATTTGATGGAAAACTTTCTACAACACATGTGGTGAAGTTAAACAAACAAAAACTTTGCATGTGATGGAGGAAACCATAAACTCAACTCCACTTCAGAAGACCATTGAGGAGGCCGATGTCTTGCAACATACCTTGCTATAGGCAAGACCTCTATCTCATATTATTGAGCAAGAGGGTATGGAGATCCCTTTTTCAAAAGAGGATCTAATCATTGGGAGGTTGCCCATACATATTGATGAGGATGAGGGCAATAGCGTTGTCATGTCTAGAGCTTATCTAGCACCTCATGCAGAGGTAGAGGGAGCACATGCTCCAACTAGAAGGGTTCTTGTATCATTGTAAAGAATTCCCCAAGATATCATATGTGTAGATCAAGGCACAACCCATGATCAACATGTTCCATTGTTGACAGATTGTAAAGACATGCAGAGAAAAGGAGGAGGTAGGGAGGATGACCAACATCATTTGATGGGGAGCACACACCCCTATCTATTTCAGAGGGTTTATGCATAGAAGAGGGAGACTGGATTGCATAGTGAAGGCAGGGACAAGTCTGTCCATTGATATATGTAGTATACTCTTGATGTTGATGTCTCATTCCAGGGAGGCATTTCACCAGGGAGACCACCAAACCAACAAATGATGAGGAATGCTTTACATTTGGAGGCACCACTCATTGATTCTAGAGGGGTGAGGACCTTGGGAGATCTTGGTACAGTGTTGAGATTCTTGGGTAGACTCAAGGAGGAGGGAGATATTCTCCCAACATCATCATTACCCACTCCCACTTCAGATTCTGCGTTGTGGCAGAAGCAGCAGGGGAAGGATAGCAGCCTTCCAACTTGCATCTTTGGCATGGGAGATGTCAAAGAAGAGGACAACCATATGAAATATGATCTTCATGATAGTTCATCAACGTTGTCATTATAGAGGATAGATCCATATTGGAATTCCTAGCTATTGGTGGAGTATTCCAAGGATATTTTTGCTTGCATGATATTGGATGGCCAGTTGCATGAGGAGGATATTCGATCAGAGATGGGGTCATCTACTATCATGGTAGGATCTTCTTATCTGGAGCTTCCAAGCTCAAGGAGAAGTTGCTACTAGTAGCTCATGAGGATTTTCTCTTCAGCCACACTTATTCTATGAGAGCATACCACACCATCATGGAGGGGTACATTTGGGAAGGCTTTGAAGAGGAGATATATCATCATATGAGGAGATGCATGGATCATGTGGAGATGGAGGAGATACATAACTCTTTGGAAGAGATAGCACATCCACCTTTTTTCTCTTTGAGGATGAGAGGAGACTCATCTATGAGCCACTCCATTTACATGGGAAAAACATGTGGTAAGGGTATTGTTTGTTTGCATAATGATTTGTATAATGTATATATGCAACCCTTAACCATATATGTGCAGGATATTGCTCAAGGAAGGAGCATTATTCCTTCTAGACTTCATGGTCTACCTAAGGCCATAAGAAGTATTGGTGATGGCCACTCCCTAGGAGGACTTGGGGAGGTTGTATCTTTTGCAAAACATGCTCACTTTGCACCATACACCATACACTTTCTCCAAACTTGTGAGGAGATTGGGGTAGCAAGAAAGTGGTGGGGGGGCCACCCATCATTTCATTTTTTGTTGCAATTGAGAGTCAAACTGCATTGGTTGCATTTGAGGGACCATTTTCCTTCTCCCTTGCTACATATGGCAGCAAGTATGATTCTCATTATGGTTCCCTATGTTGTTTTTGTTCTCATTTGGGAGCATGTTTGGGGGAGAGACACATTGGTTGGATGTTTCCTTTGGGAAAGAGGATTCCCACACTTTTTCATTACATGTTCTAATGGGAGCATGGGAGGTGATATGGCCACCACAACAAAACACTTGTCTCTTTATGAGGTGGGCCATGAGATTGCTTGGAGCACTTGGGCTATGACTCTCCTAAATCATTGGGAGAAACTTTTCTATGATTTTCCATGTCATGTTGTGCAACAACAGTTAGGAAAACTGCGCTGTGACCACTTGGGAAATTGTTGGTACCTTTCAACTGTACATGAAACCTTCAATTTTCCACTCACTTGGATGCCATATGATGGTGATTTCCTATTCATCATATATGGGATGGTTTGGGCTAGCATGATTCACAACTTTGGAGGGAAGATCTTTGGAGATCCAATTTTCTTCTTGCCACTTGGAGGCAACACTTTTGCAGCCCAAGAGCAGCATATACTCTACACTTATCATAAGTGGAGATGAGAACATCATGGGGTAGGCTATTTTTTCTACCATGATCAGATTTTCAGCCCACCTACATTGAAGGAGCTCAAGGTGGGGATGATTTGTATGAGTTACCATTTTGGAGGGTGGCTCATTTTGTATGGATGATAACTTGGGGGTGGGAGATTCATATGGGGATGGTATATCCCAATATATATTAGACCTCGTGCCTCAAGAAGTCCTTTAGACAGCCCATTGTTTCTTCCATGGATTTTTTACATGATGATAGCTATTTGGGATGCACACCAAAAGCTAGCTGGCATACTTAGGAGGGATGACTTGGAGATATATTGATGAGACAAAATCTTGATCCTTGGAGGATTTTATCATATGAGGATGCTACAGGGGGAGAAGAGGAGGCTCTTCAGTTCTATCCTTGCAGTTGCTTGAGGACAAGCAACATTTGGGAGGGGAGGACTGTAATATTCCAAAACTAGCATGCAGCTAATTGGAATATTGATTTTTGCTTATTTCACTTAGGATATGAATTAATGGGTAAGGAGGCCCATACATTTCAGATATATGAATAAAATCCCTCATAGTGTGAAAAGGGATAGTCATAAGAGCTGGATTTCACACCCTCATGTGTGAAAAGGGGCATTTGCATGTGGATAAGGTCAAGTTTGACCAAGTCAACAACGTTGGGATAGGAGGTGGAGATCATATTTTGAGACAGCGCAGAGATAGTGGGAGGAAGATTCCTTGGTGGAGGAAACCCTAATGAGTGGGACCCATGGTGATAGGGCTTCCATTTGTATAAAATGAGGGCAAGGTAGCCATAGAAGGATATGTTATGGATTATTGATTTTATGGTCTAGTTAGACTATTGTGCATTCTCTTGCTGTTTAGCAGAGTTGTTGTGCTGCTTAGCACAAGGCTTTCCTATTTAGGAATTCCTTATCCTTTCAAGAGAGGCCTCTTGAGGGATCCTTTACTTCATTTCTCCACATTCAGGCTCAAGGCCAAGCCACCTCCTTCAGCTACAGCGTTATTTCTGCTGAAGTATAACGTTGTGTTGCAGGGTGTTGTAGTGGAGGTTTCACAACACCAATCCCGGGGCTTATTTTTCAGAGGGAGCTTCTGTTCCTTTGAGAGATCGGTAAGGAAGATTCCAAAGAATATTTCAGATCTTGGAACTTGGCCAACACATTTCCCATCATCTACAGTGCAGTCCCTCTCATTGATTGCGTTATTTTTCAGTGAGCATTTGCAGTGAGGGTTGCAGTGATTGTTTGGAGGGTGAGATCTTCAGTGTTAGGATCAACCTTTCACTTGGAAGATCCATTGGAGGAGGTATGTTCATCTTGTGAATCATATTAAGCCATCTCCATCCAGTTCTTGAGTTGTAGCTGCTACTTAGTCTTGAGACTGCAACTCTGGCATTTTTTCCATTTTGCATATTTCAAGAAATCCTTCCGGGATTGTCTTGAAATTGTGTTTGGGAGCTTAGATCTTCACTCCCAACATTGTATGATCCATCTATTTGCATATTTATGTTATCTTACATTCCCATGTAGCAGTGTACCATCTATGACTGTGTTGTACATGTTCATTAGCATTCTACAATATAGCAGCATTTCACTTTTGGCATATGTAGTCATAGGAGGCTTGTTTGCCTTGATTATTTGAGTTGTATTGCACTTATTTACTGTTGATTTACATAATAAAATGGCCCCATGGTTTCCATACATTTTGGTATGATGTTATTCACTGATATTTCCATTTTTGTGTTCATGTATTTTTGCATTCCCCATTTGGGATATTACATTATCCATGTGCAAGAATATTCAAACAAGGGACAAATAAGCCAACTTCAAGTGAGTAAATGAGCCTTTCAATCCAACAAGCTTAAAGGATAAACAATTGCAATATTTTCTTGTTAACATAGGCCGAACATGGTGGATCAATAATAGATTTAGATCACCCATAACCAATGTAAATTCACTTTGGATAAGAGCATATGTAAGTTTATTTAAAATGGACAAATGATGATGACACTAGGGGAAAACATCAATGGAATTCCTTGTTCTAGATCTTTTTAGCTACCAGAATTAACCAGGATCTTTTAATTTTGTGATGTTAGTAGAATTACATTTAAAAGAGAATAAAACAACCACATGTGCATGATTTAAAGAAGAGGAAACATAATGACGATCAAAAAATCAAGAACACAACACATTGATAACAGAGTTCACCCAGTTTGGGTTATGTCTACGAGCCTGGTGTCAAGAGAGTGGATACCGCTTCATTAATTATTGCTAATGATGATGATGTACATGGAATATTATTTGTCATTACAAGGAAAAATGCCCTCAACAAGAGTGGCGTGTCTCTCCACGAGGCGTTCTCCCTACATAAAATAAATTTTAAATTTTTTTATTTAACACCCCATGATTTACTCTTTATTAAAAACACACTCAACCCATGATTTACCCTTCATTAAACATATTCTTGATATTATAACTTTTATGGATTAAGACATTAATTTTATTTTTAATATTTAATACTTTTGGGTCATTTCAGCACCATTCACACTTAAAGTAGGTGAATTATATTATTAAAAAATTTGTCGATGCTCAGTCGCACCTATATCTCTTTTAAATTTTAAAGGATTTTGATTGGCTTACATATTATGACATGGAAATTCAATGTTAACTTTTTAAAATCAATTTTTCTCTAATAGTTTTTTAATATTTGATGTTCAACATAAAAAGAAAACGGAATTTTGAAAATATATATATATATATATATATATATATATAGATAAAATCAATTATGTAATATATCAACTAAAATATTACTTATTTTTTGTTGTTCCTAATATAATAAGGTTTATGATCTGTTAAGAGATACAAGTTGACAGGATTTGGAATTTTTTAACATTTAGTGATATTTTTATAAATATTTAATAGTTTTAAAATTATAAAAATCAATATTAATTGAATGGTGTTACATTGTATAATATTAAGTATATTATTAAATTTCTTGATGAGGGTGCATTTACTGTCCCTAATGGCGTCAGTCAATATGATTGGAATGCAAAGGAGAACAATGGTGAAGAGGAAGGTGTCTCTAGGGATCCGAGCACATGTCACCACTTTTCTGAACGTTGCCCATGCGTGGCAGTTTTACCTTCTACATGCTCAACAACAGGAAGTTTTGTCAAATCACTTTAAATGCAGGCAAGTGGTGAGCAAGGGATATCCATGTGACATTCTCTTCGTTTTCAACTTTTGACCTTTCAAGCTAGTCATGGATGCATTGCGCATGAATCTGGTGTTTAATGAGGGTGTTAACACGTGTTCTAGTAAGCACACTTGTCCTCCTTTGGCTCTCAATCGCTCAAGAGGTATTTTCAACTCATTTCATCCTCAGGTCATAGGATTTCTTTATAAAGATAGGGAGCTTGCACCATGGTGGTTGTTATGGGTCAATTTGGGAATCACACCCAAAGCTTAGATTAGTACAAATAGGGTCTATCATACCCTAAATCAGTTGCTATTTGCCTTAAACAAGTCATCCCATTGATGATTTTTATCCATGAAAGTTTCACTTCTGGAAGTCCAGTTGAAATGCTAGTCCATTAAGCCACCAACGCACCCCTAGACTGTAGTAAGTCATTTGTAGAGCACTTCTCCCATGCAAAGAAGCGTTGCAAAGCACCTAGGCCCACTTAACAGTGCATTGGTCGAATTTGAGTGAATTTTTCAAATCATTACGGGAATCTTCCCACTTCCTAGTGGCCTCTAGAAGTGGTTTCGGCTATCATGTTATCTAATAACCTCGAATATGAACACCATGGAGCCATTAAATCACTTATCCTTTTATCCAATTGAACAAGGAAACTCCCTCATACATTTATGGAAAAGTCATTCAATGACCAATTAATGCCAAACTACCCTCATTTCCTATAAATTGAGCATTGATCATAGTGCAGAGGGGAGCAAGAGCTTGAATTTTGTAGTGTTATGTTGTTAAGATTATAGCACTTTGAGGTATGGTTTGAAAGTAAAGTTATGTTGCTGGAGTAATGTTGTTGATGTGATGAGGATGGACTGAAGCTGAAGCGAGTTAACATTGAATCGATCCAACTGGTTGTAACATCTCCTTCTATGTTATAATAAAAATATTTATTCTTTTCCCAATACATGTGTTCATGTTTTTGTTTATGTATTTTAAAATGCAATTGATTCAGTTTGATTAAGATGAAAGATCATATGCATTTATATTGTTTTCTCTCTTATGTTTGTAATTGCAGGTACCAATCAAATGAGTTCAGTTCGATTGAGAGCGACAAAAGAAACAAAAGGGAGACAAAGAATAGTGAAGGATCACAAGTAGGTGTTCTTCTCTTATTTGTTTATCTTAAGGAAAAGGTAAAGTTTCTTTCATCTATTGTTCTAAGTGCATCCACCACACTTAGTGAAACTTAACTATTCGTAGGTTTGATTTCTGTAAAAAAATTGGTGACCATATTGGGGAACGATTGATCATCCCTGGTGATTTTATCCTTGTTTATCAGCCTCTAGTAGACTTTATTTGCTTCATTATAGTCATTTCAATGTGTTTTGGTGAAAGAAGTGTGTTTGCTTTCTTGTTTTGAGATTCCTTTGGAACCAACGCACTGTTGGTCTTGACACAGTGCTTTGAAAAGCATTGTTGGCTTAGAGACAGTGCTCTGCAATGCACTACCTCCCACTAAGGGGTGTGTTGCTCCTATGCCCAACCAAAATTCATCATAGTTTTGTATTTTACCATTTAGTTCAGTGTCTTTTTTGATGAGTTTTCAAGTGTCTGATTGCCTCTAGAGTCCAGATTTCTTCTGCTATCCTTGCTCAATTTGGGTGTCTGTTTGTTCAATGTTTCTTCTTGTTTTCTTTATCATTGTTGAAATAGCTCCAAATTTTAAAGTTTACATTTGATCAGTTATTTATTTTCGAAAAGAGGAATTTTCGTACTAGTCTTCATTCTCTGGAAAGTATTGATTGATTATTTGTGCATCTTAGTTTATTTTTCGTTCATTCAAACTTAAAAGAAATTGAAAAGAAAAAGATGCATTTTCATATAGGGTTTGTGAGTGTTGCATAGGGATATTTATGGAATTTTCATTTAGAAGTGCTCGTTGTTGTTTTCTTATGATCTAATTGATCTATCCCTTGTAGCTAAGGTTTTCATTTTCTAAATTGAATCGAAACGAATGCTTATCATCTTAATTGCATTCTAGGAATTTCAAACGCATCACATGGTGAACCTGAAAGGCAAATTTTTAAGTAATATCGACTTAAAATTTATATCAATTAACCTAAGGGACCATTGTCACTTAATGATAACATTTAGAGGTCTAGGCTAGAGACGTGTTCAAGCATCATTAAAACATAGCAGCTGTCATTAATTGTCTACAATAAATTCCAACTGTGATACCTCATCCCACATATGTAAGTATATCGAAGCTCGTCCACGTACCTTGAGTATATCGAACAGTGTTCTAGTATGAAAATTACATGGGGATTCTCTACTGTGCGGCTTCACATTAGAAAACGCTAATACGGATTGGGCCTTCATGTACCATCGAGTATATTTGGGAGGAAAACATTAGGTTTTTTACCATCCATAGGTGACCTAGTCGGCTGCCTTGTACACTTTGATACATCGAACACATCATTCGGGGATATTGCCTGCATGTACGTAAGTCCTTGGTTTACTGGGGCGATATATTGAAGTTCACAGTTTCTTGGTAGTCCTTTTGCCTAGCACTGCCCTCTTTTTGTTTATTTTTTTTTTTAAATAAAATTAATCAGCAATCGTAGAAGAAGATCAACCCTTTCCCTGCCGTTCACATAGGAAAGCAAATAAACCACCTTTACCGCTAAAATCTACACCTAGTCAGTGAAGGTGAGCTCGTCCTACCGATTCCGGTACCTCTGGAACCTTTGGTGCTTTATCTAATTTACCAGATTCATCTGATCCTTTGAGTATTAAGTCTCGAGTCATTTTTACCGATCTTGGTTTACCTACTACTTTCGAGACAGAACCCTTACAGTTACCTGAGGACACTGAAGTTGAATTCCAAGAAATCATAAACATAATACTCTTGAACTATGGTTGTGAATCTCTCCACTCATTCTCCCACAAGAGAGGTGAGGTAGAGGCTGCAACCACGGGTTTTGATGGATTATTCTCTATTGAAATGAAAGAAACTAAGAAATACTTGAAGCTAAGAGAAATAAAAATACACAAGAGGGACCTAATCCATGTTGATTTTTGGGTAGCATCAGATGTACTCTAGCTCCTAAATTTTGTGGAGGGGCTAGAACACATGAGATCTCCAAGATCCAGAAATAGTTTGGAGAAATTCCACCCATAATGAATGTTATTCAAATGATTAATTATTTTTAATGGATCCTAAGTTAAAACTTATGGAATTAAAATAATTAAAGTGATTTAATATAAATGTGGGTGAGAAGCTTCTAAGTGATGAGGATCAAGTCTATTTTAATCTTAGCCATTGATTAAATATTAGATCACGATCATTGATTTCTCAAGAGGAAAAAGTATAAAGGAAGGCTTCAGGGTCAGTTGAACAACACACACACAGAGTGAATCTAGAGATTAAATCCTTCTAATGGAGCAATGCTCGGACGAAGATAAGATCTGATTGATTCAACAGCAGTGAGGGGAAGAAGCAGTAGGCATGATGAAGCAGTTCACCCCTCCTAGGCTACATCTATTGGTACAGCTCCCAATGACATGTCCCTCTTTGTCATTATGCTCAAAATTGAAAATTACATGTGTTTACAGGCCTATAATGGTTTTTTTCTCTACACCAATGGCTCCAGAATGCTCAAATTAGCCTAGGTAGACTCTTGTTTCACCAAAATTGGTTGAAAATTTACCTCCCCATGCATTTTTCCCAATGACAGCTAGAAAAGCTCCACTAAAAGTGGAGACAGGCACTTAACTGGAGTTAAATTCAATGAAAACCCTAAACATAGGGTGCCGCTACATTTCCCGCCAGTCGAAATCATTTGATTTAAAGTTAAGTGGCTTGGATGGGGTGGTCACATGCTAACCCCTCGCCGTTAACCCCGCATTGAACCATTTGAATTAACTTCGCAATGGTTGCAAGGAACTCGGACTGGCATGGTTCCGATAACCATGGCATTGAAAGCCATTACCCCACACCATGTGATCGCATGGATTCCCACTGGAGTTTATGTAATACAACACCTGGTTAATAACTTTGGGTCTCGATCATAGCCGTCGGGTGTATGGTGGTTGGGGCTAGCCCCTTTTTTTATCCGCCGATTTATTTTTTAAACGTTATATGGAACTGACAGCCTATATAGTTAAGTAATAACTCGTAGGCGGACTGGTTAAGCTGCTCACGCCCATGCCTGAGGTCTCCAGTTTGACTCCTGTGCTCTCCACAAATTTTACAAGACCCTCCTGAGGACACATGGTGTCCGTCAGGCTTTCCACGTGTCGCTCATCCGACGGCTTATAATAAATCCATCCAACAGTCAGTACACATCTCCGTACCACTAAAATCAATGGCCCACAACATGCCACGTGGCGCAATCCTATTGGATGTGAGAAAAAGGAATATTCCCTAGAATATGCCTGCTGAATATACTTGCGTGTTGACTGTACTTGCATGTTGACTGGGCATCCAGTCACAAAATTTTTGTTGTTTGGGAAAATAGACAAAGCATGATATCTTCCTCATACAACATTGGTTTTTCAAACCATTCGTGGCACCGGAATCGCAACGACGAGACCTTTTCGGCCACTCAAGTTTGGACCTATTTCAAGCACTTTCAATTTTGAGCATAACACATGATCTCCTGATCACACCTCCCCATTGGGAAGCTTTTGGACCCCAAAAGACTTTAATCACCTGTTCAGAAGATGAGGGTACATCTCCCTCACCTTTTCCACTTCCATCCATCTTGCCTTGGTTTTTTTCCCTTGAGCCCAATTCAAAGATAATAAACACTTCCCCTCTTAGAAGTGCATGTCCTCCTGTCAAACATGGCATCCTCCTTGAGCTCGTCCAGAAATTCTGGCAAGAAATATTCTATTGATGGCCTCTGAATATCACTCCCTTGATCATCAATCAAAGGAGGCTCATACAAATGTAAATTCTCCACATTGACAATAGAATACATTTGCATATATGAAGGAAAGTCAAGTTGAAATGCATTATTACCAACTTGTTTAATGATCTTCAATGTACCATAGCGAATAGGCTTGAGATTTTTACCTTCTCCTTGCATCCTTTCTTTCCTTATGTGCAACCATACTTCATCTCCTTCTTGAAACTTGTGATCAAATCTATGTTTGTTATGCCTCTCCTTGTATTTGCTTTGACTCTTCTCAAGCTGTTCTTGAACTTGTTGATGAATAATCTAAATTTTCTCAATGAATTTTCGAGCCTTGTCAATATCACTATGCCCATCAATTGCAACATCCTTATCATAGATGAATTCTAATGGCGATTTCGGAAAATACCCAAAGAAGGCTTCAAAAGGTGAATTATTTGTAGAAGAGTGCTTGGCCCGGTTGTAAACCTGTTGAATGTAATGTAATTGTTCATCACACAACTTGGGATGTTGGCTGCCATATCCTCTCAATAGATGCACAATGGTTTTGTTCACCACCTTCGTTTGGCCATCAGTTTGCAGATGAAAAGCATTACTCTTTTTCAACTTTGTGTCCATCATCTTCTAAATATTGGACCAAAAATTCCCAACGAACCTGGAATCCCTGTCACTAACAATAGAAGTTGGAAAACCATAATGAACCCATACATGTTGAAAATCAATTTCAACAGTTTGTTTAGCAGTAATGGTTTTCTTACATGGCATAAGTATACACATTTTACTGAATCTATCCACAACTACATAAAGATAATCATGTTATTTTCTTGACATAGGTAGACCTCCAAAAAATTCCATGGAGACACTCTCCCATGGCCTTGATCATACTGGTAGTGGCGTGTACAATCCAAGCTTCCTATTGCTAGGCTTGCTTGTTGCACACATAGAACATCCTCTTATAAAATGTGACACACTATCTATCATGCAAGGCCAATAGCAATGCCTCTATAGATGCGCCACTATTTTTCTTACCCCAAAGTGTCCAGCAATAAGAGATGAATGAGCCTCTCTCATGACACTAAGTCTCTCTCCTTGTGGTATACATAGCTTGCCCAAATGAAATAGAAAATTTGTATGCATGTGATAATCATTTTCCTCAACTTGATTCCCTTCACTCAAATGAGCATACACATCTTGAAAATCAACATCAGATGCATATTGTTCTATGTAACTCTGATATACAATAGAATAATTTTTAAGCATGTAGAAGCACCTATAATTGGCCTTGAAAGAATATCAACAACTTTATTGAAAATACATTTCTTGTACCTTATAACTAAGTGAAACTGTTGAAGAAATCCTATCCACCTGAAATGTCGTAAGATTTTTGTTGTTTTCCTCCCCATTGGAAGCCTTTCTTCACACTTGTCACAGCATGCATAGGAGCTATTATGGCAGAAAAGTTAGCAATAAACTTTCTTCAATACTGAGTTGCGCCTAAGAAACTTCTTACCTCGATTACTGATTTGGGAGTGGGCCAATTCACAATGGCTTCCACTTTAGAAGGATCGATTCTCAACGTGCCTCCTCTTACAATGTGTCCCAAATAAACCAGATAAGTCTTTCCAAATTCGCACTTAGACATCTTAAGAAATAATTGCTCTTTCTTCAAAACATCAAGCACCTTTTTTACATAAAAGACATGTTCTTCTCTTGTTTTGCTGAAAATGAGTATATCATATAAATACACAATCAAAAAGTCATCAAGAAATAGACACAAAACATTATCCATAACACGCATGAAATTCGCCGGTGCATTACACAAACCAAACGGCATAACCAACCACTCAAAGAGTCCTTGTTTGGTTTTGAATGCAATCTTCCATATGTCACTTTCTACAATTCTTACTTGATGATATCCACTTTGTAAGTCTAACTTAGTGAAAAAAATTTCTTCTTTCAGCTGATCTAGCAAATCATCTATCCTTGGGAGTGGGTATCAATTATTTACTGTTATCTTGTTCAAAGCTCTGAAGTCGACACACATGCGCTAAGTCCCATATATCTTCGGAATCAAGACTATGGGTGAACCGCATGGCGAAGTGCTTGGCCTTATGAGTCCCTTGTCCAACAAGTCCTTGATATGCCTATTTATTTCAACATTCTCCATTATCGACATGCGATACATGTCGATGTTTGGAAGAGGACAATATTGTTGAAACTAAATCTCATGTTGAATCTCCCTTTTAGGAGGCAATCCTATTGGCTCCTAAAACATCTCATGATGTGCATCAACCACATCTTATAAATATGATTTCAACTTAGGATGAAAATATTCAAATGAATCATGATTAACATCAGCTTTAGGCTTAATCATTAGAAGAACAAAATTCTTACTTGAATTCACCAGCCTCTTTACCTGTCAAGTGTTTACCATTGCAATATTTGTCTTCTTGTGATGTGCTTTAACAATGTACTCCTTGCCATATTTGAATAAATGGTATTTTTTCTCATGGAGATGGAAGATATCTTTCCTGTCATACAAGTAAGGACTTCCCAACACAACACTTGAAATATCAAGTGCAACCACATCTAATTCAACTGTGTCAACAAAATGTGCAGTTATTGTGAAGCACAATATGCACTTCTTTGAAACCTGTAAATTTGCATCCTTACAAATCCACCCAAGTGGATATGGTTTTGGATGTGTAATGGTCTCAAGATTAATTTTTTTGACCAAGTCTTCAGAGATTAAGTTCTCTTGTGACCCACTGTCAAAAAATGTGTCAATCTTGGTATGTTTGGATATGACCCTCACATGAAACAGTTCAATTCTCTCTTCTTCATTTGGAGCTTCTATGTGACAGTTTGAAGTATTAGTACTAGGTTTTGTTTTAATTTATATCCCCTTCATGTTCTTCAATCCCAAGGCTGTAATTTTAGTTTCATCATGTGAATCCTCTTCTCAGTCATGTTGCATTGTAGCTGCAGTTTCCTGCTTCTCTTTGTTACTTTTAAACTTGGGTCTCTTTTCACGATGTAATTTCCAACAAATTTTCTCTTCATGGCCTTCTCTTGAAAAATGTTTACAAAAAACTTTCTCTCCCTCTTCTTGACACATGAATTATTTTTTCCTTTTCCTTTTGAGGTCTTCTCTTTGTTTTTCCCCTTAATAGGTTTCTTCCTACTCATCAGTAATGTTTTTCCCTCTTGCTTCCAAATGTGTAGCTTGAACACATACCTCATCTAGACTTGTACGATTAAACATGAGAATAGTATGTCTAAGGTAGCTATGTAAGCCCCCTACGTACTTGAGCAAAGTATCTTGACTTTGAAAATCTACCCCTAATAAGAGAGCTATTCTCCTAAATTCTTGGGTGTAGTCTTGTACATTTTGTCCTTTCAATTGTCTAAAATTTTTCTAGTTCATTATGGCTTTCTGCATGTGAGCTAATGGATAAATTTTTTGTTTTATTGCAGTAATGAAATCATTCCATGATAGAATAATATTAACATACTTTTTGATCTCCTCCTTTTTCTTGGCTTCCCACCAACAAGAGCTACACCTTCCATCCTCAATGAAGCTAGTTGTATTTTGGTATCATCATCATGAAGGTTCTAAATTCTCAAATAAACCTCCAATTGTCTAATCCAATTATCATGCTTTTTTGCATTGACTTCACCATTAAACATTAGCAATTCAAACTTAACATCAAGTTTTAGAAAATGACTTTTACCATTTTTCTTTGACTTGTGTGACTGGTGTACTGAAGATGAAGTATAGGATGATGATGATGAGGCATGAGGATGGTAACTTTCCATTACCTCCATTTCCTCCATTGCCCTTCTTTGATTTATCTTCATCATTTTGGCCTCCTGATGATCCCTAACCTTCCTTGTGAATTTTGGACCTTTCTTCTTCTAGTTTATCATTCCTTTCTTGATAAAGGACTCTAACCATTTCAGTCATGTCAAGGAATGCTTTCTTGAATACTCTTTCTTCTTCTTTGGGATCCACCTCTTCATGGATTTCTTCTTCTTCTGGAGGCATGCTTGATGATGCTTCTGCTTCTTTTGGAGGTAAACTAGGTGGTGGAGAATGTGCAAATATTTCCCTCCTTTGTTGTGGCTCACTTTGAGAACCTCTTGCTTCCACCAACTTTCCTTCTCCTCTCTTAAGCTTGAGCCTAGTAAGCATGAAAACCCTTGCAAATAGTTAACAAATATTTGCACATAAAAACACCAAATATTAAACTCTAGCCGTGATACCAACTTGATCTAAAAGGAGTGTATTAGTTTTGCTGTGCTAAGTGTCCTTTCAGTAATATAAACATGTACAAATTATCTCCATTTGTTTGCTTAAGGAATGAGTGTTTTAACCATGAAATATAGATGAATTAGTGAACTTTAAGCATGAAAATAAGCCTTAAAAACACTAAAAAACAGTGTATAACAGAGAAATACAAACACACATAAGTTTTACACAGTAGGCATGATGAAGCAGTTCACCCCTCCTAGGCTACATCTGTTGGTCCAGCTCCAAATGGCATGTCCCTCTTTGTCATTATTCTCAAAATTGAAAATTACATGTGTTTACAGGACTCTAATGGCTGCTTTCTCTGCACCAATGGCTCCAGAATGTTCAAATTAGTCTAGGTAGACTCTTGTTTCACCAAAATTGGTTGAAAATTGACCTCCCCATGCATTTTTCCCAATGACAGCTAGAAAAGCTCCACTAAAAGTGGAGACAGGCACTTAACTGGAGTTAAATTTAATGAAAACCCTAAAAATAGGGTGCTGCTACATTTACCGCCAGTCAAAACCATTTGATTTAAAGTTAAGTGGCTTGGGCAGGGTGGTCACATGTCGACCCCCCGCCATTAACCCTGCATTGAACCGTTTGAATTAACTTCGCAATGGTGGCAAGGAACCCAGAGTGGCACAGTTTCGATAACCGTGGCATTGAAAGTCGTTACCCCGCGCCATGTGATCACATGGATTACCACTGGAGTTTATGTAATTTAACTGCCAGTTAATAACTTTGGGTCTCAGTCATAGCCACTGAGTGTATGGTGGTTGGGGCTGGCCCCTTTTTTTATCTACCCATTTCTTTGTTAAACTTTATATGGAACTAACAACATATAGAGTTAAGTAATAACTCATAGGCGAACTGGTTAAGTTGCCCGTGCTCGCGCTTGAGGTCTCCAATTCAACTCCTGTGCTCTCCAAAATTTTTACAAGACCCCCCTGAGGACACGTGGCGGCCTTCGGGCTTGCCACATGTTTCTCATCTGATGGATTATAATAAATACATCCAACGGTTAGTACACATATCCGTACCACTAAAATCAATGGCCCACAACATGCCACATGGTGCAATCCTGTTGGATGTGAGAAAAGGGAATATTCCCTAGAATATGCTTCCTGACTATACCTGCATGCTAACTGGGCATCCAGTCACAAAATTTGTTGTTTGGGAAAATAGACAAAACGTGATATCTTCCTCATACGACATTGGTTTTTTGAACCGTTCGTGGCGCCAGAATCGCAACGACGAGACCTTTACGGTCACTCAGGTTTGGACCTGTTTTGAGCACTTTAAATTTTGAGCATAACACATGATCTCCTGATCAACTAGGGGAGGTGACGCAGTCCCCAAAAGGGGTGACGTAGGCCCACGCAGGGTTCACGTAGGGACTCCACAAAGTTTCCAAGGGATAGTCTGAATTTTCGTGGAGATTGGGGTTTCTTTGTCAGAAAGGCTGAAACTCAATTTTCTGAGAGGAAAATCGATTCAGAGAAGAGGTGACACAGTCATTAGCCATCCCCATGCATGCCTACACATCTACTACGTAGAGGCAGTGCAAAGGGAGTTTGGGTTTCGCTAGTTCGAATCCAGATAAGTCGGGACTTGCAGTGTGAGGTAAAACTCACTGTTTTATCTGTCTGTCGGGACTTTCTCTGTTGGGTGAGTCAGATTTGGCATCCTAGTTGTACTCAGAAAAAATTTGCTTGATAATAAAAACCCTCAGATCTGTTGCATTGGTTTTCCCGCATTGGGTTTTTTCAGGGATGTTAGCCCAAAAATAAGTGTCCTTTGTGTGATTGTCTCATTTATTTTTCAGTACTTGATCGATATATTTGTGTAGGATGCAGTGTATTTGCACTAATATTTACTGAATAATTCTGCAAATAAACTTGTTGATTGCAGAACACAAGTAGGAAATGCAAATCAGTTAACTGCATTAGGATTTATGTTTGTTAGGTTCAGAATTTTTCACAATCCACTAGTTTGGGCCCAAACCCAATAGCCTCAGCCCTCTTGAAAAAGCCCAGTGGTAACTCAATAAGAAAATTCTCATTATCACCAAATAAAATGTTTAATACGTCATATGAAAGTTAAAATAATAGTGCCAAGTTCTTAAGCTCAATAGCTACCTAGATGGAAACAAAACTAAAATCCTAATGAGCTCTTCTTATTTTTTATTTATACAATAGGGTAGTTGTTAGTAGCTCCCTAGGAAATAGGAATGATTGTATCCTTCAACTCGATAATGGTGTATCTTCTTCTTTATTACTCTCACTTGCACTAATAGTGGATTGGCTACCAATGACTTTGAGGTTATGAGAGAGAGAGAGAGAGAGTGTTGTGATCTTAGGCTGATTGATGGAGTCAAGGAGGTGGAAAACCTCCTATATTCTCTCTGTGTTGTCTACTTCAAGCCCCTACATGGAAAATATCTCAAAAATGCTCCATTCCCTTCAATTAAACCACATTATGCCACATGCTATGAAAAACACCTTTTACCCTTCTCACTAAGCATAATATAACTAAAAATGTAAATAAATGTGAGAAAGAGATTGTTCTAGGCATCATGACCCTTATAATGTACCTATTGATGAGCCTAATCACTATATATGAATTATATATCTTCTTATATGTGGAAAATGGATGTTACATGAAGTCAAGAGGATTTTATTGATATGTTACTGCTACAACTGTTTGGTGGTGCTTGGAAACACTACACATTTGGTCACATATTGATGGCTACATTGTCCTACTTAATGATGATGAGGATGTTCATGTTGTCTATGTTGTTGTGATCATATGTTCACGTTGTAGGTTCCTATATATGGTTTTCAATGACTATCATGGTCTTGATACCTCATGAACGAAGTTCTTGGTTTTGGTTATAAATGTCATATATGTCTCTTAATGTAAAGGTAATGTAAAGACCCATGTTGTAATTCATTATAAAATGTATTCATGTATGGCCTATTGGGGTCAATTCATTCATGTATTTAATCCCATTATGTTTGGACATTGATGTAATTTTGGGTCAAATATGTGAAAATTTCTTAATGTTACTTTATGCAGAAATTCTACTGTTAGATTTGGTTATACTTCTCCTACTTAAACAAGTTATTAATGTTGAAAAAATTGGATTAACATCGAAGTAAACACATAACATACTTTCACTGATTCGGATATAAAACAAAAATACATGCACATAGACAAAGAGTCACAATATTTTATGGACAACTGTCCTCGGAAAAACCCAATGCGGGAAAATTGGCCTTCTGGCTGCTGGAGAGTTAATATTATTAAGTAGTTTCTGAATAAAAAAAATTTGGGCACCTTACTGGTTAACCCGCTAGAGAAAAATAATAGATCTCCAACTAACTTGCTATTCTGAGACTAAAAACTTGACTCATCCACACCTTCAAATGGGATTTACAAGACTCAGCTAATTTCTGGCCCTAGAAACCACAACATTGCCCCTGAAGCCCCTACATTAGCCCTGTCATACTCTGAGTGCCTTTGTGCTAGCCTGGAGAGGGTTGTGTAACCTGAGAATGGGTGACACAGACCCTACACTGCCCTAGAAGGGTCTCTGCGTAACTCTGCAAGGTCCCCTGCTACCCAGTATTTCCCTTTTTGGGCCTGCGTAGCACCTGCATAGCTGAAGCTACTCTCTGTGTTGCACAGTTGCTTCCTAACTACTACTGCTACGTAACTACTAATGCTACCTCTGCTTCTCTGCATTGCCTCTGGTTGCTGCTCTCTGCCTCTTACTGATTCTTGGCACTGGGATCAGACCATCGCCTTTGCTAATACTACCCCTCTCTGTAGCTGAAACACTTCTGAAAATTCTTAGCAAACCCTACCCTAGAACTTCATCTTAGTCTCAGTGCTCTGCCTCCGTGTGTGCATCCTCCAACTAACCCCAAACCTTTCCCCTATACTTTCTCCTTGGGAAACCAATGGCCATGATCTAATCTTGAATCAGCGGCTAAGACTAAAAGAAATATTGATCTGTGTGACTTAAGTCATTTCCATCACATGTTTAAATTAGTTACCTTTAATATTTTAATTTTCCTAAGTTAGACTTAGGGTCCTTAATTAAATATATTAATTAATTAATTATATCCCAAACAGGATGGAATTTCTCAAATCCCTTTCTGGGTCTTAGAGATATCATGTACTCTAGTCCCTCCACAAATTTTGGGAGCTAGAGCACATCTGATGCTCCCCCAACACTCAAGAAAACTCAACACTCCCTCTTATCGAGGAATGTGCTCTAGTACAATGCTGCTTCATCCTGAAGCTCTGCATTGATCTCTAGTGTGGGTCGTTGCACTGATGTTGGACCTGCTACCCTTCATCACTGTGTTGCTTCCACCATTCTATACTACTACCCATGACAATGCCATTGCCACTTCCACATTTATACTGCAGCTCCCTCTCAATCTGTTGCACCGTGCTGCCATCTGCTGCACTACAACTTTAGTAGCTGAGAGAAACAATTGGAAATCCTGCACAATATTTGACAGACAAGTCAGTTGGGTTGCATCGTCATCACCGAAGCTTTATAGGCTACTGATCTCTGCTGACATCTGGAGATAGTTACACAGCTATAGCTCTGCACTAAATAAGCATACCTCCACTGTGTTGTTAAAGTCACATCAACCCCTACATTGAAATCTCCTACATTGATGTTGTGATGCGCTATCCTCCTAAAGCCTCTATGTTGCCGCAGCTCTACTCTGCATAAACATCTCTTCTCTATGCTACCGAAGTCACATCATCCCCTATGTTGATGCTACTGCATCTACACTGCGCTTCTCCCTTAAGCCTTCAGCTCCGCCTCTGCTTCATCCATGATTCTCTAAACCAACTGCTCCACTTGTCCCGCTACTGTCTTAAGGATCCCGTAGCTCGGATGTGATCCAAGAGATGAGTTGCTCAAGGATCTAGCCCCCACTCTGTAGCTTCTCTACAGATCCATTTCACCCCACTTTCGCGGTTCATGAGTGATCATGGATGCATCATCTTATGACCCATCGTCCGCCACAGTAACCTTTGAAGTAGAAACTTCCTTGTCCTTCTTCTTCTATGGACAATTTTGGTGAGATGTCCTAGTTCGTCGCACTGGAAACACTTGATCTTGGATAGATCACACTTATTCTTCCCTTGTTGCTTCTTTCATGCCAAGGCTGCATCTTATTCCTCTTCGTTATTCACCTTACTTGATCTCGGGATGCACTGCCTCTTGGTGAATCAGCGGAGTTCTTCTTGACAAAGGATTGCTGGCATATTTTCCCAGTCGGGAAGGTCCGCTCTACCCAAGACACTTTGGATAAAGGCTTCCCACTCTTCTGTGACCACATTGAGTGTTGTCCTTACCATCACATCATCCTCCACCTTTGCTCCCATGGTAGACAACTGATCTCTGATTGCCTGTAATATGAAAAGGAAGGGCTCTATTTCTTCTCCCTTGGTCATCATGAATGATTGCGGTTGATTCTCCAGAAGCATTATCCTCTGATGGAATTCCCCTCATATAGGGATGTTAAGGCTTTCCACATCTCATCAGCCTTTTTCTTTTCAGCTATGTGTGGAACTATATTATCCTTAACCCCATCCATTATGAAACGTTTGGCATGTGTCGCAACTTCCAAAATGCTTCTTTAGGAGATCTACAGCAGTCGGTCTGGCCAAGATTTTTTTTGCATGGTCCCTTAGACCGTATGCCTCCATGACTACCAGAATTCTAGCCTTCCACATTGTAAAGTTGGAAAGGTTGTCCAACCTATCCTAATCACTTAGTCCATGAGGTGCCATCTACTCAGATATACTACGTCAGAACAGATCTTCCTCTCCCCACTTCTCTACTCAAGCTTGGATCTAGGGTGCTTGGAAAAAAATAAGGCACCCTCTACTCCCTCTGACAACTAATTTCCTCTCTTGGAAATCTTCCAAATAACCAGCGAAACAACTCTCTTCAATCCTCTAATTGATCTACAGATTTCTTTGGGTAGAAACCCTTTGAGAAGCTGATATCCTCCCACTCTTTTTCACCTAGTGCTTAGGCTAAATTTTGAATCTTCATAAATTTAACCCCACCAACAAATTTTGAAGTTATGCAGCACTTTTTCAACACTTCTGAATCAACACAACTTCAGATATGCGTCACCCTAGCTGGCCTCTGCGTGAGCAGATAGCCCCAGTGTTGTCTCTGTGCTACCTCTACACATTAAGTACGTGGGCTTGCGTGGAGATTGCGCAAGACTGTGACGCCACTTTGGCCTCTATATGGCTCTGCTCGCTATGGTGATGTGATGTCCCTTCAGATCTGGATTTCTATGGCTACTACTTCTCTCTCTGCTTCTTTCTACAGAAAACATTCTTTATTCTTCTGCTGGTGATCCTGCTAGATCTTCAATCACTCTCATACCATGTGAAAAATTCTGAATGTTACTTTATGCAGAAATTGTACTGTTATATTTGTTTATACTTCTCCTACTTAAACAAGTTGTTAATGCTGAAAAATTCAGATTAACATCGAAGTAAACACATAACATACTTTCACTGATTCAGATCTAAAACAGAAATACATGCACGTAGACAAAGTGACACAGAATATTTTCTAGACAATTGTCCCTTGAAAAACCCAATGCGGGATAACCGGTCTTCTGGCTGCTGGAGGGTTAATATTATTAAGTAGTCTCTGAATACAAAAAATCTGGGCACCTTACTAGTTAACCTGACAAAGAAAAATAATATATCTGCAGCTAACATGTTGTCTTGAGACCAAAAAATTAAATGATCCACACCCTCAAACATGATTTACAAGTGTTGGGGCCCCTGTATTCTTGTCGCATTCGGCTGTTGGAGCTACTGCCTGGCGTGTAGTGATGCTTCATGTAGGTCTGCCAATGGAGGTGGGGGAATTCAGCTGGGTCGGACAGGTTGGCGTCCATCATCGCTGCACTGTCATACTTACCAACCAGCGACTCTGTTCGGTGGATTCGACTGTCCAACACTGGTTCAGGAACGGATACGAGAGCCCTCGGCATCTTGGCGCGGCGCTGGTAAACTTGGAGAATTCTTCTGGAGTTTTCTTCTGGGTGCGGTGCACTTTGAGGCTTCAAGTGCTCTGGAGTCGCTGCAATTGCCAAATTGAACTGGTCCGTCATTCTCGAGCTATTGGTCTCCATGAAAGTTATGACATTCCCTGGCACGAGTGGAGTTGATGAGACTCCATAACGACAATTAATTCTTGCTATCTTTCTTGCCTGCGATAATCGTGCGATCAATCGCATGCCTATGTGTAATCTTACAGTTGCTGACGGCGTCATGGGGAGATGGGCGGCGGGTACGCGATAGGCAAAGAGGCTAGGGTGAGTAAGCAAATGATTATGGTAATTTATGATGAAAATCGACACGATCCTACGGGCCGACAAGAATCGACGGAAATGACTGGCCCGGCTTGCGCGAGATGGATCCTACAGGACAACACGGCGGGTAGCGCCCCGTCTGGCGGAGTGATCGCCAGGCCACGATCGGTTGCGGTGATGTACACGCAACTGACATTATTTGACGGACTACCTATGAACGGAAAGGACACCCTATGCTCATCCGGGTGCGGGAGAGTTATTCGACTAAGCTACTCTCGGGTTCTCTCGATTGCGAGAGTTATTGATGAAATATGAAACATGCCTCGGAGATTTTATCTAAGGTGTCGAGGGCTGAATTGGTGTTCTTTCGTGCTGAAAGAACTTTTCGCGGCCTGCGAAGAGAACTACAAGCGCACCACCAGTTTCATTTACGGTTACTTGATTTTAGCTTTCGCCATGTGGAAATGGCACCTTCCTCCTATCCGGATGCCGACAGAGACTACCGCGAGCCAGCCTCTCGCGATGAAGTACACCCCGTGGCAGGTGTCCTCGGACCCCAGCACCAAACAGGTGAACGCGGAGGCGTTTCGGGCGTGGTACGGGTTAATGAGAGATGTGGTGGCTAACCAGCAATGGGTGCCCAGGCACCTGTTGGATGAGTATAGTGAGCAAGTATGGTTCGGGGTAAGCCATAGGCACACTTACCTCCGCCCAACTTGCGTGTCGGAAGCCACCTTCCACATGGCGCCCCTCAGATTCTAGTTGAATGATGATACCTTCCACCGCGAGGTCTCTGCGTGGCCGGGGGTCACCAAGCACATCCGCGACGGGATCCCCCGATATAACTTTGAACGGATGATGCCGGCGCAGCGGCCTGCCGAGACAGGCGCAGCGGGGTCCTCACAGGTTGCGGCGGGACCTCCGCAGGATGCAGCTGAGACCGCACAGGACCTGCCCGAATCACTGGTCCCTGTCGTACAACACCTCAATGCCCAGGTACGACGCCTTAACGTGGTAACCCAAGTTGTTTCAAGTGGTGCCCCTTTGTTTCCCTCATTTTCTGAATTTCAGCTCGGTCGGTCTCTTGCTCCCTCCCATACCTCCCCTCTCACTTCTCCCATCCCCACCAACCTATTCACCTCTACCACCCCTATCATCACACCGATGGGCGAAACGGGCCCAGAACCTAATCCATCAGACCCCCCTCCATCCAAGAGGGCCCGCATTGCTGTCATAGATCCACTGGTGGAACTTACTGACGATGATCCACCATCCACTGCACTCACAGGGACTTTGATTCCGGAGGAACCCCTGATCGATCCGTCAAATTTCCTCAAAATTCGCCTCCCCCATACCTCTTTCACCCCGTCCACTGCCCCCTCCACCGGCCGACCACCTGCCACCTCCTCCAATCCATCCAACTCATCGGCCACTGTATCAGATCCTCTCATCCGGGAACTTTTCGGAGGCGACCACGGGGTGGAAGTCACCTCCAGTACTGAAGCCGTAGTACTGCTGGTTGACCCCGTGGCCACACCCCAGGATCCTATCCCGACTATATCTATTCGGTTGGCCACTGTTGGGGCTGATTCGGCTGACCCTCCCCCAGACCAGACCATTCAGCAAGACCGGTCGGAGTCCGATATGGCCACCTCAATGCAGCAGCAGACACCGGTCCTTCCTCCTGAGACCTCCAACCGATCAGTGGCCAGTGGCCAACCTTCGCAGGAACGGATGCCGGAGCAGGGCGCTTCTGGCACGGCCAATGTAGAAACTTGGGGTATAGGGTAGTTGTACCTACTCATTCAGCGGGCGGCCCTCAAGGCCGAACAAATTCATTCAGAACTGCAGCAGCGGTGCAAGGAACAGCACCACCAAATCACAGTGCTTACTGAACAGCGCGATCAGCTGACCAGGGAGAAGACCTACCTACAGGAGCAGGTCACCATTACTGCTCAAGCGTTCTCCGGCCTATGGCCCACTGCAAGAGCTCATCATGCCCCACTTCCTGACAATGTAGCGGAGGAAAGTGTAGCAGCCCAGGCTTACCACCTTCGGACTGCTTTCACTGGTCTATGCAGAGAGAACCAGGAACTCCAAGCGGCGTTAGCCGCACGGCCTACCCTTCCGGATCCACAGATTGTCTACTCAGACCAGGTGACTGCCAAGCAGACTCAGGCAGTTAGTATGCAGGCGACTCTCCATTCCACTGCGGGCAAGGCTTACGCCCTTCTACGAAGTCTACAGGAGTGCTCACTCGCACTCACTGTCAAAACGCAGCCTATCTCTGCCCAGCTGCAATAGATTTCCCGTGAAATTCAAGAGACTGCGGACCCAGCACGGTTAGATCAGCTCTATGCCCAAGCGGACGAGCTTGAAATTCAAATGCAACAGACTGAGGCCGACTCGGCAGCGGCCAAACAAGTCATTCGGGGAATCCATCCGCCCATTCGAGCCCGTGCCGAATCCATACAACAGCTGGATGCCAAGGCCGAGGCCCAGAATGCCACGTTGTTCGGGGCTGTCCCGACGACTATAGAGGAGGCCGCCGCCACCAGGATCTTTGAAGAAGCAGACTTGCTTATGTAGGAATGGCAGCAAGCGGTGGCGGACTTCACCGGGCTTAAAGATACAGTGCTCTGTAGGGTCCCAGATTTGGGGCCCTTGTTTGAACAACCACTTGGCGGAGCACAGCAGGAAAGGGCGCAGGACGAAGGCATAGCAGAACAGGGCATGGGAGCCAGCGGGGCAATGGAAGTGGAGACTGTTATTTTTTATTGACTCAGGGACGAATCAAGGAATTGTGGTCAGGGCCTGTTGGGGCCCTTGTTTTTTATTAGTTTTTGAAATCTTGGCTAGAACATTTTGAATTTTTACCTTTTTGAGTTGCGGCATGAAGACACATGGCAACCGCGACCACGCCGCAATAACCAGGAGTCGCGGAGCTATCAAGGTGGCGCGGAAGCATGCAATAGCTGGAGATAGAACATGGACAAGCACATATGAAGGAAACACACAGCAGAAGACAGAAAGTGGAACACGCAGATAGCAGGACAGAAGCTGGGAGAAGCTGAAGAAAAGACACAGAGGAACTGATAGTTGCGAGAGTGGGTGAATAAATAACAGTCACCCGGCTGGAAGAAGAGGAGGCTAAAGAAGTTGTGAGGCTCGTAATAAGGAAAAGACGCACAGAGCGACTGCGGAAGAATCATGCATGTCCTTCCTATGGTTCCTCTTCTTCTCTATTCTACCTTCCTGTTCCGAAATCCATCTGTATCAGATTTGTAAGCTATCAGTGAGAATGCCATGTAATCTTGTGTTTGGCCAAGAGATTAATACAATGGAAGATTGTTGTCTCAATAATATGTTCATGTGCTTGTAATGTGTTTATGCTGGTTTAAAA
Organism: Pinus albicaulis; assembly: GCA_034641835.2. Classification (NCBI taxonomy): domain Eukaryota; kingdom Viridiplantae; phylum Streptophyta; class Pinopsida; order Pinales; family Pinaceae; genus Pinus; species Pinus albicaulis. The sequence continues at coordinate 242,537,976 of CM076580.1, forward strand.
TTTTATTTGCAAATGTCTGAATGCTTATTAAGTGATCTTGCATATATAACTCTGTTATGTAATGGATGCATTGTCCTTCATTAGTTGCGGGTTTGTTCCTTGCCATTGATCTCATCCCCTTCTTCATGTGGTTGCGGCACGCCTCGGGTGAGACGCACTGCTCTCCAGAGCAGGGTGAAAATGTCGGCGTGTTCCTAGACTACACCGGACCCCTTTGTTGGCCACAACTCTTGAACCTGGGTCTTATTCGCCGAGACACAGCTTCTCGCCCGACACAGATCAACTTAAAAGTTATCTCTCAGGTGATTCTAACCTAAGAGACATTGTCATAATGATAACATTTTTTTTAAGAGAGGTCTGAGCTAGAGAAGTGTATTTGGCATAAATAGTGCTGTTGACTATAGTTAATTATGCGATACATTAAAAATTTCTACCTCATCACATTTGTAAACTATATTCTATCTAGTCCCGTGCCTTTGGGTATATAAGGCGGTGTTCTAATATGAAAAGAAATGCTAACTGAGATGCTCTCTCGGCACATGCGGTTTCTCATTGAACAACGTGTCTAGGTTGGGCCTCCGTGCCATCCGATATAGTTAGGGCGAATTAGGTTTCTTACCATCCACCGTGTAAGTGTTGACACTCTTGTTTGCTGTGATACACTAAACCACACAGCCATTGAGGTGCACCTGCATGTACACCAAGTCCTTGGTTTATTGGGGCAGTATATTTCAGTTCACAGTTTCTTGGTAATCCTTTTGCGAAGCATTAACCTCTTTTTATTTATTTATTTTTTGTAATAAAGTCAATCAGCAATCATGGAAGAAGATCAACCCTTTCCCCGTCATTCATGTAGGACATCGAATAAACCACCTTTACTACCAGAAGATGCACCTAGTCAGTGAAGGTGAGCTCATCCTATAGGGTCTGGTACCTCTGGAACCTTTGGTGCTTCATCTAATTTACCAGAGTCATCTGATCCTTTGAGTACCGAGTCTCGAGTCGTTTATACCGATCCTGGTTTACCTGTTGGTGTACTATACAACACCCCCCATTTATTTTAATAATAAATGGGGACCCGTTAAAAAATAAATAGAAATTTATAAGCATTCTTTAGCGTAACTCTTAGAATTTTAGGAATAAAGGCTTTTCCTTTTCGCTTTGATTTCAAGGCGCTTACCACAAATCACATAACTTACAAGCCAACAAAGTTAAAACACGTATAATATTTGTGAATTGCGATATGCGCTTCAACCTTTTTTAATTATATAAAATATTTGTTGAAAAGCTTAAAATCCCTTTAAAATAGAAATCATGTCGTGCCTTATTTAAGAACAAAATTAAAACATTTTGGAAAAGTTCCGATGAGTTGGACCCGACGAAACAATAAATAACAATTAAAAGTATCAAAAAGTCCGATAAAGCGCAATACCGTGAGTCTTTAGCGCATATTGTGTTTCGCAACAAGAAACCAAATGAAAATTTGTATACATTGAAATAAGTTGCAATGTGCGATTTGTGCAAATCACAATTCGCAAGATTCATCAGCGGTGAAAACATGTACTATTGGTATCTGTTAAAAGTTGAGATTTGTGTTATAAACACTTAGTATTCAAGTGCGTGAAATGATTCTTATTCAATCAATCCGTTATAATATATAATGAATTAGATTGTTAGATTAGACATATTGCGTAAGGGGTGTAAGAGATTTGATAGAATGAGTTAAGGGTTATTAACAACACTTAATGTGTGCAAGGTTCAAAAGATTGATATCTACTTGAAGCTTGTTTTAAATTTAGAGTGATGGATTTTGATTATGTTGATTTAACTTTATTCTCTATCCTTGTCTCTTATTCATCTCGGATTTGAATTTACTTGTTTCACTTGAATTCAGGAAACCACCTAACGAAGTAAGATCAACTGGAATGACAAATAAAGGCGAAGAAATTGCCCAAGCGCCCGTTGCAGAAGACACAGACATGCCTCCATTGTTCTCAGATGCAACTTCCAAAAAGGATTGTGGGAGTTCTTCATGGTATGCCACATACAACCTATTTGAGGGAGAACAACCAAGATAATTACTGAAAATAGTAACAGCAGATGGGGCAGTTTCATCAAACCCATCTTACTTTGAAGTTGCATCTTCGTTTCTCCACATAATAGCGACGAGGCCGAAAATCTTAACATACACAGATATGGTAAAGTGGGTCATTGACAACCTCAACATATTAAACAGAACATTCAAGAATTCTAAGTTGGAGAATATTGGTTCGTTCACCGCAGAGGATTTACGGATAATGTATCATTTGCCTATGCCGTAGAAGATTTATGATAAAGTTTTTGTGCAAAGATTTACGAAGAAGAATACATACCTCATGAAAGTGATAAAAGGAGGAAAGAAGATCAAGGCAAACTAAAGTGGGATAAACTTGGTATGTACCTGATAGCACAATCACCCTCCCCTTATTGTTATGTAGCAGGAATGCTATGTAGGTTATTTTCTAAACCAGATACCACTATATTTTCCATAGAATGGGTTCCTCTAATTGACGCAATCATCAATTCCTTTATCATGAATTGGCCAGCCATTTTTCTGATAATATAGCTAAAACCATTATGGATTATAGGACAAATAGAGTCTATTCCACTAGGAAAATACCTCCCTTCTACATGAGCACATACATTATGGATGCAAATTATTTTGTTCAAGATTTCCTATTATGGGATGGAGGTGGACAAGCGAAGACCCCACTCCAATTAATATCTACCATAAATAACTATGGGAATTTGAGTTTCATCTGCATTTCTATAAAAAATTTAATGGAGTTATGTTTCCCATCCTTCAGACCATGTTTATTGAAAGGGCCCCTAGGACTTCTAAGGAAGCTAGCATAGTTATTCTACTAGTTGCTAGATGGTTTGTTAAGGAAAATTTTACTTATATCAGAGTTTTTGGGAGTTATTATTCCCCCAATGTTTTGCCTTATTATGTTCATGATAAGCTTTTAGCCAAAGAAATTACTTATCAAACTTTAGTCAGTGGTGTGACCAAACAACTCAGAGATTCTAAAAATGCTATCTGGCCTACTTTCCTAGTATAATGTGGCACATTTTCCCTTTTTGACATTGGTCATGCAGCCAAAGATATTTCAAATATCACTTCATTGAAGATGGCTTTAATGCCAAAGAGACCATATGGTCCTAATGATGTGGTTCAGAAGTTACCAATAGTCTAAAACCTAGACCGTTCATGAATGAAAAAGGCATGTTCGATGATTTATTTGAAGGTGTAGAGAAGTTTACATATGTGTTGAAAATTGCATATAATAAGATCAGTAAAGCATAATTTGAAGCTTTTCAAGTATTTAGAAGAAAGAGACGAGAAACATTCCCTTTGGACCTGTTATTTATTGAAGATTTCAAAAGGCCAACTCCCAACATTAGTCTAGATGATGAGGCTAAGGACATGTCAGAAGATGAATCTCATGAAAAATCAAATAAAGAGTTAGAAAAATCACAACACCACTCTGAGAATTCAAATCACTCTGACAATGAATCTGAAACCAGGAATGAAAGTCCTACGAAAAAAATTGAAAAAGTGATTAAAGGAATTGAGATGAAAACTGAAGGAGAAACTAATGGAGTTGAATCATCTTCTAAAGAAGTTCAACATATCTAGCATACACCCGAGCAGAGAAAGAAACCTCAAGCAAAGGATTTAAAGAAATAATGGGGAAGTTTTCTAAAGCACTGGAAACACCACCACCACAAAATCCTAGTGTTGATGAATTAAAAATTTTCCAAACTCCAAAGCAGACCCAGAATATAGTTGAAACTGTGATTCCACTACAATAGGTACCAAAATATCAGGATCAAGAGATTATCCCATCCTACGCAACACAGGAAATCATTTTGAATATTGAGGAAATTCCTCCATGTTTTCTATAGCCCAAGTAACAAATTTGTAGTCAAGAGAAGAAAGAGAATAAGAATAGATGAATCAATAGCTGCCCTTGACAATGAATCAATAGATGTTGTATGGAAGGACTCTTGTGCTAATCCTACTAAACATCTCACTACACAATCACAATTTGTTGGAGCATATACAATTGCTACAATTGATAAAGTAGAAGAATTCAAGCTTCTTCTCAAACAAAAGGAAGACAAAGTTCAAGAGTTGGAAAGAACACTAGAACAGGAAAAGTTCAATGTCAGTAAGAAAATGGAGATGAAGATGTCACAATTCCAAAAATACTTTGATAGATTAAAGTAGCACCAAGTACAAATTTCAGAAAACGAAACTTAGATACAAGCAGCTATGGATAAAATGAAAAGTTTGCCTCAAACAGAGAAATTTATTAAAGAGGCACTTGAATGGAATAAAAAATTAAAGTAGCAGCAAGAAGATTTTTGTCATCAAATTTCAGTTACGAGTTCATACTGTGATACAAGCAAGATTTTGATCCAAAAAGTGGCTAACAGGAGGCTAGAATGTGAAAAGGTCCAAATGAAAATTTCTGAGTTGATCCAATGGCAAGAGTCTAATGAAGGAAAGAAGTTTGATCTCCCCAATATTGATAAATTTCACAAAGATATCATATTCAAATATTGGGAGATGAAGTTAAGACACACAGGAAAGGAAACATCAAAGGCAACCAAATGACAAACGAAATCATCGAAACGGTTAATGGGCAGCTTCTAAAAGCTGAACTTATCAAATAATCTACAGCCAAAGTGCTCCTGGAGATTAAACCATTAGAAGCATAGTGGAAGGAAAGCACAGAAACACAGGCAGAAGCTATTAAAAAGATAACTAAGTTTGATCAGGAAAATGACTGGAATTTAGTTTAGTATTTAAACCCTTCTCATGCATTTAGAGAAGGGTCCATAAATTTGTCAAAAAAATTTGCAAAGAATGCACTTATGTAAGTTTGTGAATGTCTTGATGATTTAATGGAACGAAATATGTTATCCTTTGACACTGAAGTTGTTTAACTAAAGTTTCACTATTGTACTCATTGAATTTCTTTAAACGTGAAGAGGAGTAGAACACTGTTGTCAGTTTGAATGAGTAGAACCTCATATATATGGTAATTTTACACGTTATATTAAGTGTTTCTTCTTGAATTGAAAGTCATATTTTTATCTTTATTATATATGAAAGTTGTTATCATAAGTGAATGTTAAATGCATTTCTGTACTAATATTTGTTTATGATTACTTATCTCATATATAATCAAACTTATGAATGTGATATATATTTCACAATTCTTTTGATTAAAATATTTTTCCAGAAGAATTAATTTTACATAATTTTTATCTCTTTCAAGTTTTGAATAATATTCATTACCAATTGTTGAAAGATATGATTTTAGATCACATTAAGGAATGAATACTCCTGGTTATATAGTAGAATGGATATTTGGTTAATGCATATGATAGATTAAATAATTTTCCATTTGCATGATATAAAAAAAACACACCCTCATCATTCTTATTGGGAAACTGGTCCCTTTACCCCCAGTAGGAGCCACTACACCAAAGGAAAAAGGACTTGCTCTAAGGTCCGGACCGGGTGGTTTTCCCCCATGTTGTTGCAACCGAATTCCGAGGCTTCAACATTTTGGTGCTAGAAGGAGGGCCGAAAGTGAATTGCAAGAAGGTCTGATCAATCTAAAAGAAAATTTAAGAGTCTCTCTCCCTCTATATCCCCTTCAACTTCTAGAACATTATCTAGATCTAAATCCTTAAGATATGAAGTTGAAAATCCCTCTCCTAAGTCTCCTAGTGAAACTCAACCAATGCGATCTCTAGATTTTCACAAAAAATCCCCAGAAGTTTAGTATTTGATTGAAAATTTAGAGAGAGTATCCATTTCTGTCGAAAATTCTGAAACTTCTCAAACATATGAAATGAGTATTTCATCTTCTTTGAAACCTAAATGAATACTAACTCGATCAGAAACTCAGAAGACAAGAATCCATCCTTTTGAATTTCCTATTGATACTTCTCGAAGGAAAAAAAAGAATATTGAATCATAGTCAACCACCAGCGAGGTCTTATTCAATAATCCACCCCATTCACCTCCATTACCTCCATTCACTTCCACAACTTCTATTCCAACAATCAATGTTAGTTTAACTAGTTCCAGTACTCAAACTACTACTCCTACAACTAGTTCTAGCACTAAGCCTGCCTCTTCTTCAACTCAAAATTCACTTATCATCTCCACCCAAGGTCCAATGGTAGGCCAACAACCACTACCAAATGTACAACCATGGAACAATCCAGGTGATGTAAAAATGCCTGCTTCTCTTCATCCTCTTCCAAAATACCCTGAAATATGGCTACCTAAATTCAATCCCGATGATGGTATCCCAGCTGAAGAACACATCCATAATTATATGTTAGCCATAAATTTAAAAGAGGTAACTAAAGAAGATTGTGTAGTCAGAATATTTCCATATTGATCGAGGGTAAATTCTTGATACCTTTAACCAAGACCTTTTACTTCAGTTGATAAATTAGAATTGCATTTAATTAAAGCGTCAATGAACATAAACAAACAACTGCATGCTGTAAGGAAGAGGAACATAGCATGTCAAGATCAAAAATCATAAGAACACGTCATTTGATAATGAAGTTCGTCCAGGAGGGACTACATTTCCGGGCCTCGGTGTCAGGATGGTGTAGGCCACTGCATTAAGTGTTGTAAGAAGAAGATGTACATGGATGGGTTTCTCTAACATACCAGGAAAATGCCCTCGTGCAAGAGTCGCTAGACCTGTCTATGAGATGTTCCACTGCAGAACTCTCATGCATAAAAATGAATCTTATCAGTATGGCAATAGATCACACATAAATACCGTGAGTATCCCACCAACATGGAAAATAAGGGATCTGAATGACATACGTGTGACACAGAGTATCCCGCCAACATGGCATAAAAGGGATATCAACAACATACATGAGTATCCCACCAATATGGCATCAAGGGATCTCAAACATAATACAAGTCCATGACAAAAAGTACACCAATAACAAAAGAAGACAAGATCCCATGACTCACACATCAACAGTGATCTGTACAACAATAAGTATCTCAGGAACAAATAAGTACATGAAATCAACTCATCATATACCTCATACTGAAGATGACTAAAGAATGGGTTGTTGCTACTTCTAGATCTGAAATCACCATCACCATCACAATCGTGGCGTCAAAAGTTGTGAAATTGACTGCTCGCTCGCTGAAAACTGACACCTGCAACTTCACTTCAAAAAGTGACCAAAAAATATAAAGCTCAGATGAAAAATCTGAATATTCCATCAGATTAGTGATGTCGAATAGTGAAAAATTGACTGTCCATTTGCTGAATTCTGATGAAGTGAAAATCTGGATCAAAAAGGAATTTTTAGATTCCCCTAGATTCCTCCACGTAGATGCTCCATTGGTGGACTGGAAATATGCAACTCAAAAGGCGAATCTGACCTTGCCATTGCGTTCCCTGTGGAAAACCATGAAAAATGACTGTAAACTTGACTATATTCCGACTTGGAGAAAAATTACCTCCCCGACAAAATTTCAAGGCTCATAGTTTCGCTCCCTATTTCTGGGCCTGCTCATGGTTCCACCTCCATCGAAAAACGTGCAGTAATGTCCCTACAATAACATAATATTAAGCCTCGTAATATGTGCTCCTCCTCGGCTTCCATGCCCTCACTTGGCTTCGGCGCACTGTGTAAATGAGCATTTAAATATAATTTGACAGCGAACTTTACAAGTTAAGGTTGTTGGCCTAGTTGGTTGAGGGCATAGTTAAATGGGCGGAGGTCAGGGTTCCAACCCCACCGACCCCACCCTACTTAGAAACTGTTTTTAACAAAACTACGCAGTCCTCATTTTTTAAACCCCTTGGGATTTATTAGTATAACATATGGTGTCGTTTTCATTTTAAATAAAACTGGTTACATTTTTAAATTCTCGATACATGAATCTTAGGGCGCGCCGTTAAGGAGGGTCGAGGGGCCATACCCGCATTGGGTGGCCCACCCGTATGGTTGAATGCCATATGGTATGGAGGGCAGTGGGGTTGACATCCCACGACCCTCAAATTCTGTGGTCTGCAGCTTCTATAGTGGGCGGCGGGGTCATGGCCATTGGCCCACCCATTTAAATAAGATGTTTGTTATGTGGGGAAGCGATGGGCCCTTTTATTATTTTTTTATTTTTTTATTTTCTTATAACAAACCATACAGTTTTGAAAATTTGATTTGTAGGTCAAAGGAGTCATTTTAACGGTCCCACAAATTCACCCAAAATATGGCTTGAGCTTGCCGAAATCCAATGTTCGAGTTTCGTCCAAATTGCAACCTCCTTAACCTGCCTAGTCATCCAAGTCAACACAAAACTTTGACCGCTCCTAAATTTCGCATACGGGCTCAGTTTGACGAACCGTTTGCACCGTTGTGATCAGGGAAACAAGCTCTTCAACCTAAACCTAGTTCGAGATAAATATGAGCAGTTTGATTTTGGATCCCTCTTTGTCTTGTGTGTGTCCATGGAGCCACTTGGATCAGATATACTCTCACGGGATCTGCAGGATCTTGGTATTTCTCATTACCTGCTCACTCTATAACTAGTTGGAATATGTTTGAAGAAAAATTTTTAGCTAATTTTGGAGATGAAAAAACTATTGCATCGCTCATTAATGACCTATCAAATCTAAAGGCTAAAATAGGAGAGAAACTAAAAGGCTTCAATTCCATATTCAATAAATTACTCAATAAAATCCTTGCTACATCAGTTCCTGGTGCATAGGTTCAAATTGAGTGGTATATTTCTTCTCTCCCATCTAACATATCCATTTTTGTTGATAGATCAAATTTACCTATATTGGCAGAAAATATGAAGGAATCTTAGTCTATATAGAAACACATAATAGCTCTTGAAAAGAAGAATTCTCAAGAAGACAGGAAATATAAGAAAGTATCATTCAAAGATGATTCAAAGAAGAAGCCACCAAAAGATCCTTTTGATGTAGAAGCTCTTCAGAAAGTTTTAAAAACCATGACAAATGAAATGGCAGACATCAAAAAAGAAGTTGTTGAAAGTTCCAGTACAAAGAAGACTTTCAGGCCCTTCAAGAAAAATAAGTCTTCTAATTCTCAGTTGTCCAACATCATATCTAATGTTGAGTCTGATCAAGACACAGATGAAGAGAAAAAAGAAGAAGAAGAAACTGAAGTCGAAGAAGAAGTTGAACTAAATGGCATGTGGGATTTCATCCTACCAAATGATGAACAATAAGAAGCTTTACTCGTTAGTACAAGAAGGAAGAATACCACTGAAGCAACACAGCCTAATCAGAAACATAACTCAACTTCTCCTAAAGAGAAAATAGTAAGTAAAAAGTCTTCATCTAAGGATACATAGACTAACCTTGCTCCTTCAGATGTTTCACCTACATCAAGGACAATGGTAGTCTCTGATACCATCGAATATAATGTAGTTGAAGATATGAAAAATACCAGGGCTAACATTTCAATCCATGAACTTACTAAACTAAAACAACAACAAAAGATTTTACTTAGAGATTTGAATGCAGTCCTTGCTTCAGCCTTACCTTCTCCAGTAGTAGTTCAAGCTGCAAATCATATGGGTAAACCTCCTTCTCCTTCAACTAAAATAGATGCCACATATCTTATTATGATAGGTGATCAATCCATCTCTCATACTCCATTTCTCTTAACCTATGAGATCTATAATAAGAATGTTCATAATTGCTTAATTGATTCAAGGGCTTCCTCTAATATCATGTTGAAATCAGTATGTGCTAAGTTGAACACAACTCCTCAAAATTCTCTTGTTCATATAGTACAACTTGATAGAACAAAAGTAGAGCCTTTGTAGGAGTAATAAATTATATTTATATTAGATTGTCATCAAACCCTAAGGTTGCCCAGATAATTGATATTTTGGTAGCTGATAATCCTTAATTTTATGGTTTAGTATTGAGGAGATACTGGTCTAATAAACTTCATGGATATTTCGCAATAGACTGGTCACATATTTGGCTGCCCCACAATGGAAAGCCAAACCAAATTTGAGTAGACCGTGAGAAATTCATGAAACATACAATTACTGATCTTGAAGGAATCAATGAGCCAGTAGCATTCAATAATAATATTATTGGAAATTACTCAGCAGAATCATTTCTTGGAAACTTTAATGCCCAAGCATCACCCTTTTTCGATAATGCAGCTATCTCTCAAATTGAAAATTTTTCCCAGACAGACACTTCTAAGTGTAAAATTTTGTAAATAAAACAGTAGTTAATTCTTTATTTTGATGGTTCTAAATTAGAAGATGGTGCAGGAGCTGGTTATATTTTGATAAGCCCAGAAGGAGAAAAAAACCATGCTAGCCTGTAAACTTGAATTTGATTGCACAAACAGTATAGTAGAATATGAAACATTAATTCAAGGTTTGTACAAAGCAATTGACCTTGACATTAAATATTTGAAAGTACTGGGAGATTCATAAATCATTGTCAAACAAGAAATACTATCCATTGTCATTCTGGATATCTTAAATGTTATCAATCATTAGTAGAGGAATTGAATTCTCATTTCTTAGCTTTCAATATTTTCTCTGTACCCAGAATACAAAACACTAGTGCACATTTATTAGTTAATGTAGCATCAAAATTAATCCCATATCAAGAATTTAGTCTCGATAGTTTTCTATTGAATTGGTTTATAGACCATCTGTTCTTGATAATATTACTAATTGGAGATTCTTTAATCATGATTTTGATATCATAGATTTCCTTGCATCTGAAGGATCTTATGATAATCAAATTCTATATGAAAATGAACATGATACTTAGATGAAATAATAACATGATGAAAATCCAATACCAAAGTCAATTTTCAAATTAGAAGACCTTTATGATTTAAAATATAGGTTTAATAGAGTGACTAATTCTAAAAATCAAAGTTCAACATTAAGATTTGAGTTAGTAAATCTTGGAACCGATGATAAACCACAAAATGTAAACTTAGGTCGTGGTCTATCTTCTGAAGAAAGATTATCATTTGTCAAGTTATTAAGGACCTACAATTTTTTTTTCTTGGGATTATATTGATCTTAAAACATATGACATTTATGTTATTCAACACACTATTCCTATGATTTCAGATGAGAAACCAATGCAACAAAAGTTGAGGAAAATTCATCCTAATCTTGAAAATAAAATCAAAACAGAGTTAAATAAGCTCCTCAAAGCTAAGATCATCTTTCCAATTAGACATTCAAAATGGGTACAAATTTGGTTCATGCCAGGAAGAAAAATGGTGACATTAGGATTTGTATTGATTTTATAAATTTGAATAAAGCATGTCAAAAGGACAATTTTCCATTACCAACCATGGAGCAAGTACTTTTTTTGAAAATTTTCTTTTCTAGATGGGCTTTCAGGATATAACCAAATCCTGGTACACCCAGAAGACAGATTAAAGACTACATTCAGGACTAAGTGGGGAACTTATGCCTATCAAAAGATGTCATTCGGGTTAATCAATGCTGGTGCCAATTTCCAAAGAGACATGGACATAGCTTTTAGAGGACTCATTAACAAATTAGTGGTTATTTATCTAGATGACATTACAGTCTTTTCTAGAAAAGCAACCAACCATGCAAATGACCTAAAACAAGTCTTTGAGCGATGTAAAAAATATGGAATTTCATTAAACCCAAAGAAGTCGTATTTTTCTTTGGATGAAGGAAAACTTTTAGGATTAATTGTGTCCAAAAAATTTATTTATATTGGTCCTAAAATAATAGAAGAGACTAAAAGGATTACTTTCCCTCATAATAAGAAAACCTTGCAGTCATTTCTTGGACAGATAAATTTTGTAAAGAGATTTATCCCTGACTTTTCACAGATAGTTTTACCTTTACAAACTATGATTAAGAAAAATTCAATCTTCAAGTGGGGACATAATGAAAGGGAAGCATTTGATTTAATCAAACAATCTATTATCAATGCTCCATTATTGACTACTCCCAATTTTCTTAATCCTTTCACTTTATATACATTATCATCGGATACATCTTATGCTACCGTTCTGACACGGCTCAATGACCAACAAATTGAAGCACCAATATCATTTTTCAGTTCCAATTTGTAAGGTGCAGAGCTAAACTATTCATTTGTTAAGAAACAAGCATTTGTTGTCTTCAAAGTTATAAAGCATTTTAGACCATTTCTCCTCAAAACTCGCACCAAGATAATAGATCCATTATTTGCAGTAAGGAAATTATTGATGCAAAGAGAACTAGGAGAGAAAAGTGCTAACTGGGTTACTGCTTTACAAGAATATGATGTAGAAATTAAACCTTCTAAGATTTTTAGAGGTCAAGGTTTTTGCAGAATGCTAACAGGTACAAATTTGGTTCATGCCAGGAAGAAAAATGGTGACATTAGGAATTGTATTGATTTTATAAATTTGAATAAAGCATGTCCAAAGGAACATTTTCCATTACCAACCATGGAACAAGTACTTTAAAATGTAGCTAGTTCTGAACTTATTTATTTTCTATATGGGTTTTTAGGATATAACCAAATCCTGGTACACCTAGATGACAGATTAAAGACTACATTCAGGACTAAGTGGGGAACTTATGCCTATCAAAAGATGTCATTTGGGTTAATCAATGCTGGTGCCACTTTCCAAAGAGCCATGGACAAAGCTTTTAGAGGACTCATTAACAAATCAGTGGTTATTTATCTATATGACATTACTGTCTTTTCTAGAAAAGCAACCGTACCATGCGAATGACCTAAAACAAGTCTTTGACCGATGTAAAAAATATGGAATTTCATTAAACCCAAAGAAGTCATATTTTTATTTAGATGAAGGAAAACTTTTAGGATTCATTGTGTCCAAAAAAGTTATTTATATTGATCCTAAAATAAAAGAAGAGATTAAAAGGATTACTTTCCCTCATAATAAGAAAACCATGCAGTCATTTCTTGGATAGATACATTTTGTAAAGAGATTTGTCCCTGACTTTTCGCAGATAGTTTTACCTTTACAAACTATGATTAAGAAAAATTCAGTCTTTGAGTGGGGACATAATGAAAGGGAAGCATTTGATTTAATCAAACAATCTATTATCAATGCTCCATTCTTGACTACTCCCAATTTTCTTAATCCTTTCACTTTATATACATTCTCATTAGATACATCTTATGCTACCGTTCTGACACAGCTCAATGACCAACAAATTGAAGCACCAATATCATTTTTCAGTTCCAATTTGTAAGGTGCAAAACTAAACTATTCATCTGTTGAGAAACAAGCATTTGCTGTCTTCAAAGTTATAAAGCATTTTATACCATTTCCCCTCAAAACTCACACCAAGATAATATATCCATTATTTGCAATAAGGCAATTATTGATGCAAAGAGAACTAGGAGAGAAAAGGGCTAACTGGGTTACTTCTTTATAAGAATATTATGTAGAAATTATACCTTCTAATATTGTTAGAGGTCAAGGTTTTTTCAGAAAGCTAACAGCTACAAATTTGGTTCATGTCAGGAAGAAAAAAGATGATATTAAGATTTGTATTGATTTTAGAAATTTGAATAAAGCATGTCAGAAGGACAATTTTCCATTACCAACCATGGAGCAAGTACTTCAAAATGTAGTTGGTTCTGAACTTATTTCTTTTCTATGTGGGTTTTCAGGATAGAACCAAATCCTGGTACACCTAGATGACATATTAAAGACTACATTCAGGACTAAGTGGGGAACTTATGCCTATCAAAAGATGTCATTCGAGTTAATCAATGCTGGTGTCACTTTCCAAAGAGCCATGGACACAACTTTTAGAGGACTCATTAACAAATTAGTGGTTATTTATCTAGATGACATTACAGTCTTTTATAGAAAAGCAACCAACCATGCGAATGACCTAAAACAAGTCTTTGAGTGATGTAAAAAGTATGGAATCTCATTAAACCCAAAGAAGTCATATTTTTCTTTAGATGAAGGAAAACTTTTAGGATTCATTATGTACAAAAAAGTTATTTATATTGATCCTAAAATAATAGAAGAGATTAAAAGGTTTACTTTCCCTCATAATAAGAAAACCATGCAGTCATTTCTTGGACAAATAAATTTTGTAAAGAGATTTATCCCTGACTTTTCGCAGATAGTTTTACCTTTACAAACTATGATTAATAAAAATTCAGTCTTCAAGTGGGGACATAATGAAAGGGAATCATTTGATTTAATCAAACAATCTATTATCAATGCTCCATTCTTGACTACTCCCAATTTTCTTAATCATTTCACTTTATATACATTCTCATCAGATACATCTTATGCTACCGTTCTGACATAGCTCAATGACCAAAAAATTGAAGCACCAATATCATTTTTCAGTTCCAATTTGTAAGGTGCAAAACTAAAATATTCATTTGTTGAGAAACAAGCATTTGTTGTCTCCAAAGTTATAAAGCATTTTAAACCATTTCTCCTCAAAACTCACACCAAGATAATAGATCCATTATTTGCAGTAAGGCAATTATTGATGCAAAGAGAAATAGGAGAGAAAAGGGCTAACTAGGTTACTACTTTACAAGAATATGATGTAGAAAATAGACCTTCTAAGATTGTTAGAGGTCAAGGTTTTTGCAGAATTCTAACATGATCATCCCATTTATCATCAGAAGAAAATCTAGGTAATGATGTACAAGTGTCATAGGTAAGCCTCGACGATGCTTAGCCTCAATATTATGATCTTAAGTTTTATTTGAAAAATGGATATTTTTGGGAAAAATACTGAGGGGGGGGGGTGTGAAGCAGTATTTACAATAATCACAATATTTTTCTTTTCTCTTACTGATTTCTATACGCGACTTCGATTAGCCCAACTCGCGTATATACGCAACTATACTAACATAAACTTGTGTATAATGAGATACCTTTACTATTTAGATAAACTTTTAGAAACATTCTTAAACCTAGCTTATCAGTTATGCATCAGATAGTTAAGAAGTAAATTTGTTCAGTAATAACATAATAAATCATCACACAATAGCATCACACATGAAAACCAATATTTAAGGTGTAAACCCAATTCGGGAGAAAACCAACGCTTTTGTCGTCTCTGTATTCAATATTTATTATATGGAAAACTTCTTACAATATTGTACTGATGCAGACTCATATCAGTACGCAGTCATCTACCTGCAAAAGGCTGCAACCTTCTCTCATTATCTAGCTGCTACTGGAAGGGAGCTCCAACCCCCTAATCTCGTTTACCAGCCACTACTGGAAGGGAGCTTCAACCTCCTGATCAGAATACCAGCTTCTACTAGCAGGAAGCTTCTGCTTCCATACTGAAGGCTTCAACCCTTAGACCCACTACAGACCACGTTTCATAAATTTTCATACTGGATCCCATAGCCTCAACACAACTCGGAATAAGATCAACACCAATAAAATTAACTCAATCTTCAATCAGAACAGCAAGATCACTGTAACTAGAATACAGTAATGAACCCAGATTTTAGAATCAACATGCAAAACCAATCTCAACCTTTATCATTTATTATCTTAAAATTCATATGCTACTTCACTTTACTAAACTTGCGTGTATACACACTTTCCTTCACACCAACCTACGTATAGATCTGAGAATACTGAAATTTCATAATATGATTAGTCTCAGAATCATATATGAGGCTTTTAGTCAGACATTTTTTCATATTTGTAGAACCCTTACAAAGTCAGCATCATTAATCATATTTAATCACTCATTGATCATATTTGTATCCATTCAACTTTAGCAGCATTTACAGTATTAAAAAAAACCAGATCTATATGAAGACTTCATTGAGAGACAACTTAAATATAGCAATAATAAAACAGATAAAATCTCCAACAAGCTTTAGAAAACCCTGACTTCCATAGATGCTTTTCTTGAGACAAAGTTGCGTATATACATGCTTCACCGAGACGAACTAGCATATAGATTTGTAAATATTAATGTTGCAGAATGTTTCAGACCTATATACTTACCCAGATTTCTTCACTTCACTTCAAAAAACATGCGTTGGGTCACAAATTCAATCATCTCATCAATATATCAAATAGTTATTTCAAGTATATAGATCTCGATCCATCATTGTATCCAAGGGTGCATCATAGCTTCAGATCTACTAATAAACAAAGTCCATCCCAAGCAGATATACTTCAGAGAGAAGTATTCAGTAACAACCCTTACACTTGCACACCTTGCACTATGATCTTCTTCTCCTTATATAGATTTAGCCTTTCCTAATACCATGAGCCAAAACCACGCAAGTGCCGATGGTATTCTTGGATGGAATCAAATCAATGACACAGTGCTCAATATTGTGTGCTAAAACCACGGTAATGCCCCCTGGTATTATAATTTTAGAGCACAAAAGTCATACGTGACTTGGATCGTTCTTATCCGCGTGTATACACGACTTGGCCGGTATTAACCCACCTATAGAATCTTAAATTATGAATATTAACCAACTTTTGCTGGACTTTATACATTTCTTCTGCTAGAGCTTCTACAAACTACAATGCTTCTCTAGAAGACATATACTCCATTATTTTCCAGAGATTTACCATTAAGGACAACATATTAAGACACAAGAATCATATTTCCAACAATCTCCCCCTCTGGACTTGATGGCAACCATGATGGAGTTTGATCACCACATCATGTAGATACATAAACATTATTCAAACAACAACCACTCTCCCCCTTTGACATCAAGAGCAAAGGGCAGACAATTTCTCCCCCTGAGCATATGTGGAATTTTTTTTAATGAAATACATGAATCTTGAACTGCACCGAGTATGACCAATCCTATCACCAAGGACTCATACTTACATCAATGATCCAACCAAGTGGAATTACATATTTGACTCAACTACCTAACCAAGTGGGTTTACAAATTTAAACAAGTCCTTACATGACTAACTATAAAAATTTTACACCGTAGGTCTCAACATGACCTTTTCATCAAATAACAGATATGAATTTTTATATCCAAGACCAAAGAATCTCAAACAGGAGATCATAACAACAACCAACATAGTGCCAACAATGCACTCTTTTCAGAAGGGCAAGTGCTCCCCCTAAACCTGTGCATCCTGAACACCTTCAAAAACCAATTCATCAAGGCATCTTCATCAGGGAGATAAATATCAACGAACTGTACTATAAGAAAAATACCAGAACAACATAGTTTACCCAACAGCACCATAGATTGTTCTGAAAGCTGATCCATAAAATTTCTATCAACAAACACCATACGCGGTTTTATGCACAGAAACACACATATATACGTGATTCACCTTTATGCAACCAACGTACCAAATTTAATCTTATGATATTAAGAAAAATTGATAAGAGAGGCAGAGACAACTCCCAACTTTTGTCTAAGATATTCGAATGCTTCCTTGGGAAGAGGTTTTATAAATATATCAACTTGTTCTTTGGAGGGAACATACTCCAATTTAACCTTTTGCTCAAGCACTTGTTCGCATAAGAAGTGATGCTTGATATGAATGTGCTTGGTCTTGGAATGCATAACAAGATTTTTTGAGATACTGATGGCACTTGTATTATCACATAAGATGGAGATAGGAGGTGAGCATTTGATTTGAATATCTTGTAATATTTGCATCATCCAAAGAATTTGTGTGCAACAGGATGCGACAACCACATATTCTGCTTCTGTTGTAGATAAGGGAATAGAATTTTGTTTCTTGTTGAACCAAGATACTAATCGGGGCCCCATGTAGAATGCACCACGACTTGTTATTTTTTTATCATCAACATTGCCAGCCTAGTCTGTATCTGTGTAAGCATGAAGAGTGAGATCAATATTATTTGAATACCATATACCAATGTCTTTAGTCCCTTGTAGATATTTGAATATTCTTTTTACAGCCTGAAGGTGTGACTCTTTTGGATTAGCTTGGAATCGTCCAAAAATCTTAACTGCATGCATAATGTCTGGTCTTGTCCCGGTTAGATAAAGCATACTTCCAATCATAGATCTATACTCTGGTTGATTCACCATGGGAGAATTATCATGAGAACTGAGGTTACATCTAGTTACCATTGGAGTACTCACAAGTTTGTAGTCTTCCATCCCATACTTCTTCAGAATTTGCTTGAGATATTTGCTTGTGATAGAAATATTCCATATGTTGCTTGTTGCACTTGTGAGCCAAGAAAATATGTTAGTTCCCCAAGTAATGAAATTTCAAATTCTTGCTGTATAACAAAAGAAATTTTTTGACTCATGGACTCTTCATTAATTCCAAAAATGATTTCATCAATATACACAACAATAATCAATAATTTATCATTCTCAATTTTTTTGTATAAGTTATTGTCAACAGATCCCTTTGTGAAACCTTGTTATTGAATATAATTGTCAAGATGATAGTACCATGCCCGAGGAGCCTGTTTGAGACCATATAAAGCCTTTTTAAGTTTTCAAACAAGTTTTTCATCACTTCCCAGAATGAATCCTTCTGGTTGTTCTATATAAACTTCTTCTTCTAGATCACCATTGAGGAAAGCATATTTTACATCCATTTGATAGAGTTTGAATTGTTGAAAACTTGAAAAATAAAGATGTAGTCTTATGGCTTCAAATTTGGCTACCAGAGCAAATGTTTCTTCAAATTCTATACCTTATTTTTGAGCATACCCTTTACAAACAAGTCTAGCTTTGTTTCTAATAACATCTCCATTTTCATTTAACTTGTTTTTGAATATCCATTTTGTTCCAATAACATTTTTATCATGAGGTCTTGGAACCAATTCCCAAGTTTTATTCTTTTCACTCTGATCAAGTTCTTCATTCATGGCTTGAATCGAACATTCATCTTTACTAGCTTGATTTACATTATGTGGTTCAATAGTGGATAATAATGCCATATAGTTAGGGGATCCTACAATAGTTCTTCTTTTTTGGACACCTGATCCCTTTTCTCCCAAAATTTGAGATTCTGGATGATTCTTTTGAACATACCTGGATGGAGCCTTTTTTGATATATCTTCTTCTGGTGGTTCATTGGGTTCTCCTTCTATATTGTTGTTATTTTATGAGGGAAAATATACATCATCATCATCTTCACTTGTTTTTGTTGTTATTTCCCTTTTAGGAGTTGTGAGAGACTCATAAATTACAACATCAATACATTCAACAATCTTCCTAAGTCTTTTATTGTAACATTTATATGCTTTACTTCTAGAAAAGTAACCAAGAAATATTCCTTCATCTGCTCTAGGCTCAAACTTACCAAGTTTTTCATCATTTTTCTTCATAAAACATTTTCTTCCAAAAACTCTAAAGTGCTTTACAGTGGGAATATTACCATACCAGAGTTCATAAAAAGTTTTATCATTGTTCACACGAACATGAGCCTTGTTGAGAATATTTACTACAGTGTGTGCTGCTTCTCCCCAAAAGGTATCGGGAGTTCCAGATTCATCAAGAATCGCATGAGCCATCTGATGAATTGTTATATTCATTATTTTTGTCACACCATTTTGTTGTGGAGTTCTAGGTACATAAAATTGTCTTTTTATGCCAAATTTTCACAGAAATCAAAGAATTCATCCGATATATGTTCTCCTCCTCAGTCAGATCTAAGACATTTGATTTTTAGATATAATTCATTTTCAACCAAAGCTTTTAAGATCTTAAATTTTTCAAATGCTTCATCTTTATGTTTCAGTAAACTGATCCAACACATTCTAGAGAAGTTATCAATAAACAGAATATAGTATTGTTCTCCACGAGGTGACTTTTTCCTTACAAGACCACATAGATCAGTATGTATAAGTTCAAGAGGCTTACTTGCTGATCCTTATTTGGCATTGACTTGTACCCTGGTTTTCTTACCAAATTGGCATGATTTTCATATGGTACTTTCAGGTAGAGTGATGTTGGGAAGATCACAAAAAGCTTTGAGTCTGCTAGATTTGCTTATTTGAGAGAAGCTCAAATGTCCCAATCTTCTGTGCCATAACCAATTTTCTGTAGATTTACCTAAGTAGCATTGCTCTGGTCCACCTTTCAATATATATAGATTTCTTGGTGTTCTATTTCCTTTTATTACAGTTTTTCCTGTGTCAATTTCACATACTACAAATTATTTTGAACTAAAGACAACTTCATTTCCTTGATCACACATTTGGCTTACACTCAACAAGTTATGCTTTAACCCATCCACATACATAACATTGTTAGCTTTAACCTTTTCTTTTAGAAACACAAAACCTTTACCCTTAATGATAGCAAGAGAGTCATTTCCAAAAGTAACATTATTTTCTTTCTCTAATGCATTATATGAAAGAAGTTTATTTTATCACCTGTCATGTGTTTTGAGCATCCGCTATCAATGTACCATTGATTTTCTTCTCCTTCTGCAAATAAATCTATGCCACAACTTTCAACTTGTGAGTCCTTCTTTCTCCACACCTCTTAATTTGTGGGTATATGTTCTTTTCGTTGAAGTTTTCTTCTGCATTCAGATTCTTCATGTCCAAAGTTATTGCAATAATAACATTCAATTTCGCCTTGAATAGGAGAAAAGTTGTTGTAAGTATTCTTCTTTACTCCGGTCTCATTTCTTTGCTTTCTAGCTTTTCTGGTCATGATGGTTTTGTATGCAACACATTGTACAGCTTTATGACCAAAATTATGACATGAGAAACATTGTTCATTAAGAAGAAATTTCTACGATCATGAAACCTTATATTTATGTTTACGTGTTGATTTATATTTCTGTTATTGTTCATCCTTGAATTGAAGTGGTCATGCTTTACCTGGGTCATCTCTTTTTTCTTTTGCTGAGTGACAAAATGTTGTTGCCTAGCTTTAGCCACACTTATATAGCTTGGTGCTGAAGACTGAGAGGATTCTATGATATATCCAAGACCTTTCTTTACAAGAGGAGAGTGTTGTACCTTGATAATTTCATCTACGGTTTTAGATCCTTTAGCAAATCTAAGATTTAAATTTTTCACTTTCTCAATTTCCTTTCTTAGAATTACTATTTCACATTCTAATTTCTCATTGTGATTCTCCTTTTCTATAATCTGATTCTTTAGAGTATCTATGACAATTTTTTTTCTTCCAAACATATTTTGAGTTGATTTATTTCTTTAGGAAAATAATTTTCTTCTTATGCCTCCATAAAAGTATCTTTAGCCTCACTAGAGTCTTTTTCAAAAGCCATGAGTAGTCTAATATCTCGATCAAATTCTCCTTCTTCACTATTTGATAGACCATCACTATATTCATGATTATAATATATTTTTCTATTTATAAACCGTTTCTTATTTCCTTTTGCCACTTCCTTTCCCTTTTCATGATTATCTTTATGGGGACATTTAGCAGCATAATGACCAACTCTTCCATAAGAAAAACATTTAAAAGGAAGCTTACCTTTGAACCTTCCAGTGCTAAGTTGTAGCTTCTTTACAATATTTATCTCATATTCTTTTGAAACATACCCTGGTCCTTCTTGTTCTTCTACTTCCTCACCTTTTGTAGCAGCTCTAAAGGTAGTTTCTTTGACTTCAGATGGACCTCCTTTCCTCATTTCACACACAGTTAGAATCCCATGAAGTTTAACAATAGTAAGAGTTTGTAGATCTTGCTTCTCTTCAATAGCAGACACTTTTGACTCGAATTTGGGAGTTAGAGATCTTAAAACCTTTTCCACTAGAGTAGTTTCAGTTATGGTTTCACCCAAATTTCTCATACGATTTACAATATCATTAAGACATAAAAAGAAACTAGCAATTCTTTCCTCATTATGCATTATGAGATTTTCATATTGAATTATGAGAGTTTGGAGTTTAGCACTTTTTACCTTGGCATCACCTTCATAGCTCAGAATGATTTTGTCCCGTATCTCCTTTGTTGTATTCAACTGCATGAATTTGACAAATTCCGATTTAGTCAAACTTCCCAATAAAGCATTGACCGCCTTTGCATTGGTTTCATAGTTCTTTCTTGCTGCTGGATCTACTGGAACTGAAGTTGGATATTGATAACCTCCTTCAACTATATCCCATACATCTGCTCCAAGAGACTGAATATAGGATCTTGTCCTTGTCTTCCAGAAGATTAAATTGTTTCCGTTGAAGAGAGGAGGCCTGATAGATGTTGCCCCATCTTGATTGCTCAACTTAGATGATCCTTCTTCTAGCGATTAAGCTTCTTCAAAAGGACCTGCTCTGATACCAATTGTTGGGAAAAATACTAAGAGGGGGTGGGGGGTGAATCAATATTTACAATAATCACAATTTTTTTCTTTTCTCTTACTAATTTATATACGCGGCTTCGATTATCCCAACTCGCATATATACGCGACTATACTAATAGAAACTTGTGTATAATGAGATACCTTTACTCTTTAGATAAACTTTCAGAAATATCCTTAAACCCAACTTATCGGTTATGCATCAGATAGTTAAGCAGTAAATATGTGCAGTAATAACATAATAAATCATCACATAAGAGCATCACACATGAACGCCAAGATTTAAGGTGGAAACCCAATTCGGGAGAAAACCACCACTATTTTCGTCTCTATCTTCAATATTTAATATATGGAAAACTGCTTACAATATTGTACTAATGCGGACTCATGTTAGTATGCATGCATCTACCTACAGAAGGCTGCAACCTTCTATCGTTCTCCAGCTTCTATTGGAAGGGAGCTCCAACCCCCTGATCTCGTTTACCAGCAACTACTGTAAGGGAGCTTCAACCCCCCGATCAGAATACTAGCTTCTACTAGCAGGAAGCTTATGCTTCCATACTGAAGGCTTCAACTCTTAGACCCATTGCAAACCACGTTTCTTCAATTTTCACCCTGTATTCCATAGCTTCAACACAACTCAAAATAAATATCAACACCAATAAACTTAACTCAATCTTCAATCAGAATAGCAAGATCACTGTAACCAGAATACAGTAATGAACCCAGATTTCAGAATCATCATGCAGAACCAATCTCAACCCTGATCATTTATTATCTTAAAATACATACGCTACTTCACTTTACTGAACCCGCGTGTATACGCACTTTTCTTCACACCAACCTACGTATAGATCTGAGAATACTGAAATTTCATAATATGATTAGTCTCAGAATCAGATCAGAGGCTTTTCCTCAGATATCTTTTTAGATTTGTAGAACCCTTATTCAATCAACATCATTAATCTTATTTAATCAATCATTAATCATATTTGTATCCATTCAAATTTAGCATCATATACAGTATTCAAACAACCCAGATCTACATGAAGACTTCATTGACAGACAACTGAAATATAGTAGTAATAAAACAAATAACCTCTCCAGCAAGCTTCAGAAAACCCTGACTTCTATACGCGCTTTTCTTCAGACAAAGCCGTGTATATATGTGCTTTCACCGAGACGAACTAGCGTATAGATCTGTAGATATTAATGTTTCAAAATTTTTTAGATCTATAGACTTACCCAAATTTCTTCACTTCACTTCAGCAAACATGCGTCGGATCACAAATTCAATCATATCATCAATAGATCAAATAGTCATTTCAGGTATAGAGATCCTGATCCATCGTTGTATCTAAGGGTGCCTCATAGCTTCAGATCTACCAATAAACAAAGTCCAACCCAAGTAGATATACTTCAGAGAAAAGTATTCAGTAACAACCCTTACACTTGAACACCTTGCACTATGATCTTATTCTCCTTATATAGATTTAGCATTTCCTAATACCATGAGCCAAAACCACACAAGTGCCGATGGTATTCTTGGATGGAATCAAATATATGACACAATGCTCAATATTGTGGGCTAACACCACGGTAATTCCCCCCGATATTATAATTTTAGAGCGCAAAATTCATACGCGACTTGGATCGTTCTTATCCGCGTGTATACGTGACTTGGCCTGTACTAACCCGTGTATATAATATTCAATTATGAATATTAACCAAATTATGCTGGACTTTAGACATTTCTTTTGTTACACCTTCTGCAAACTATAGTGCTTCTCCAGAAGACATATACTCCATTATTTGCCAGAGAGTTGCCATCAAGGACAACATATTAAGACATAAGAATTATATTGCCAACAGATATGCCCCTACATAGCTCAGCTATAAAACGAAGTGTGCTTTAGGATTGAAATCTAAGAAATACGAAATTGCCAATGATGTATTGTTTAGAAGAAACTTTGATTCCGTGTTATTAATATGCTTAGAGAAAACTGAAGCAGAGAAAGTTTTGCAGGAACTCCACGATGGACCAGCTGGAGGAAATTTTGGAGGGAATACAACAGCACATAAAATAATGCATGCAGATTACTATTGGCCAACACTTTTCAAATATTCTCATGATTATGCAAGGAAATGCAAAGTTTGCCAAAGTGCATCTGGAAGACAAAGGAAACCATATTTTCCATTACAACCTCTTAATATCGAACAACCATTTGAGCAATGGGGATTAGATACAATTGGTAAGATCATTCCTAACTCTTCCAAACAACATAAATACATCCTCATAGCTACTGATTATTTTACTAAATGGGTGGAAGAAATTCCACTAAAAGTAGCCAACTATGAGAATATTATTAAGTTCATTGATCTGTTTATCATAACTATATTTGGTTTACCTACTGCTTTGATGTTTGACAATATATCTTATTTCTCAGGAACTGCTATGATAGAATTTTCTATTAAAAGAGGTTTTAAACTCAAATATTCTACTAACTATTATCCTCAAGGAAATGGTTTAGCAGAATCAACAAATAAAAACCTTATTAGAATCATTAAATGAGTTGTTGACCAAAATCAAATAAATTGGCACAAATCATGAACATTTTCTCTTTGGGCAGATCAAATAATTCAGAAGGCCTCCAATGGCAGTTCTCCATTTAATCATGTTTATGGGAAAGAAGTTGTTCTTCCTACCATTGTAGTTATTCCTTCTCTTTCCTTGATCCAATTTATTGATGAATCACCTTCTTCTTCTTTGCAAGTAAGGCAATTTCAAATCCTTAAACTTGAAGAAGAAAGAGAAAAATCTAAAGTTGCTCATGCACACCATCAACAGTTATTTAAAGCTTCATTTGATACAACTTTTGTCACTCCAAAAACATTTCAAATTGGTGATCTAGTCCTAAAATGGGATAATGCATGCGAGGAAAAAGGTAAACATACCAAATTCCAAAGACTGTGGCTTGGACCATTTCAAATCATAGAAGAAATAGACCCATCAATGTTTTTATTGCAAGATCTATCAGCCAAAAGAGATTCTTTGCCTGTTAATGGGCAGATTTTAAGGAAATATTTTTCATAGGAGGTAACCTCTTCTATCCCTGTATATTACTGTCTTTTCTTTTCTTAGGAAAATAAAAGTTGAATGGTATTGATTTTTGGCTTTTCAAATAAACATCTCAGAAAATATTTTTTGATTTATTGCTTCTAGAAATAAGAATTTTTAAGGAAACAATTGAAAAATTCGAATATCAAATATATTTTATTTCGCTGAGAAATGTAATTTCACTAAATTTATTTATTCTTTGATAAACCCTCACTTTTATAAAGTATGGTTACACTATTATTAGTCAAGAAAAGAATCTTAAACATAGTAAAGACTCTTTTACAGATAAGCAATCTTAAACTCTAAAATTATCATCTAGAATCCTCAAAATGACCAATGATTCACCCCATCCGACAAACTTTCCAATTTTCAGAAAGCAATTCAAAAATGTGCTAAAGCTTGAAAGATAATAAGTCTCATCAAGAGCTTGTTTACCATGTTCATAGGAAAATAGTTAAACCGACATTACCAATACTGCCTACCAAAACAGGGTAATGACTTGAGATTATATCAAAGGGCAATGGATCTCAAAAAGAGCTAGCTTGATCAGTTTAGTTACAACCGGTGAATGGCATTGTCAATATTTCGTTACCAAGCCAAGACAATGGCTTTTAAGTGATAAAAAATACATAGAAAATATCCACACAAAAAAACAAGTTCTAAAAGAGATAAAGTATATAAAATTGAAATTATTTTTGGAATATTGTAAGAGTAACTAGATGGGACAATGAATCATTGCTGAGTAAAAGGTAACCCTGCCAAAAGATTAAACTGCCTATAGGATCAGAGGCTCTACCTGTGATAAAAGAGTATATATTTATAAAGCTAATCTAAATGAGTCACCTGCTTCACCTTTTTGAACTTAGTAAATACTGATATAAATATTCATATTTTCATTTTTAAAGAGGAAATCTTATGGATTATGATCAAGTGAGATTTTATTGGTTAGTGAGATATTATTTGTATTTAAATTCATTCCTGCAATAATTTTTATTTTGAAAAGTTTTAGAAATTTCAAAAAACCAATCAGAGATAACTGGTTCTCCCAAGTGAATCGCCAATTGTTGTACTATACAACACCCCCCATTTATTTTAATAATAAATGGGGACCCTTTAAAAAATAAAAAGAAATGTATAAGCATTATTTTATTTTAGCGTAAGGCTAAAAATTTTAGGAATAAATGCTTTTCCTTTCTACTTTGATTTCAAAGCGCTTACCGCAAATTGCATAACTTACAAGCCAACAAAGTTAAAACACGTATAAGATTTGTGAATTGCAATATAGGCTTCAACCTTTTTTAATTATATAAAATCTTTGTTGAAAAGCTTAAAAATCCCTTTAAAAGAGAAATTGTGTCGCGTCTTCTTTAAGAACAAACTTATAACATTTTAGAAAAGATGCAATGAGACGAACCCGACGAAACAATAAAAGAAGAATTAAAAGTATCCAAAAGTCCGATAAAGCGCAATACTGTAAGTCTTTAGCGTATATCACGTTTCGCAACAAGAAACGAAATGAAAAGTTTTACACCGTGATGTGCGATTTGTGCAGATCGCATTTCGCAAGATTCATTAGGGTGAAAACATGTACTATTGGTATCTATTAAAAGTTGCGATTTTTGCTATAAACACTTAGTACTCAAGTGTGTAAAATGATTCTTATTCAACCAATCTGTTATCATATCTAATGACTTAGATCGTTAGATTAGAAATATTGTGTAAGGCGTGTAAGAGATTTGATAGAATGAGTTAAGGGTTATTAACGACATTTAATGGGTGCAAGGTTCAAAATATTGATATATACTTGAAGTATGTTTTAAATTTATAGCACTAGATTTTGATTATGTTGATTTAACTTTATTCTATATCCTTTTCTCTATTCATCTCAGATCAGAATTTACTCTTTTCACTTGAATTTGGGAAACCATCTAACGAAGTAAGATCATTGGAATGGCAAAGAAAGGTAAAGAAATTTCCCAAGCGTCAGCTGCAGAAGACACATACATGCCTCCATTATTCTCAAACACAACGTGCAACAAGGATTGTGGGAGTTCTTCATGGCAGGCCATGTACAACCTATTTGAGGGAGAAAAAACAAGAGAATTAATGAAAATAGTAACAAAAGATGGGTCATTTTCATCAAACCCGTCTTACTTTGATGTTGCATGTTCGTTTCTCCACATAATAGCGACAGGGCCGAAAATTTTACCATACACGGATATGGTAAACTGGGTCATTGACAACCTCAACATAGAAGATAGAACATTCAAGAATTCTAAGTTGGAGAATATTGGTTCGTTCACCGTAGAGGATTTATAGATAATGTATCATTTTCCTATGCCGCAGAAGATTTATGATAAAGCTTTTGTGCAAAGCTTTATGAAGAAGAATACAGACCTCATGAAAGTGATAAAAGGATGGAAAGAAGACCAAGGCAAACTAAGGCGGGATAAACTTGGTATGCACCTGATAGCACAATTACCCTCCCCTTATTTTTATGTAGCAGGAATGCTATGTAGGTTATTTTCTAATCCAGATACCACTAGATTTTCCATAGAATGGGTTCCTCTAATTGACGCAATCATCAATTCCTTTATCATGAATTGAGAAACCATTTTTTCTGATAATCTGGCTAAAACCATTATGGATTATAGGAAAAATAGAGTCTATTCCACTAGGACAATACCTCCCATCTACATGAGCGCATACATCATGGATGCAATTTGTTTTTGTTCAAGCTTTCCTATTATGGGATGGAAGTGGACAAGCCAAGACCCCACTCCAATTCATATTTACCATAAAGAACTATGGGAGTCTGAGTTTCATCTGCATTTCTATAAAATTTGTAATGGAGTTATGTTTCCCATCCATCGGAACATCTTTAATGAAAGGGCCCCTAGGATTTCTAAGTAAGCTAGCATAGATATTCTACCAATTGCTAGATGTTTTTAGAAAGAGAATCCATACAGGTGAAATAGATTTTTTGGGAGTTATTCTTCCCCCCATGTTTTGCCTTATTATGTTCCCGATAAACTTTTAGCTAGAGCAATTGCTTATCAAACTTTAGTCAGTGATGTGACCAAACAACTCAAAGATTCCAAAAAATCTATCTGGCCTACTTTCCCAGTACAATGTGGCACTTTTTCCCTTTTTGACATTGGTCATTCAGCCAAAGAGATTTAAGATATCACTTCATTGAAGCTGGCTTTAATGCCAAAGAGACCATATGGTCCTAATGATGTGTTTCATAAGTTTACCAATAGTCTTAAACTTAGACCGTTCATGAATGAAAAAGACATGTTCGATGGTTTATTAGAAGGTGTAGATAAGTTTACATATGTGTTGAAAATTGCATCTAATAAGCTCAGTAAAGAAAACTTTGAAGCTTTTCAAGTATATAGAAGCAAGAGACTAGAAACATTCCCTTTGGACCTCTTATTTATTGAAGATGTCAAAAGGCCAACTCCCAACATTAGTCTAGATGATGAGGCTAAGGACATGTTAGAAGATGAATCTCAGGAAAAATCAAATCAAGAGTAAAAAAAATCACAACACCACTCTTAGAAGTCAAATCACTCTGACAATGAATCTGAAAGCAGGAATGAAAGTCCTGAGAAAATAATTGAAAAAGCGATTAAAGGAATTGAGATGAAAACTTAAGGAGAAACTAATGGAGCTTAATCTCTTCTAAAGAAGTTTGACATATCCAGAATACACCTGAGTAGACAGAGAAACCTCAAGCAAAGGATTTAAATAAATAATGGGAGAATTTTTCTAAATCACTGGAAACACCACCACCACCAATTCCTAATGTCGATGAAGCGATAAGTTTCCAAACTCTAGAGAAGACCCAAAATATAGTGGAAACAACAATGCCACTACAGCAGGTACCAGAAGATTAGGATCAAGAGATTATCCCAGCCTACCCAACACAGGAAATCATTTTGAAGATTGAGGAAATTCCTCCATTAGATGTTTTCTACAGCCCAGGTCACAAAGTTGTAGTCAAGAGAAGAAAGAGAAGAAGAATAGATGAATTAGTAACTTCCCTTGACAACGAATTAGTAGATGTTGTATGGAAGGACTCTCATGCTAATCCTACTGAACATCTCGCTAAACTATCACAATTTTTTGGAGCATATGCAACTACTACAATTGACAAAACAGAAGAAGTCAAGCTTCTTCTCAAACAAAAGGAAGAGAAAGTTCAAGAGTTGGAAAGACTACTAGAATAGAAAAAGCTCAATGCCGGTATTGAAAATGGAGATGAAGATGTCACAATTCCAAAAAGATTTTGATAGATTAAAATTGCAGCACCAAGTACAAATTTCAGAAAAGGAAACTCAAATAGAAGAAATTATGGATAAACTGAAAATTCAGCCTCAAACAGAGAAATTTATTAAAGAGGCACTTGAATGGAACACAAAATTAAAGCAGTAGGAAGAATATTTTTGTCATCAAATTTCAGATACTAGTTCATACTGTGATACAAGCAATATTTTGATCCAACAAGTGGTTAACCGGAGGCTAGAATGTGAAAAGGTCCAAAAGAAAATTTCTGAGTTCATCCAATGGCAAGAGTCTGATGCAGGAAAGAAGGCTGATCTCCCCAAGATTTATAAATTTCACAAAGATATCATATTCAAATATTGGGGGATGCAGTTAAGACAAGCAAGAAAGGAAACATCAAAGGCAACAAATCTGACAAATCAATTCATTGAATCTATTAATGGATAGCTTCTAAAATCTGAACTTATCAAATAATCTACAGTCGAAGTGCTCCCAGAGCTTAAACCATTAGAAGCACAGTGGAAGGAAAGCGCAGAAACACAAGCAAAAGCTATTAAAAAGATAACTAAGTTTGATCAGGAAAATTACTGGAATTTTCTAATCAAACCATATCATCAGTGCCAGACCCTACAGTCATTAACTGATTCTACTAAGAAATCACTGCTAGCACTTTCGAATGCAATGTTTAAAGGCCAGGTCAGAAATGGGATTACACAGCTAGCTCAGCTAAATCCGATGATAGATATTTGCCACCTCATAGATCAAATTCGAAAAGAAGGTCAACCCACCTAAGCATGTTGTTATTTTTATTCCCTAGATTGTAGTTTAAGTTCACTCATTACGAGGAAGGTTGTTTGAAACCTCCTCCAATTTTTATGTAATAATCTATTTTAGACATATTTAGTTTAGTATTTAAACCGTTCTCATGCATTTAGATAAGGGTCCAAAAATTTGTCAAAAACATTTGCAAAGAAGGCACTTATGTAATTTTGTGAATGTCTTGATGAATTAATGGAACAAAATATGTTATATTTTGACATTAAAGTTGTTTAATTGAAGTTGCACTATTGTACTCATTGAATTGTTTTAAACATGAAGGGGAGCAGAACGCTACTGACGCTTTGAATGAGTAGAACCTCATATATATGGTATTTTTACACATTATATTAAGTTTTGCTTCTTGAATTGACAGTCATCTTTTTATTTTTATTATATATGAAAGTTGGTATCATAAGTGAATGTTAAATTCACTTTTGTACTAATATTTGTTTATGATTGCTTATCTCATATATAATCAAACTTATGAATGCGATATATATTTCACAATTCTTTTGATTAAACTGTTTTGTCAAAAGAATAAATTTACATAATTTTCATCTCTTTCAACTTTTGAATAATCTTCATTACCAATTGTTGAAAGATATCTTTTTAGATCACATTAAGGAATGAATACTCTCAGGTATATAGTAGAATAGATATTTGGTTAATGCATATGATAGATTAAATCATTTTCCATTTGCATGATATAAACAAAACACACCCTCATCATCCTTATTGGGAAACTAGTCCCTTTACCCCCAGTCGGAGCCACTACACCAAATGGAAAAGGACTTTCTCTAAGGTCTGGACTGGGTGGTTTTCCCCCATGTTGTTGCAACGAAATTCTGAGGATTCAACATCTACTACTCGAGACAGAACCCTCACAGTTACCTGACACTGAAGTTGAATTCCAAGAAATATCTTTCCAAGAAATCATAAACATAATACTCTTGAACTATGGTTGTGAATCCATCAACTCATGCTCCCACAAGAGAGGTGAGGTAGAGGCTGCAACCATGGGTTTTGATGGATTATTCTTTCATTGTAAAATTCTTCATATTATCCACAGTATTGAAAAACATTGGTCGACGTTTTGAATCCCAATGGGGATCCATCTTCAGGACAAGATGAGAATGAAGAGTGAAAGAATACAGGGGATACGAAATTAGTAACAACTGGCGACCTCTAATTCGACAAATGTGCTCCGTAGGTTCATCCTCTTCCCACATATAGTATCGCAGGTTTGCTTCTTTCTCTCCCATATGAAGAAAAAAAAATTAAGGTTTGGTCACTTCAAAAACCTAATTGAATCATTCTTCCTAATAATTATTCTAATTAATTTTTATTATTCTCTATTAATAAAGATTAATTTATAATTATTATTGGAAAAATATTAGAATTTAATATAGAATATAATTAAATATTAAAAATGAAATAATATTAAATTTGAAATAATTCATTTTAAAATTTGGATTAATAAATTATAATTACTTTTAAAAGTTTTATTAAATAATTATAATCTAATAATTTAAAAACTCAATTCAAAGAATGTTTGATTTATTAAGTAAACTATTATTAATTTATATTCTATTAATTATTAATTTTATTAGGAATAATAATTATAAACCTTTATTAGTTACCTCTAGGGTTTTATCTCTTTAATATTTTTGTCCTTAAGTTTTAATTTAATTAGATTTTTTTTAGATTAATATAATTAAATAACATTTAGGATTATCAATTAAAAATGAAAGCTATTAAATAATTAATTATTTAAATTATTAGAATTAAAAATAAATTAAATTATAATATTATGTACTATTAAAATTATATTAATATAAAAATTTAATTTAATTTATCAAAATTAATTTATAAAAAATTTAGATTAAGTAGATTATTAGTTTATTTAAACTATTAAAATTTAAAAATTAAAATGTATTTAGTAGTATTATTAAATAGGTGATATTATAATTATAAATGAATTAAAATTAATGTATTATAAAATATTAAAATCAAATTATTAAAATTAATTTATAGATTAATAATTTTAGTTCTTGTCAGCCCTTGTCATTTTCATCTTTCACTATTTATAACCTGTGCGTCATTCTTTCACTCTTCATTCTCATCTTGTCCTGAAGATGGATCCCGGTTGGGATTCGAAACGTCGACCAATTTTTTTCAATACTGTGGATAATCCGGAGAATTTTACAATGAATGATAACCACAGAAACCTTAAAACCAGGATTATTCTCTACTGAAATGCAAGAAACTAGGAAATACTTGAAGCTAAGAGAAATAAAAATACACAAGAGGGACCTAATCCATGCTGATTTTTGGGTAGCATCAGATATGATCTAGCTCCAAAATTTTGTGGAGGGGCTAGAACACATGAGATATCCAAGATCCAAAAATCGTTTGGAGAAATTCCACCCACAATGAATTTTATTCAAATAATTAATTATTTTTAATGGATCTTGAGTTAAAACTTAGGGAATCAAAATAATTAAAGTGAATTAATATAAATGTGGGTGAGAAGCTTCTAAGTGTTGAGGATCAAGTCTATTTTAATAATAGTCGTTGATTAAAGATTATATCATGGTCGTTGATTTCTCAACAGGAAAAAGTATAAATCAAGTCTTTAGGGTCAGTTGGAGAACACACACACAGAGTGAATCTGGAGATCGGATTTTTTTGACGGAGCAGTGCTTGGGCGTAGATAAGATTTGAGTGATTCAACAGCAGTAAGGGGTAGAAGTATTTATTGGTCAGAGGACAAAGATTACATAACAGAGAGGCAAAATAGACCGCAGAGGAAGCATCATAGCCACCATGAGAGGTGACACAGTCCCCAGAAGGGTGATGTACACCCACGCAGGGTTCACATGGGGACTGCACAGAGTTTCCAAGGGATAGTTTGAATTTTGGTGGAGATCGGGGTTTCTAAGTCGGGAAGGCTGAAACTCAATTTTCCAAGAGTAAAATCGATTCAGAGAAGAGGTGACACAATCATCATCCATCCCCATGCAGCCCTACACATCTACTGTGCAGAGGTAGTATAGGGGGAGTTGGGGTTTCACCAGTTCGGATTTGGATCAGCTGGGACTTGCAATGTGAGGTAAAACTCACTATTTTATCAGTATGTTAGGACTTTCTCTGTTGGGTGAGTTGTATTTGGCACCCTAGTTGTACTAAAAAAACTACTGCTTAATAATAAAAAAACCCTCAGATCTATTGCACCGTTTTTTCCACATTGGGTTTTTCTGGGGATGTTAGTCCAAAAATAAGTGTGTCCTTTGTGTGATTGTCTCATTTATTTTTTAGTTCTTGATCTATATATTTGTGTAGGATGCAGTGTATTTGTATTAATATTTACTGAATATTTCTGCAAATAAACTTCTTAATTGAAGAACACAAGTAGGAAATGCAAATCAGTTAACTGCAGTAGGATTTCTCTTTGTTAGATTCCGAAATTTTCAAAATCTAGTAGTTTGGGCCCAAACCCAATAGCCTCATCCCTCTCAAACTAACCCAATGGTAACTCAATAAGCAACTTCTCACTATCATCAAATAAAATGTCTAATACATCAGATGAAATTCAAAATAACAATGCCAATTTCTTGAGCTCAATAGCTACCTAGTTGGAAACAAAACTAAAATCCTAATGATCTCTTCTTCTTTTTTATTTATATAAGAGGGTAGTTGTTAGCAGCTCCCTAGGAAATAGGAATGATTGTATCCTTCAACTCGATAATGGTGGATCTTGTTCTTTATTACTCTCACTTGCACTAATAGTGGATTCGCTGCCAATGACTTTGAGCTTATGAGAGAGAGTGTGTTGTGATCTTAGGCTGATTCATGGAGTCAAGAAGGTGGAAAAAATCATATATTCTCTCTTTTTTGTCTACTTTGAGCGCCTACATGGAAAAATATCAAAAATTCTCCATTCCCTTCAATTAAACCACCTTATGCCACATGCTATGACAAACACCTTTTATCCTTCTCACTAAGCATAATATAACTAAAAATGTAAATAAATGTGAGAAAGAGATAGTTCTAGGCATCATGACCCTTATAATGTACCTATTGATGAGCCTCATCAGTATCTATGAATTATATATCTTCTTATATGTGGAAAAAGGATGTTACATGAAGTCAAGAGGAGTATATTGATATGTTGCTGCTACAACTGCTTTGTGATGCTTGAAAACACTACACATTTGGTCACATATTGATGACTCATTGTACTACATAATGATGAAGAGGATGTCCATGTTGTTTTCTATATTTTTGTGATCATATTTTCACGTTGTAGGTTCCTATATGATGTATTATGGTTTTCGATGACTATCATGGTCTTGTTACCTCATGAGCGAAGTTCTTGGTTTTGGTTATAAATGTCATATATGTCTCTTGATGTAAAGGTCATGTAAATACCCATGTTGTAATTAATTATAAATTTAGTCATGTATGACCTATTGGGATCAAGTCATTCATGTATGTAATCTCATTATGTTGGGACATTGATGTACTTTTGGTTCAAATATGTAACCCCACTGTGTTGGGTTAGTGATGTAATCATGAGACATTAGTGATAGGAAAAGTTCTATTTGGTTGAGTCATAAAGACTCGTTATTTTATTGTATATCTTAAGATTTTTTCATCATATGGTCACAGGGATCATGGTCAACATGTAGTTTTCATATTTGGAAGACCAGCCCTATAATGGTCCTCTCTATAAAAGGGGGGAGGTAAGTATTCATTCAGTATTGGTCAGCCCTTTGCCCTTGATGTCAAAGGGGGAGAGAATTTTGGTGTTTGGAGTAGAATTTTTGGTGAGAAATCTTGGGAGAGAAGCTTGGTATTTAGCTTGGTGTGCTTACAGATGTATTTGAAGGTGTCTACGGGTGGTGACCAAACACCAAAGTGGTTGCCATCAATTCCAAAGGGGGAAATTGTTGGCATTATGTCTAATGTGTTGTCCTTGATGGCAACCTATTTGATAAAGATGTCAACATTGTGATAACAGGATGTTTATATGGAGTGATATAGATGCCAAAACTGGTATGAACGAAGAAAGGAAATTTTAGTGACAGATGGTTAGTAAAGACCAAGTTTGAGAAAGTATATGCGGGTCCTACGAAGCAAGGTCATGTACATAGGTAGGTATTGAGAAGAAAAGTTGCATACACAATCCACACCATGGTAATTTGAATACCAGGGGTCTTCACCATATTAATGGGTGCGTCAATGATTATTTGATCATGTCAAAGGATACCAATGAAATTACTAAGGCATTGGCCTAAGGTATTGGCGAAGGAAAAAGCTATATAAGGAGATGAAGATCAAAGTGTTAGGCGTGCAAGTTATGGGTTATTAATGTGTAATTTGATCTAAAACAGGTGTGCACCAAGGAGCATGGAGGAGACTCAGATATGATAGATTTGAAAGAATAGTGAATACTACTAAATATTATTGCTTGATTGTTTGTGATTATAGATAACAATGATAGATATGTGGTGATAATGATACTCTGATATGAATGTGTGATTGTAAAACTTGCGAATTATGTGTTGTGGTTTCAACTGAAGTATGATTCAATGATTTCATATTTGTACATTGATTTTCCTCTGAAAGGTTGCATACATACGTGGATCTACTTCTGAGTGGTCACATATATATTCTGCGAAGTATTTTTAGTGTGTTAAAAATCTATACGCGGGTGTTATGCATGGTTGTTGCATAGATATATTGATATGTTTTATAGAAGTCGCATATGTCTTCTAGTGTTTTGCAGTATGGCTTGTTGATGACATTTGATCAGCTATGTTATGTTTTTTGTTGTCTTTCGATGATGTATATATCATGATAATCTATATTTGACAACACTAGTTGGGTTGATTATTTATGGAATGGAATGTTCATTAGTAACGATGTTACTATGTTGTGATCTGTAATTGTCTTAGTGATCTGTGATTGATTCAGTATTTGGTTTGTTGAATTTCCACGATCTTGGGTCTTGGTTAGAATCTTAGAATCCCTGACACTACCAAACCAAGAATCTCAACAAGTACTACTTTTCACATCGAAAAATATATATAACAATAAATCACACGTGCACAAAATATAGACAACTTTTTAGAATTTTCAACCCAACTTTGTTATATTAATCCAACTGAATAATACAACAGTCTAAGGCTCTCATAGCAGGGATAATGGCCCTCATGCATCCACTAGTACAACATATACAAAATTGTGGCTCATCAAGGGCACACCACATCGAGACTCCTCTCGAGTTGTTCACAGCTCCGCTTGTGAAAAACTCTCACCTACCCACTGCTTCTCCTCAGCTACTCAAGGACTTCAACCCGCTATGTTCTTCTTGTGTTGCTCCAATGAAGACCAAAATAGGGCATGAAGGTCTACCCACCATCACTGCAATATGTCCATCTCTCAAAATTAATACGAGCTAGGAGGACTTCCTATCATATGTTGTAGAATTCCTTCTCCACAAGACAAGTTTAGGGTTGCACACAATGTTGCTGGTTGATCAAACACTTCCACTCTAGCAACCAACTAGGTCCATGAAGATGGTGCACATCGAGCTCCAACTTGGGTACTATCACATTGTCCTCTAGCAGACTATAAATTCCCAATCCACGTTCACACTCTTTCCACTCTCACGCTACCCTCCAATGGTCCATGAGCGACCAAGTCTGATGTAGCATCTGCACCTATTTAGGGAATCCAACACCTACGAAAACCTTCCACATGGATACTAACATAATTATCCAATCAATCCTCTTCTAGGACACCAATAAACCTAGCATCCAACCATCACACAAGATGGCATCTGCAACTCCCTGGCATTGCCACCTTGTCTTGGGATTTGTGCACTTGCAAGTCTGGTTAGGGCACCCTTAACAACCCTCAACACTTGCTCAAAACTCGGTGTATTCTTCTCAAATTTAGATACTCTTACTTGTTGTTTGTTCTATGTTCCTCAACCACTATTTTGGCCCTTGTAATATCCACACAAGGCACCCTACAGGTGGTTTTCCTTAACAGTAGGACAAACTGACCTCAAAACCAAGGAAGAAGGCCTTGTTTGAGCTTCGACCTCTTAGTGATGATTGTGATTGAGTTGGAAGAGAATTTCTAGCCTTTTCCTACCTCCAAACATCCCTCCACATGTTCATGTAGCTTCAGTTATCTCTGCAGCCCAAACAGAGCATGAAAACATGCACCAAACAGTCCCAATACTCAACTCTGTGACAACAACTCCAAGTTTGCAAGAATAATGCACTCAAAATAGTGACAAGGAACACCAAATAGGTCTCCCAAGCTACCTCAGGCCTACGACATCCTCCACAAGGTAATTTGCACTAAATTTTAGAGATAACCTTCCAGAACTTGTGCCCTTGCCCTTGCGTCCTTGCTACCCTAACTTCGTTGTAATTTCAGAGATCCTCCTTTGATGTAGATTCACTTGGATGTGTCAAATAACTCCAAACTCGCATCTTATTTATATACAACAAGAGGTCTCCAATGAATTTTTCAAGAGGGATAAAATAGCCCTAGCCAACATGCTTTCCTTGACAATTAAGTCCACACATAACTTCAAAAATTCATTTATCTTCAACCACAATTCGGAATTAGATGATTTTCGAATCGTTATATTTGTCTCAATGAGTACTATCATCCTCATCCATCATATGTTGAAATATCATCATGGTTTTGGCTCAAACATCAATGGGTGCAAAACCCTAGGCTTGGGTTTCAAGCCCACAAGGCCAATTGTGGAGATCCTTACTCCAAACACTCGATCCTCAAGGATTGGAGTACCTCCCAAGCTAAAAAAATTCAACACTCCCTCTTAGCGAGGGAGGTACTTCCAAGACTAGGAAGTGTTAATGGAAAAAAATGTCCTCCATCAACATCAGGGGAGACCACGCGGTCAAGGTCCCAAATCAAACCCTTTTCCGTTTGTGTTGGTAGTTTCAACTGGTTCAATTGAGTCCATTTACCCTCTTTTCGTTCTTGCTAACTTGTGGTGTTTCTATTTCTTACCAACATGAAGAGAAATATGGCTTAGCTAAAGCGCACCTAAAGTTAACCTAAGTCAATTTAAGTGTTAGTCTATCCTAGATGTATTATACTAGCCTATGTGTTACTATGTCAAGTTAACACTAATTATTAGTGTCAATATACAATTATATTAATGTGTTAATGTTATCCTAATACTAATGTTATATTAGATGCTAATATGTTAGTATATATTCATATGTTGTGCATATATGATTAGTATTACCTAATATATATTTAACTATTGAGTTAAATACTTTACTATTATATAATACTAATATTAATTAACTATTAGTTAAATTATAAATATAACATATAAACTATAACCTTTATATATATATATAAAGTTATCGACATTATTACTATAATAGCAAAAAGGTTAGTTCTAAATTAGTGTTCCTATTCTAATATATATTACATATTATCATATTTAATATTATTATCTATTTATACAATATTAAATTGAATTAATATTACAATAAGTTATGGAATCCTAAATTAATATGTATATATAAATATATAATATCAACCGTTAAAATTAGTTATTGGAATTAAAATTAATTATGTAAATATCAACCTATGTAAATTAAGTTATTCAAATTAAAATTATTCTTATAATTATAAATGCTAGAAAGTAACAATTGCAAATGATACAAAATGTCCAAAGCTATATATCATTAATCCACCAATAATAAAAGTACAAATTTCTATACAAAATGTACAATTCATTTTTTATTGATTTTATTGATTTAAATGGAAGATCAAGATTAAACTAAAAAGGTTGATCAATAGAGGGCCTATGTGAAAAAGGTCTTTGTGAGACAGAAAAGAAAATGCAAATGCCTAACAATTGCAAGCCTAGATTAAAATGCAAATGGACAAAAATAAGAAAATTCTATCTTGATTAGGTGAGGATAGTCTTACACATAGTCAAGAGCTAAATGTTTTAAAAAAAAGAAGAACTGCGAATGAATATAATTCATGATGTTCTTGTATGCAGCAAAATAGTTTAATAGCATGTAAGCAATTTAATCTTAAATAAATTCAACTCAAGATTTGCTATTATGCTAAAGCGTATAGTTCATGAAACATATTAACAAATAGAAACATAACAAAATCACAATTTACTGATAAATAGTTATTAAAAGATTGTCTACCAGTTTTAATTAGTGAATTTCATCTCAACTTCTGGCACAGATAGCTGCACAAAAATGAATTAGTATAAACCAGTGAAAATTGCAATAGTGCTAAGATCCATTATCTGACCAATTCTCAACAGAGCAAAATAAAACTCAAGGTTACATAACAGTGATCAAGAGCAACTTAGACTTATTACATTAATGCAAACTAAATAAAAGTTGTCGTAAAATCTCTGCCTTACGGTGCAATCCATTTCTACAAAGTCATTATTCCTTACAATAGTGCAGAAATAACATTAAAAAAATTGCAGACTGACTCTGGATCTGAATCCCCCTTTGTCTCCTATTTTCCCCTCCTCCTTTTATAATTTACAGGTCCAATGAGGATCTAGATTTCCTGGAAAATTTCTAAATTAAAGATCAATTCTGTTGGAGAAAATATAACCGAATGAATTAAAAATTGCCATTACAGATTCAACTGGACCCTGAAACAACGCCATTGAACCATGTATTGATAAACATCAAATCTTGAATGTTATCAACTGGATCCTCTACCGTATCGACGCATATTTCCATCTGGATGCTTTGTTAGAATTTGGGTGAGAGAAAGAGTGAATTCCGTAATTAGCAGCTACATTCCTGAAAATATGTTTACCAGAGCTCAAAGGTGGGTATTCAGTTCTTTGTCCTAAGTATTTCTAGGTTTCTGAACACTGCAAAGTAGGTCGAGCGGGTTGGAGGAGCACCAGTTTACCTCCATGTGGTTCTCAATCCTTCGCTGAACGCTCATGATATGTTATCTGGTTTACGGAAAGTACTCTGGAAACAACAAGGAGTGCGAAAGAAAAATGCATGCTGGCCAGAGGCATCGTGGTTTCCATGCTCGCTTTGGCCCATGGATTGAAGAACAATGGATTCATGTTCATGGGATCCCCTGTAGTAACCGCATGCAGACATCTGGATCATGCTAGAGATCTTCATCCGTCGATCTTCTGATTATTGGGATTCCAGATTCAAAAGTCTATTCTTATATGCGACAACAACTATTTTCAAATTCCTTGATGTTCCTGGTTTTTCATTAATGGTTTGGCCCTTTTATTTTTTATACTCGATAAATAAGAATTGAGACCATTGTGTTGTACTTTAATGAAATGTTTTGTCTGTCATTTTTTATCTGATGAAATTTACATCGTGGTATATCTCTGAATGGCTCATTTCTTTATCTATGCACATCAAATTGCACAGTTGTGGGAGAAATTACTACCTGAGGTTATTTTGTATTTTAAGTGTTATGAGATTATGGAATGTGAAGCCTGTTATTTTTGTGATTTCGGATTGTAGAATATGAAGACTCGTATTTTAAATGCGTAAGAATTGGAAGTGAGAGAGGATTTGCTATTACATTCGGAAATTTATAATTTAAAACATATCTTTTCAAATTTTTGCATATTGCTATCGAGTGGAATATTTATTATTTTAAAAGAATATTTATAAACGTTTAGATCTTGTCATTGATTGTAAAAAATATCTTTTCAAATTTTATATATTTATATGTGTAATGGAAATTCAATTATATTTGAAAAGCATTTTTTGAAAAAAATAATTCATTGAAGTAAATTGCTTGTTGTGACATGTTACTAAGTTTAGATTAAACTTTCTACTCATGTAGTTTGTAGAATATTTTCTCTTTTTTCCAATGTTATTTAATTCTCATATGTCATATGTTGGTACATTGTCACAAGGTTAAAAGTGTGTATTTAGGCCTTCACATTTGATAGATTTACTATTTAATGAGGCTTCTCTGGATGCTTATTTGCAACTTTAGGCTAGCACAATATTATTATAGTGAGTAATGAGCATAATTAACACATTTCTAATTTTTACCTTAAAATATAATTATTCATTAGAGAATCATAAACTTTTACTTTAAAATCTAATTATTCATTAGAGAACCATCAGCTTTGTCCATTAATGTTCTTCATATCATCGTGACTTCTTTGGGCTAGTAACCATACAAAATCTAAATCTAGTATTAAAGCTTTAAAACCTATAGGTTAATTAAGGTCTAATAAGTATTCATTACTAGTTCATTTGTTATATTAATAGGTAGATTAGAACATTTCATTATAACTTAAATCTTTTTGTTTATATATATATATATATATATATATATATATATATATATATATATATATATATATATCTTTGTGTGTGTGAGACCCATATGTGACTCATATGTTAGGATCATCATATAGGATTTGTGTCGCTCAAAGTGAATTACATTCATTAACTTAAGTGAATTGCATTCATTAACTTTTTATTGTTTCCAAGTCCTTTGAATCATAACATTTGGTAGGTCAGTTTTTTTTCTCTTTTAATCAAGACATCATGGCATTTTTGCTATAAAAATTTTTTAGCAAGTTGTAGACAACAAAATTTTGAGGATACTTGCATAAATAGTGAAGTACATGTGGTTAAGTTTTAAGTTTTCATTTGCTATACTTTTAGACATAATACTATGGAATTATGGTTTGTGACTAACATTGAAATTAATCTCAAATCAATCATCTTTATATTTTCATGCTTGGGAAGTTTGAGATAGTGAAATTTTGCAGAGAGAGAAGAAATATCATAGTATAAGTGGTCAAAATGTCATATTTAAGTTCATTATAATTTCAAAATATAGTCTATGGAATATAGGTTTTGTGACTAATTCTAAAATCAACACATCCTAATATTTTTGCTATAATATATTTTTGGTATTTAAAATTTTGAACTTTGAAATTTTCAGAATCCTAAGAAGACATAGTAAGTCACATGTGGAAAATTGTGACTAATTTTAAATCAAGACATCCTATAATTTTTGCTATAAAATATTTTTGGTATTTAAAATTTCGAATTTTGAAATTTTCAGAATCCTAAGAAGACATATCAAGTCACATGTGGAAAAATTGTCAGGTTTTGACATATTATGATTTATGAGATATATCTCGTGGAAGTTTGAGTGGCTTTAAAATCTTTCTCTTGCATTAACAAGTTTTTTTTTTCAGAAATATTTTGGTCTCTTTAATTAACATAGTTATCTATCATTCAATGGGTGAATTTGAAATAGGGAAATAATACATGGAATAACTACAAATGCTTTTAATTTGTTGGAAACTCGTCTAACCAAATAAGGTATTACCTATATAAAGAATACCACTTCCATGTACCTTTGGGTATATATGAATTTCCCTAGGTATACCTAAAAGTAGCTTTAGAGAAGCTAATTGGTCATCATGTTACTATAGTACCCCAAAAACAACACTTTGGGAGAGAAATCTCTAGTGCCTAAGTAGTTGAGTCATACAACTAAGGACACATTTGAGACTCTTAGTTAGTATTGTGAGATATTGTGCCAAGTATTGTTGGAACCCACACAGATATTAGAGAGTTATAAAACTTAGCATTCCCTTGTCTTGTCCTTTTCCAATGAGTTAAAATAAAATGTGACAAAGAGGTAAAAGAGAATCATTATTATTGTGAGTCCATTTCCTTGCAATGTGATGCTTCTGGATTAGTGAAATCCAAAAAAAATTCCAAAACATCCCTTGTTTCTAAAATAAAATCAACAATATGTACATGCAGATGTGGATCTCTGATGTTAATGGATAGTGGTTATGATAGTGGATCTTAATGGATAAAATATTTTGTTAATGGAGATTGAGAAAAATGTTATTATATTTAATTAAAATTTATATTCCACATACTTGAAATCAATTACCATATAATTAATAGAAGGTTGTTATAAAGTCATGCTTATAATTTGAAAACCATGGGCTCGTTGGTGAAAATTTATATCACTTGTATGTATGTATGTATGTATGTAAAGAATAATGTATATGAATTCGTGCTTAAATTTATTTGGAGAAGTCTCTAGAGAAAAAGTTGATTTCCTTCATTAATACACTTTAATTAACTAGTTTTCCTAAGTTAGACTTAGGAAAATTTAATTATCTAGTTAGTTAATTTAATTGAGGTATTTTAGAGCCACATCTCGTGAAACCATTTCTGGGTATTGGATATTTCATTTTCCTTAGCCTCTCTGGCACCTTAGAGACTAGAACACATATTTGATGCTACCACAATATCCAAAAACTAACAGGAAAGGCTTATGGAAGTTAATGAAGTTGTGTAATAAAATAAAGTAGACATTGGGTAAGAAACACACTTGGATGAAAGGCAGGTATACAACAAGGATTGATATATGAAAAAAGTTCTTTAATAAAAATACACACTGACTGCAATATTGTTTATTAAAAAAACAAGAATGGAGATAAGATTGTATGACATGTTGCATTGTATGAAGTATGTTAGTAGATTCCAATCAAGTGTGATAGGTCCATAGGAAATATCTGTGGGAACTCTTGACTTGCGAGATTAGGCTATGGATAACTTCAAGGTACTCCTAACAACCACAAGTAATTGAAGTAGACAAGCAAGGCCAGAATTAGAGAGTATGCAAGGATACATAATTCTTTTGAGGAGATATCTCTAAATAAGAAATCAAGGTTTGTGATATATTAATGTAGGATAGTTGAGGTATTTATAGGTTGCATATATGTCAAGGAATGGTGACAACGATGTGAGATGTAGATAGATTATATGGTACAAAGGGAAGTCATGAGGAAAAATAATTAT
Source organism: Pinus albicaulis (assembly GCA_034641835.2). Lineage (NCBI taxonomy): Eukaryota > Viridiplantae > Streptophyta > Pinopsida > Pinales > Pinaceae > Pinus > Pinus albicaulis. Next base: position 242,582,457 of record CM076580.1, read on the forward strand.
GTTGCCGAGTTTTATGACATGCGAAGAATGAGGAGAAAGACATTAGCAAGCTTCTCATACTAAGGATTATGCATATGATGAAAGATGTATCTGTTGATATATGCATGCACTGAAATGTGTAATGTGTGTTTCTATATATAGTGTTTGCAACATGCATATGTTGCGTATGTTGAGTGTCAGTAATAAGTCGAAGTATACAATGATTTTGTGTTTCCCGCAGAATGGAGCATAAGGAAAAATTAGCAACGTATTAAATCTTACTAAAAGGGCTAAGTGTAACAGCCAAAATATTGCAGACTATTGACATTTCCAATTTCTGTTGAACACATTATATTTTGGGCCTCCCTAGTGACCTTTGAGCTTCCTATGACTTTTTGACTCCCTCATGATCCTCTAGACTCCTAATTAGGCTATATTACTCTACTGTGTTATGCAACAAAAATGAATTGACTCTAAAAATGAATTGACCCTACGTTAGCAATCTGGTGATCGACAAATACAGAGCCTCAATGTGTTGTTGATCTTTATGATAGGTTTGTCATAGTTTATAATCAGTAGCTATTGGGGCTAGTTGAGGCATCTCCTATCCATGTATGTGCAGGTACTCGAGAGCGTATGGAACTAACGTGATCTTCTTGGCATTGATTTGATTAGAGAAGATTTCCAATTTGGTGTATACCCTAGCTGGTTCCACTACATACTACATGATATTCTCCTTTGTTACCTGCAAGTCGCTTGAGTTGGAATCTTGGTTGAGTGGATCAAGAAATCTTTGAAGTTCCTGCAATACCTCTTATCAACCTTTAGTTGCCCCTAATGTCCCAATGAAAGGCATGTGATGAACTTCAACCACCAAATCAAACCCACTAAGGACATGGTTGTAAGAAGCCAGGACTTTGTCAAAATCTTTGGCTAATATATCCCAAGATTGGATCCTCATGCGCAACTTTATTTTGTAATTTTGAGTAGTGATCCAATCTTTCTTTGGAAGAGTGGTTGGGGCCTTAGGATACTTGTTCGTCCAATCAAGGATGTTGTCTATTGTCGTGTAGGCCTCTTTCAGCCCGGATGAATTCTCCTTGGTATATGATTGTATAGCCAAAATAGCAGTGGTTGTATGATGTAATTTCATCATCTCTTCATAAACTAGCGTCATGGCTCCTCCTAGATTTTCGGCTTCACCCTTTATTGCAGATTGTATTTCCTTTGCGTTGGTGTGAGTTAGGTGCAATGCTTTATTTTCCTCAACCAAAGCTTTCTTTTCCTCCTCTGCTTTGGTGGCCCTTTGTTCAAATGCGTAGATTTTTTCCTTTAACTCTGTTATTTTCCTTCTCATCTACCCCACATTCAACTTAGTAGTGGTTACGGAGGCGGACCTTACTGAAGCGATCATTTCTAGTTTTACTGTAGTGTCCATGAATATTTCCTTTTTTGTAGATATAGAGAAGGGTTCGGACAAGTTCTTGGCATAGTATTTCCTTCTCACCTGCATGATCTTATGGTTGAATTGATCAAAGGTGAGTTGGGTCAATTCAAACACTTCATCCTTTTCCTCATCCAAAAGGCCCAAATATATGAGGGGTAGGCTTCCTCCAGTAATGGGAGTGGACAGCGGAATGTCTAGCGAAGGCAGTTTTACCTGTTCATTGAGATATTGTTGTTGGGCCCCGACCTACTATGCTCCTTTTCTTGAATCTCCTTGCTCCCTTTTGTCTTCCTCCTCTCTCCTCCTTTTCTCGGCTTCCAACCTTTTCTTTTCTTATTCTTCTCATTGCTAATGCTCTTCCTGTGTCCTTTGCACTTGTCTCTTCTTTTATTCCTCTTCTTATTTTCTATGCTCTTCTTCCTTTTTCTTCTTTCGTGCCTCTTTCTCTTCTTTCCTTCTCAACCCTTCTGCTTGTTTCTTCAGTTGTTCTTATTCCTCTTATCTTTTTTGTTGCTCCTCCTCTTGTTGTTTTCTACTTTCTTCACCTTCTTTCCCTTATTGTTTTTGTTGATCTTGTGGTTCCTACAACCTTTTGAGTTCTTCCTCCTTTTCCCCTTTAATTTTTTGCTTCTTTTTCACCATGGAGATGTTACTTTTTTCTAAAATTTCATTGTCTCCTTCCTCCTCTTGGCTGGTCAGAGAATCCCCAACTGCCATGTTCTTTTGTTTATTTTTCTTAGAAGAAGTCCCCCCTAGTTGCTTCCTTCTTTTCACAAATGTTGACCTCTCTTTCAAGCTTATGTTTTCTTGAGAGTGCCCCTCCTCATCTTCTCCTTCTAGGTCGTCATGTGGGTCATTTGTCTTTCTGCATTATACCAGTTTCTGACTTTGTCCTCGTGAGCCTCCTTATTTTGCTAGTAAGACCAATTGAAGTTGGCCTTCTTACCGTGGGATGCTACTATTCTCTCGTGATCATAGGACCGATGGTTTAATAGTACAAAAAAAAATCCTTTGATGTATTCAGCCTCTGCCTCAATTTCCTTGAATTTTTCTATAGTATAAGCTCTAATAGTAAGGGAAAAAGTCCACTAGGGCTTCTTTTTTCCTTTTCTCAGTGTCTTTTGAGAAACCACTAGTCATCTGGTGGAAAACTTCCTGTAACAAAAATCTATCAGTGACAAACGTGGGCAGAGTGTGGGGGGGGTTTGAAAGAAAGAAGACCCTGATATATGTTCCCTCACGTATTGGGAACCAGTGTGCCACTTTATTTATCGTCTCCATGGCCCTCTTTGACATACATGAGGGGTCTTATCCGTGCAGCACTCGGTACAATGGGGTGATAAAAGAATCCGATATGGTGTCATTTTCCTTTTTGTATTTTGAATCCCAGAAGACCTGCAAGTCCTTGTGTATGGGCCCCCTTGTTTTTTCCTTCCAGTTGTAGCCCCAGTGGTTGAAGTGGCACATAGAACAGACAACATCCATTAAATATGAGGCCATGTAGAATTCAGATGGTTGTCCTTCTTCCGGGACCTGTGCTCCAATGATGTTGGTCCTTAGTGCAACACTAAGATGTTGGCCGAGTTGAAAATTGTCCCTTTGGTAGATACCATATGCATTATGGGGACCCATGAACCATGGAAAGTGTTGATGTGGACCTCCCGTACAACTTACTCATCATAGATGCTATAAGTTGATACAATTTTTAAAGACCCTTTGTTCTATATTCTTGATCCTTCTTTGCTCAGAATTTGGAAGGGTCTTGCCACCATCTCTTGATCTTGTTCTAGACTGGGATCTTGTGTTTTTCCAACCATCAGGAGTTGAACGACTCTTCCTTCTCTAGTAGCCCATAATATACTACAATGTTTGTCGAATTAATAATAGTGAATGGATTTCCTACATGGTCTCTTATCAACCATTTCATGGTTTTCGTGTTGTGCAAGACACAGTCAATCACTTGTGCACAAGAGAAAATAGGTGGGTGTGTTGCAACATGGTGTAGCTTGGACCTTTTGACATTTATATACATTGAGAAATACTCTTGGTCCTCTGGGATATCTGGATTTGAAAACTCAGAATAGATATCGTACCAAATCAACTTGGTACTTTTGTTGAGGACGCAGACGATATCTCCGTAGATGGTCGGTGGTGACGAGACCTGATAACTTTCTTGCATACTGACCTCAAGACTCTTCTATCAGTTCTTAATAAATAGGGGTGTCACTTCACCTGATAAAGAAGAAATAGAGATGCAATAGAGATCCACGTTGCCTAAAATGTCGAAAAGGCAATCCCACGATAAGACAGATGGCATGAATAATATAATACAAAATACTGACAAAAAAAATGAATCAACCAAGGTCAATAAAGGCTTAGCAGGGTTTGTGTGGGTAAAACGTGACTTTCCAACTAAACTTAGGAAAAATATGAGGTCGCAAAGTCGTTGTTTTTAGGCTTAAAACAAGAGGGGGATGGCGCGACCTAGACTTAAGCAGGAAGAATGAATCCCAGAATTTTGAGGAACAACTTTAGTGAAGAGATGAAGGCGAGGAAATATTTTGGTATGGATTTGATAGAGATGTAGGGGCTCCGAATTAAAAGGGAATGAAAATTTGGAGGGTTGATATAGCTGCTACAACATCACCCTTTAAAGTGCAGGTCTTATTTCCCATTAAAGAGGTGCCTAACATGATGTTTTTGGAAGCTGTGTCCACCCCCATTGCCCAATTTTATGTGAAGTAGCAATAGAAGGAGGAGGAAAAAACACAACCGTATATGTGGGATTTGGTCTCTCATGCAATTTCCAACCCATTCTGATCAGTGATATCTACGAGTTGCTTTGCTGCCATAGTATACTTTCAGTGGTGTTCAGTTATTTGTGGGTTGCTAAAGTATCCTTGCAGGCACCTTATAACGTGTTCAGTCATGCCCATTTATTTTTGGGGTGTCTTTTGTTCAAATTGAATCATTTGATACCACACACCTGCTATCATGGAACATTGCTTTGTTTTTGTGGGGGTGTCTTCTGTTCAACTTGAACTAGTCAATACAGTACACTCATGGGCGTGGGACGATTGATTTTTTCAGCTTGAAATAGTCAATACGACACACATAATTTCATGAACGGTTATGCTTGTAAGCACATGTAATTTAATTATTAATTTTTTTTAACTTAGACTAAAGAGGCCACAATTTTTCCCCGAAAACAATACGAATTCTGACCGGATTTTGAGAAAATGTTGTAGAATTTTTTGAAAATATGGGTTACAATTGTCAAGATTTAGGATTTTCCGTGTCCGAGGGGTTATTCATGGTGTTGAATCCATTTCGACCATGAAAAAAATGATTTAAATACTCTCACAATCATATTTCTTAAATATTTTTTCTCCCCATTCTAGCAAGAAATTTTCCGTAGTGGCGAATTTGTGGCCTTGGTAGACAATGCCTTATTTTTTCACTTTTTAATTATGTTGGAGTCATCTTGCTTAGTTTGGTTATTTAAGTTTACTTTAGGTTGGGCTAGTTTCTTTAGCTCGATAGAGGTTGGATGATATCTTTGCAATAACTTATCCCTATCCATAAAGTTTGAACATGAGACACTCTTTGCAATAGTTTAATTACTATGTTTGGTTATTTAGGTTTAGTTTAGGTTGGGGCCATTTTCTCTAGCTCGAACTATTTGCAAAATTTTCATTCACTCTAAAGTAACTTTTATCCTTGGTCCCTCTCTATAAATATTGAACATGAGATGCTCTTTACAATAGTTTAATTCCATCATAAGTAATTTTCATCCTTAATCCCTCTCCATAAAGTTTAAACATGAGATTTTGGGATAGTTTAATTTCTTTAAAAGTAATTTTCATCTTCAACCCCTCCCCATAATATTTGATACTAGAAACCTGGTAGAGACTAAACCTCCTCAAACCAACTAATCTACATCTTAAAAATTTACTCTATTAAACAATTGACTACACGAAAATATTTATTTTTTAATTATATATATATATATAAGAAAGTTGGTAGAGACTAAACCCTCTCTAACCAACTAATCTACATCTTAAAATTTTACTCTAATAAACAATTGCCTACAAAAAATATTTATTTGTTAATATATATTTATCTGTTTTACCTCTTTGTCACATTTTATTTTAACTCACTAGAAAAGGACAAGACAAGGGAATGCCAAGTTTTATAACTCTCTAATATCTGTGTGGGTTCCAATAATACTTGGCCCAATATCTCACAATACTAACTAAGAGTCTCAAATGTGTCCTTAGTTGTATGACTCAACTACTTAGGCACTAGAGATTCCACTCCCAAAGTGTTGTTTTTGGTGTAGTATAGTAACAAGATGACCAATTATCTTATCTAAAGCTACTTTTAGGTCTACCTAGGGAAATTCATATATACCCAATGGTACATGGAAGTGGTATTCTTTATATAGGTACTATCTTATTTGGTACTAATTGAAGAGGTTCCGGCAAGGGTTAGAAAGGTTTCCAACAAACTAAAAGCATGTGCAGTTCTTCCATATATTATTTCCCTATTGCATTTTCACCCATTGAATGATATATAACTATGTTATTTAAAGACACCAAAATATTTCTTAAAAAAAAGAAACTTTTTAATGCGAGAGAAAGCTTTTAAAATCACTCAAGCTTCCACAAGATATATCTCATAAATCATAATATGTTAAAATCTGACAATTTTTCCACATGTGACTTGCTATGTCTTCCTAGGATTCTGAAAATTTCAAAGTTCAAAATTTTAAATACCAAAAATATTTTATAGCAAAAAATCTAGGATGTCTTGATTTTAGAACTAGCCACAAAACCTATATTCCCTAGACTATATTTTGAAATTATAACAAACTTAAATATTTAATTTTGACCACTTATACTATGATATTTCTTCTCTCTGTAAAATTTCACTATCTCAAACTTCCCAAGCATGAAAATATAAAGATGATTGATTTGAGATTAATTTCAATGTTAGTCAAAACATAATTCCATAGTCTTATGTCTAAAATTATACCAAATGAAAGCTTACAACTTAACCACATGTAATTTACTATTTATGCAAGTCTCCTCAAAATTTTGTTGTTTACAACTTGCTAAAACAAATACATAGCAAAAATGCCATTATGTCCTGATTAAAGGAGAAAAACAACTTTGACCTACCAAATGTTATGATTCAAAGGACTTGGAAACAATAAAAGGTTAATGAATGCAATTCACTTTGAGAGACATAACTCCTATCCAATGTACAAGACAAAATATGATGATCCTAATATTGGGCCACACACACACACACACACATATATATATATATATATATATATATATTTGTTATATTGATAGGTAGAATAGAACATTTCATTATAACTTAACTCTTTTTTTCATATATATATATATATGAAAAAAAGAGTTAAGTTATAATGAAATGTTCTATTCTACCTATCAATATAACAAATAAACTAGTAATGAATACTTATTAGACCTTAACATATAGGCCTTAAAGCTTTAATACTAGATCTAACTTTTGTATGGTTACTAGCCCAAAGAAGTCATGATGATATGAAGAACATTAATGGACAAATCTTATGATTCTCTAATGAATACTTAGATTTTAAAGTGAAAGCTTATTATTCTCTAATGAATAATTAAATTTTAAGGTGAAAGTTAAAAATGTGTTAATTATGCTCGGTACTCACCATAATAATATTGTGCTAACCTAAAGTTGCATGTAAGCATCCATAAAAGCCCCATGCGTAGAGAATTAAGGATTTATGGAGTAAATCTATCAAATGTGGAAGTCTAAACACACGTTTAACCTTGTAACAAGGAAAGATATGTAAAATTTGGAAAGATATTTTTTAAATAATATTTTTTACAATCAATGGAAAGATCTGAAAGTTTTTAAATATTCTTTTAAAATAATAAATGTTCCACTCCATAGCAACATGAAAATTTTTGAAAAGATGTGTTTTAACGAGTAATGCACACACTGAGAATACCATCACAACTCCTATCTCATTTCCAATTGTAATAGAGTAACGCAAGTAACACACTATGAGAATACCATACCAACTCTCTCACTTCCAATTCTTACGCATTTAAAATACAAGTCACTTCATATTCTACAATCCGAAAACACAAAAATAACAGTCTTCACATTCCATAATCTCATAACACATAAAATACAAAATAACCTCAAGTAGTCATTTCTCCCACAACTGTGCAATTTGATGTGCATAGATAGAGAAATGAGCCATTCAGATACCACGATGTAAATTTCATCAAATAAAAAATGACAGACAAAAAATTTCATTGAAGTACAACACAATGGTCTCAATTCTTATTTATCGAGTATAAAAAATAAAAAGGCCAAACCATTAATGAAAAACCAGGAACATCAAGGAATTTAAAAATAGTTGTTGTCTCATATAAGAATAGACTTTTGAATATGGAATCCCAATAATTAGAAGATCGGCAGATGAAGATCTTTGGCACGATATAGATGTCTGCATGTGGTTACTATAGGGTATCCCATGAACATGAATCCATTGTTCTTCAATCCATGGGCCAAAGCGAGCATGGAAACCACGATGCCTCTGGCTAGCATGCATTTTTCTTTCACACTCCTTGTTTCTTCCAGAGTACTTTCTGTAAACCAGATAACATATCATGAGCATTCAATGAAGGATTGAGAACCACATGGAGGTACACTAGTGCTCCTCCAACCCGCCTCCAACCCGCTCGACCTACTTTGCAGCATTGAGAAACCTAAAAATACTTTAGACAAAGAACTAAATACCATCCTTTGAGCTCTGGTAAACATATTTTCTTACCATCTCTTCCTATGAAATTTGAAATTTTAATTTGAAAGCATTGCCTTCCTTCCACGCGGGAGTTGGGTCGAAAAATTGAATTTGAGAGCATCCCATCGCATTAGTTGGACAAACAAATATGGTGGGAAGGTGATAGAATTTGAAATAGGGTGGGAAGGTGGCATTCAATGCATGTCTAATCACCTACCTACATTTACTCCATTAACTACGACTTCTCGGCTGCTCGGAAATATGGAGCTATCAGAAAACGAATAATAGCCATTCACATCATAGATAAGGCCTCTGGATGGATAGCATGGTTATGTATGGTGCATGGCCGCTATCGAGCGCATTAAAGGCCCGATAGCAGGCTGGTTATTGCTTGCCAATTATGATAATCTCGCAACAAAAATCCTGCAATGTGAGCTCCAAGAATATTTGGATATGATTTGCAATGATAAATTCACATCGCTCCAGCCAAAATAATTGGAATTCAGTTGGATTTTGTTTGGATGTGCCGTCCTACAAAATTAAGGACACGTGTTGAAAATATCTTATAAAATATATCCAATCAATGTTTTTCATATGATTTGAGTGATACAACAACAGAAGAAGTTGAGTCTTTAATCCCACATTCTTTGAGCATTAACTTTAGTTCGTATAGGATTATAAAAGGTTGTTTATTAATGTTCATAATATGAATTAATTGTTGACATGGTAGTGCACAAAATCATATTTAAACAAGAAGAAGAAGTTATTTTAATGTCCTCGAGACTAAAGATAGCTTATAGGACATATTGTTTCTCTATCTGGCTTTTGAATTTTTCCCTTTTCCTGTGAAGTTTCACAATAAAATCTCACAGCCTCTCGACAAAGCCCTTGTTGAAAAGAATATCACAAGAGCTAGTTTCCAAAATATCTACATAACTTTCCCGGCCTCACATTCTAAAATGCTTTTTTGTTTCCACTTTCCCTGGAGAGCAAAAAATACATACTCTTTCATCCCACACTTCTTTTGGCCTTTTCCAGCATTTCACAACGAAGTTGATGTGAATTAGTCCTTAAAATAATTTCCTTATTATATGAAAAGAAAATATTACGTTGAACTTTTTTGTGCTAAGATTTTGGTACATGAACGTAATCCTTTCTTTTCATATAACAAGGAAACGATCAACATATAAATATTCTCTTTGTTTACAATATGATCTTCATTATGTATTTGTATATATTTACAATATACACCTTTTAAAATATGTTTTAAATTTGATTTCATAAAATCTTAAAGAAAAGGTTCAGGTTTTGTAAAAGTTTAGGTTTTGTTTTATAAAAATAAATGGAAAATATATATAGCGTTGATTATTATTAATTTTAATATATTTATATATTTATAATTATGTTACAATATATTATGTTATCACTCATAATTTTGTGAGCCATTACTTGATATGGTCATACAGTTCACTCCTCAAAAGGGTAAGGTCTCCTTAAACCTTTTTCAAGTTGGCATAGGAAATTTCATTTTTTCATATTTAACCTATCCTAAGTTTCAAGACCACCCTCATTTCATCTCAAAACCACCTCCATATAGGTCACATAATGTCCCATTAGTCATCATTTCCTGACATATTCCATTTCCAAAGCTTAAAAATCCAATAAAGTCATGTTAGCCAAGATTTCCTACTTTCGTAGCAAGTTGCATAGAAAAAACACAGTTTTCACTACGAAATTGCTGATACTTTTGTAGCGAAACAGCCAGGAAATACACTAAGTATGCTACGAAAGGAGGTATTCCTATCTGTCTTTTCAAATCAGGTGCTAGGTGTCAGTTAATGATTAGAAGTGATAGAGTGGGTGTCATTCGAGTCAGTTAGGGTTAAGCCAAGGTAAAATGGTCATGTCTGAGGTCATCACTTTTTTTTTTAGCATGTATGAGTCATGATGAAAGCATGAGTTGTCATTGAAACTTTAAAATCTTTCCCAATTGAGACTTTGTCATTCCCCGCTTCATCTTTTGCATGCTATTGAGCTCTGGAGAGTTGTTTCACCAAGCCAAGCTGGTTGTTGGCATTCTCAAGAAATTGCAGGTCTCATTGATCGAGTGAGGTAGAGAAGGTATAAAAGCACCATGGTTGCAAAGAGGAAGACCAAAAAAGGTGGCCATTGTCTCAGATTTGAGCCATCAGACATGAATTTGATAAATGAAGACCCTGTTATCACTCCAGTAATTCTCTAGTTGTGAGATTTTTGGTTTTTAGTTGAGAAAACTAGAGGTAACCACATACCAACTTTTAAACTCTAGGATCTAGCCTTCCTAGGGTTCAGAGAGGGCTCTCTCTATGAAATTTAACTTTGTTTTGTTTTATAAAATATTAGGCTAGTTATGATTGTGCAATTGGTTTTGGTTTTGATTGGTTTAGTGGGAAAAATCACTGGAAGAGATGGATAGTAGGAAATATATTTGTCCATTGGGCTGAGGAGTCAAAGGTCAAGCAGACAAAACTAGGATCAAGGAAAAAAATTCAAATTATTTCAGGGCCAGATAGATAACCCTTGGAGATCTTGGAAAGTTGTTTTGTGAGATGGTATGATCGAAATAAAGAGAAATGAAGGGTTCTTTGATCCAAAAAATGGAAGTAGTAGGCAGAGGTCAAACGAGAAAGGGATCAATTAAGGGTTCCCTACACTGGAAATCAGATGAAAACATAGAAATGGAAAATAGTTAAGACAGGGTGCTTTTAACAAATCCTAAAGTAATCCTCCTATTCATTCATTCAAATTTAGAACACATAATGGATTGTATGTAACAAAGAAAGATAACAATGACAAATTTAGAAAATACTTCACTCCAAATAGCTCATCACATGAATCTTGAAATATGATGCTATTTGATCTGATCCAGTCTGCTACTCGAAATTTGAACACAAAAAGCCTTCAAGTCCACAAAAATGACTATAGAAATCTTCAGCAATTTATTCCACAATAATACTTCTAAAGATGAAGTATTAATACATAATTGTTTACAAAATATCCTAGAATGCTTCTAGGAATTATCTAAGGGAAATAAAATATCTTTACAACAATAATAGAGACAGTTGCTTAACAAATCAGCAAGTTGTCCTGTTTATCCAAAAGAAATAGAAACTGATTGAGGATAAGAAGTAGCTGGTTGCCTTGTTGTATTTCTAGCTGGCTTTAGATATTTCAAGTCTGTTTAGAAATCTGATCTGTTTTAACTGATACTCTTTTACTGATTCTCTTTAACCTATGATACTCTTTAAACTCTGTAAAAGATCTTTACTGCTATAAAAATATGTTTGACTGCAAATTTCAGCAAACTATTTTCATTGTTACCTTTCTGCCTTTTTACCTTTTTACAGTAAATCTGTTAATGACTGCCAATATTATTCACTTGGAATTTTTATTTTCTTCAACTTTCTGAAATTTTCATCTGCTTCTGTGTACTTGGAGAAAGTTGTTTTGATGACAAAAAAGTGTTTAATTTCATGTTGTAAATAGAATAAGTCCTCAAAACTTCTAAGTAGGACTTTTCCTGTTGGAATGCCTTGTCCACTTCCTGATTTTGCAACTTGTTCCTTGGCATATTCTCCGATAATTTTTTTGTAATCATCCTGAGGCATTAGTTTGTCATTTATGACCAAAATATTAGGCAAAATTCTTTTCCTCAAGTTCTCAAATTTGATCATAAACCTGGTTATGGAAATGTTCATGTTCTCACACTTTCTTCTAACTACTTCATCAAGTTCTTTTTGGTTATAACCTTATTTATCCCAAGGATTGTTTCAATTCTATCAGTAATTTCAAGTTCTTCCAATTCTTGCCTGTTTTTGCTGTTGAGGAACTTTATCAGTTCTAGAGCTTGTTCTAGTTTGTTATCCAGTTCCTCTTTGGTCTTTTGGATCTCTTCTAATGTTGCTTTTAATAAGTCTCTTTGTTCAAAAATCACTTGAATGGAGGGCCATACATAATTGATGGCTTCTATGATTTTGTTCCACAAATGATTTTTCACATAGGAAATATGTTCCTTAAAGGTCAATTCCTTTTGCAATTTCTTCAATTCTTCATTTAATCTGATGGTCTTTTGCTCATGAGTTTTTGCATTTATTTGAGCCAATTTGTTTGAATTCTCAATATTTTCTACCATATATTTTAATCTGCTGATTTCACTTGTCTTAAGAGACATTTCTTCCATGGCCTTTACCAATTTGCTGGCCTCATCTATATGGTGCACTGCTGTTGTAGATGATTTTGTAGCCGAGGTTGTGGATGAAGTTACTGGCACTGCAGTAGCCAGTGGGACTTTAGGTGCCAACTCTGTAGCTAGAGTTGATGGCACAGTTGTAGTAGCCATAGGGATGACTGTAGGTGCTTCATGTGTCTTTTTGTTTCTTTTTCCTAGACAAGCTTGTCCATCTGAATCTCTATTTCCTTGATTTGGGCTGTCAACTGAAAAATCAAATTCATCATGTCATATTTTTCTTTCTGTCCTTCTATTATTTCCTTGGTTTGAGAATGTTCACTTTGAGGAAGTTTAAGCTGTTTCCTCAAAGCTGCAAAATCCTCATTCTTTTTCTTCACTAATAACTCTGCTTCTTTGACATTAGCAGGGTCATATCCCACCTGCGAAACTAGTTCTTCCAAGGATTTTATCCTGAGATCTTTAGCATACAAAGATACTTTGTCCATTTCATATGATATTTCATGTTAGAGATGGTGTTCTAGAGTTTCTGAGCACTCTTGGCTTTAGTGGTAACAGTAGAGTATAACATTTCTGAAGTCTGTCTATGGAATTCAATCTGATCAAGAGCATTAATATTTTCTGTTTGGACTTCCAAATCAACCTTCTTATAATTTTCCACTGTCTTTGGGGATTTTACTGTAGGCTGCAATACTGACATAATTAGCTTGTTGTTTGAATAATCAAATGTAGACATAAGTCTGTTTTTCACACTTGGTGTTTGCTTGAGATATTGAGAATAAATATTGTTTTTGATCTCTTCATTTTTTAACTTGATCTGTTTATACTTTTCTTTGATGTCCGGATCTTTCTCCTCGGCTACCTATGAGGATGAAGTTTCCATGCTCTGTTGCTTTTCTATTAATTGTGCTTTTCCATTGTCAACTTGTTCTTCATTCTGATTCTTAGTAACTAGCTCATTGATGATGATAGTGGCAACATCTGTGTTGGTATCTATAAGATCTGTTTCTTCCACGTCAATGTTTACTTTATCTTTTTCTACTGAATCTGTTTTGAGCCTTTTATTTTTTTTTTATTTTGAACCTTGTTTCAGTAGTAGTTTCAGCAACATAGGTACCTTCTTCCCTTACTCTCTTAGTGGATTTCTCTGTTTGATCAACAGTCTATAAAGTGTGACTAGTATCACTTTTATTTACTGGATCTATTAAGGTATTCTCTGTCCACTCAGTCTGATTTGCATATTTTTCTATCTCTAGCTTTGTTTCATGAATGAAGGGGGTTAATTTGCATTTAAACCTTAGTTTACTTAGGATCCCTTTTGGATCATAATTCCAAGGAAAGCTTTCTTCAAATCTGAATTCCAATAGCTACTTAGCTGCTTCTTTCTCTGCATACCTATGATTGCAGATGAATGGCCCTATCTGATTCTTTAATTTGAACTGAGTTTTCTTCTTTGCTGCCATGAAATTTATAGAATCAGAGTTTAGGGTTTGCCTGATATACTCCAAGGCAAAGATCCTCATTGAAACATGTTTGGATAACTTGTAAGGTAACAAATTTGACCCAAAAACTCTAATCTCAGTATGTTTTTCATATAAGTACCCATCACCAACTTTATTCTGTTCTGACAACTGTAATATCTTCTCCATTTCTTCATTTATCCTTGGTTGCTTTGTTTTTGTTAACATTTTGATCACTGGATGTATGAATAATTTTGAAAATTCTGCATAAGTGAAATCTGTACACTCTTTCTTGAGCAAAGTAGTCCAGAAAATGAAAGAAAGAGAATTTCCCTCTATGTCAAACTTTTGAAGAGTAACTGGAAAATTATCTGATTGAAAATATAAAAACATGTGGAAGAGGAAGGATGTGTATCTGAACACTCCTTCAATTGGAAATTTAATCAATTGATAATGGATATTATCTGCAATGTAACCAACATAATCAAAGATTATAGATGGGGCTTGTCCTGGGGTAAAAGTGGATAGGAAACCCAAGATGGATTCATCTGTGTGTTCATCAGTAAAGTACCCTAGAATGAAGGAAAGCATAGAAATCACATGTCTTGAACATTCTGGGAATCTGGAAGTGGAATATGGGGGATTTATTTGAGGAATCTCTACATGCAAAGGCATAAATGTCTGGAAAATCATGAATCTCTTGGGAAAATCAAGGCCAATATAAAACTTGGTGAGGGCCTCTATAGACAAAGGGACTGCTTGAGAATCATGTTGACTTTGTAGCATTTGGTTGATGGATTCAGCAATAACGGTGAGAAGCACTTCTTTTTTGGCATTTACTATGGCTCTCTGTTCAGGCACATAATACTGTTGACATAACCTAATGACTTCTTGGCATGGATGAGTTATGGAACTACATATTTGGGAAAATGGTATTCCAAAATATGGACTTCTTCTTGATTATCTAAGGACTTCTCATAGCTCCATTTATGAATAGCTAGCAGATTAAACTCAACAATTGGGTCTGCTATTTTATAATCAATATTAGCTAACGGAATGTGTTCAATGTCTATAACATGGGGATATAAAGGATTTACAACAATAGAAGTCTTAGAAGTCATGGCTGGAGTTGCTTTTGGCACTTTGGAGCCTTTAGGATTGTTAGAACTCTACTTTTTAGTCATTCTGGTTACTTCTGCAAGTTTAGACAGTTTGCAGAAGTAATTTTATTTTAGCAGAGGTTTCTTGGATAGAAAATGGTTAAAATATGGGCTTTTTTTGGGTTTTTCTCTTTAATTTTGGATTCTCAATAGGATTTATAGGTTTTTACTAATTTAGACACAAGAAACAGGGGTTTCTTGGGCTTTTTACCTAAGTAATTGGGCTAAAAAATCACTTAGAATTTGGGCACAGAGGCTTTAGGATACCTTCAGAGAATTTCTGGCTAAATTTGGAGTTAAAATAGTTTATAGAAACTATAAAAACTCACAATTTCCCTTTAAAATAACGTACATCAATAAAGCAGGGTTTCTATAGAAAATTTGACAGGGTTTGGCCTGTTTTTTGGTCTTTTTGATGTGTTTCTATGGATGAATTTCAGGCTATGAATGGCATTTGTCTTTTAAAAAGGTTTTTTCAAATTGAAACAGGTTTAATTTGGAAGAAAAACTTGTTATTCGCAGGTACAGGGTTTCAAAGTGGTTTATGAGGTCTTCGAACAGGTTGAATAGTTCCTTGCTGATCTCTGGAGAAATTCAGAGTTCCTTAGCAATCTTCAATGGCTGCAGGTTAAAATTTGCAGGTTTTTGGCTTGAAAACGGTGTAAAACACTGGTTTTTACAGTCGGGGAGCTTTATACAGAGTTTATGCACAGAAATGATATGAAATGAAATGCATTTTTAATGTTTATTATGCATATTATGGCTATCAAGCAACGATAATTAATGGCAGCCACGTCATGAAAAACTGGTGGTTTTCGGGCTCACAAGGTCTAAACAATGAATGGTTATCGTGCGCGATTTTTGTGGTAAGAAGTTTTGGAGCAAACCAACGCTTTCCAATGAGAATAGACCACGTGGAGGAGAGAGGAAATCACAATACTGCCCATTTCATGCAAAAATGAAATGGGGAAATACGTGCAAATTTATTTGCGAAACTATGTTTCAATCATCGGATCTTGGGGTTCGATTGCGAACGGCCCAGATTAATCGTGGAAGTTGCGTTGGGATTTGGAGTGGGGCAGCGGTTTAATATAAGTGGTGGGGACAGGTTTTAAACTTTAGAAATAAACATTTAAATAAGTTTTAAAACCTTGGGTTTTATATAATATGCGGTGGGAGTTTGGTTTATGTATTATTTTAAACATTTGCCAATGTTTCAATCATACATATGGGCGCAGGTTTAAATATTATATAGTTTTTTTTAAAACCTTTGACAGTTGTTTAAAACTATAGGGGGCGGGATAAGCTCTTATAGGTAGGTTTAAATTAATGAGATAGGGCGGGGTTTTTATATTGCGCACATGGGGTATTAAACATTGGTTTAAAAATTAAAATAGAGGGTTTTGTGGATTTATTAAAATAAAAGAGACTTAATAATATATGGGTGGGTGCAACTTAGGGAATTAATATATAAAGTTAGTAGTTAATATGAAATAAAGGGTGAAGTGTAGGGGATATGAAAATACATGTTTTAAAGTCTAAGTAAGTGGAAAATGATAGACAAAATAAAGTATTGTTTGTTTCTTTTTTTTCACACTTTTAACTTAGGATACAATGTATTTCATGGGTTTTGAGTGTTTTGAAAGGAAAAATGAAATTAGTTACTTAGGGTTTACTTTTACTAAGAAAAAAAATGGGTTTTTACTTAGGAAAAGGGGATTATGATTATGAATGAAGGGTAAATGCTGATGAATGTGGGTTTTGTGTAGGGATTCAATATTTTAACTAATCAGTCATCAAGACTTGGGTCCGGTCCCAATAGAAGTCAGAGAAATGCTCTGAGCCTTTTTGACTGATAGTCTAGAATATTGAATATTTGTAGGGAAGGGGAAATTAGTGATTTTTTCCTGATGATGCCTTATTACATGCTTGCATAGCTGCTTTCTACCTACCCATCTTTATTTATAACATTTTTTACTTCATTTTCATGGGTGCATTTAAGCTTGCAACCCTAAATCAATTTTCCTTCAAAGCATAAATCTATCTAAGTCTAACCTTATTTCATCCGAGGGCTCAAATTAAACTATTGAGCTCCTCATTTATTCTCTAACTATCTATTGATTTGTAAAGTTTTTACTGTTTGACATATCTTTATTCTCTTTCTAAAACATGAAATCTAAAGCATGAAAAGTTAAGATTACATTGTTTAACTAATCATGGATTATGGCATTTATTGAGAATCTGCACATAATCATTATTCATGCAGTAAAATTAAATGGTAGTGGCATTTTGATTTGCTCACTTTTAGGTCTTATTTTTATCTCTTTTTTCTTTTGGGGTCTATCTTTTCTAAGTCCTTTGATCTTTCTTTTAGGACTTTTTACCCTCTTTTATTTTTTTATTATTTTTCATTTTTCAAAATATGGGAAAACAACTTGCAGAAAGCAAGGTATGTGCATATTTACAAGACTATCAAAGTCAATTCAAAAATTATGAACCCTATTATTATAGGACCTAACAGTGGCTCCACTTGGGGATGGCATTTCCTGGTGAAATGTCAAGAACTTTGAGACTAGTAGCATCTAAAATTTGACTATGATGACCCTGTAAATGTCTTCTGATATCTGCAATTATTCATACTTATGATTTTTACCTCTCAAAGCTTAGGTTCTTCTCTTTGGGCTTCAACTTTGTTAGGAAAACATCCAATCAAATCTAAACATCTTCAATGTATATGTACAATGATCAAAATAAATGAAACTAACTATTTGTTAACTCAGGAGAGTAGTAGTGCTTTAACATTTTGCCATTTACTGCTCCTTCTGACATCTTTAATCCATCTATTTCTTTTAGAAAGAAAGCATTGTTACCTTGGTAACCATAAATGACATAATTTCCTTTCCATAGAAAATCAAATTTTCCATGTTTACCTTTGTCTTCCCTTCTTGAATCCCATTTTGATACTTTATCTCCAATGTAGAAATTATCTTCTTTACTCTTTTTATCAAAAAATTTCTTGATCTTATCTTGGATGACTTGAGACTTGATATAAAGTTCTTCCCTTTTTTGTTGCAAGTGAATAGTTTGATTAATCCTTCTTTGAATGTCATTTGTTTCAACTTGTAATTCTTGGATAATCTTCATCACTGGTACACCTAGGGAGGATGGAAAAACAACATCCATTCCGTAGACAAGTAGGTAAGGGGAGGTTCCAATGGATTTTTTGGTAGTAAGTCTATCTGCCCATAAGGCTACTAACTTCTTATTCCAAGTCTTTTTATTATCTTCAAGTAACTTTTTGATGATGTTTACAAGGCTCTTGTTTGAGGATTCAGCTAGACCACTACCCTGAGGGTAATATGCATTAGAATGGCCTAGGGTAATATGGAATTTGTGGCAAAATTCAATCATTTTCTTAGATTTGAATGATGCTACATTGTCAGTAATTATCTTTTGGGGACATCCAAATCTTGAAAGAATGTTACTTTCTAGGAAAGAGATAATGACAGTATCTGTGGCTTACCTTGAGGGTATGGCTTCAATCCACTTGGTAAAATAGTCAGTGGCCCTCAGAATCCACTTATGTTGGGTTGATTATGGGGGGTGAATTTCTCCAATGAAGTCAAGACCCCATTATTGAAATGGAATTTCAGTAGAGATGGGTTTTAAGGGCAAGGGTAACAACTTTTTCTTACCCTCAAATATTTGGCACTTATGACAGGAGGTCACATATCTTTTTACATCAGCAAACAAGGTAGGCCAGTAAAAACTAGCTCTCAGGATCTTGTCTGCAGTAGTCTTCCAGTAAAGATGTCCTCCACAATCACCTGCATGAAATTCTTCTAGAATTTTTTCAACTTCTTCTTTTAACAAACAATTTTATAAAATCTCACTATGGTCTCTCCAAAAAAGTACATTGTCTAGAATACAAAATCTTACTGCCTTAAGCTTTAGAAATCTCCCTTTTGTTCTTGATAAACTAGGGGGAGCTTGTAATTTTAGTAATAAAAATATAATATATGCATACCATGGTGAGTCTAAAAAGGCTGCACTGATCTCTGGAGTCACCATCTCTTCCTGATCATCTACTTGGGCAATAAAATTTATGTTAGGGCATTACAATTTGATTCAGTCATTAGTCTGGCTAAACCTTGACCTTTTATTAACTTGGTGGGTTTTGTCTCTATGTCATATTCTAAGATAGTGGAAATCCACTTACCTGTTCTTCCATTAGGACGATCCTGAGTAAGAATGTCTCTTACTATAGCATTTGGGACATAGGCAATGATGTGAGAATAGAGAATGTAAACTATGAAGTCTTTGATAGCTTTTACCAAAGCTAAGGCTTGTTTCTCCATGATATTTTACTTCAAAGATGCATCTCTAAGTGTTCTACTAAAGAAAGCTATGGCCTGTTCATCACCCTGGTAATTTTTCTGCAGTAAAACTACAGCAATGGCGTGTTCTGAATAAAATGAAAAAATGATGAAATCCTTTTTAAAGTCAGGACTTATAAGGTCTGGAGTTTTGGATAAGGCTTGTTTGATAGATTCAAATGACTGTTTGGCCTCAATAGTCCATTTAATAACTGAATTTTTTTTAGCTTGTTATTTAATTCTCTAATTATCTCAGCTAAGTTGGATATAAATCTTCTTAAAAAGTTAATCTTACCTAGAAAGGCTTGTAACTCTTTTATGTTTCTTGGTGGACTGATGTTAAGAATTGCTTTTATCCTAGCAAGATCTATTCTTATTTCTTCTTTTGATATTATGTGTCCTAATAACTTTCCTTCTTCTAATCCAAATAAGGTTTTCTTAGGATTTAATGAGATGCCAAACTTTCTGCATTTCATAAAAACTTGTCTGAGATGATCCAAGTGTTCATAATCAGTTTTAGAAAATACAGTTATGTCATCTAAGTAAATTACTAGGAATTCACGAATTTCCTTTGCAAAGGCTATATCCATAGCTCTTTGAAAGGTGGCCCCTGCATTCATTAAACCAAAAGGCATTTTTACATCCATAAAAGTGCCCCAAGGAGTAGTAAAATTTGTTTTGGGTTGATCCTCTGGTTGGACTAAGATCTGGTTGTATCATGAAAAACCATCTAAAAATGAAATCCTAGAAGAACCAACTACCCTTTGTAAGATGTGATCCATTTTTGGTAAAGGGTAATTATATTTTAAGGATACTTTGTTTAGATTCCTAAAGTCGACACATAATCTAATCTCTCATGTTTTCTTTCTTGTTGGAACTAGGTTATAAACCCAATCAGAATATCTAATTGGTGCAATGATCTGTGCATCATACATTCTTTTCACTTCTTTTTCTATTAAGGGCATCAAAACAGGGTTGATTCTCCTTAAATTTTGTCTAAAGGTTTTTTGATCTTCTTTTACAGGAATTTGGTGTTGAATTATGCTGGTGTCATAGGATTTAAGGTCTTCATAACTCCAAGAAAAAACTTCTTGGAATTCCTTAAAAAGAGAAATATATTTTTCCTTTTCTTGTTGAGGTAAAGCTTTTGAAATTTTGATCATTTTGGGTTTTAGTTCTGTACCAATATTGCATTCCTCAATATCATATCTAACTAGCTCCATTTTGGGTTTTCTAGCAACATCATTGGAGTCAAATAGATCTTCTACAGGAGTTAAACCTTTGGGTAAGAAATTGTCTTTGAGATTTAATATTTCAGATTCTTCATCAATTATCTCATCAATTTCTACTCTCTCTAATTTATCTATATCTGATTGAATAAATCTAGTGGGTTTAGAAAACTTTACTTTATTTACATCTACATTATTTATATCAATTTCAACATCTAAATCTTGATCTATGGTACAATCAGTATCTATCTTACAGTTCTTAAATTCTCCTTCATTATTCAAAAAATGATAAATTTGTTGGTCATGTGAGAAAATTTGCCAATATTTGAGGTTGTTTGGAATTATTGGCTTGTGTTTTACTTCTACAGTATACATATGATTGAGTTGAAAAGGTAAATTACAAGTACTAGCAAAGGTTGCTAAAGAATGTGCTTGTAAGTTTTTCCTTCTTGGTATGGCAGAGAAATTACATTCCAGTAAATCATTAATCAAATCTAATACAATCTCTCTATATCAGCTAAGCCTAGGATTGTAAACAGAATAAACACCTTTAATTTGTTTAACAATCAATTTTGATTCTCCCATTATTTCTATTCTTTTACCTCCTAAATTTCTGATTATTTTGAGTCCTAGAACGAGGGCTTCATACTCAGCCATATTGTTTGTGCATTTGAAATTTAGTTTGAAAGCATGGCCTTCTGAATGATTTTTCTCTATATTAGTTATCCATACTCCTACTCCTGCTCCTAATTTATTTACAGAACCATCAAAGTCTAAATGCCATAAAGATTCATGAGAAATATTATCATTGTCTGGTGTTTTCTTTTCTTCTCTCAGTTCAATCTTGATTTCATTATTAGTTTCTGCATTACATAGGATGAAAGAGTCTAGATCAGTAGGTGTGGTATAAATTGGGTAATTTATTGACCTTTCAACACTACTTACCATATATTTCATTAATGTTTCCCTATATAACTTCTTAGGTTGACCAAAAACTGATATAGTAGCATAAGACATATCTAATTATAGAAATCCCTGTAACTTTGCTCCCCGTGAGCAAGATAATAACATTCCATATTTAGATGGGATATCAGCTACTACAATGTCCATTAATATACTTTTACCAGGATATTGAATTAAAGTTACACACAAAGCTTTGATTAAACCTAGGCATTTTACTTTATTTGAGTCAAATGAAAATAAATCTTTATAGGGCCTCGTGATGTCTAAGTTCAGGATTTCCATTATAGATTTGGGTATTAAATTATGTGAAGCTCCTGAATCTAGCATTTCATTGTGTAGGATTTGATCATGAATAGTTAAAATAATGTAGAATGGAGGAACTGCTCCATCTAGATGCTTTCCATTCACATCTGGGCCAAAAATCAATTCTAGCTAATCATCATTCAGATTTATGGAATCTTCTCCATCATTTATGTTTAATGTTTCAGTTATAGTTGATTTATACAAGTCATGAATTATCAATTCTGTTAAATGAATTGGTATTTTTAGCTTAGCAATTTTAGATTGTATGTTGAATGAAGGTTGAGATTTACTTATTTGAATCAATTCTTCTTTGGTAACTGTAGTTTGTGTTGGCTTATCTTGTCTTTCTATAGCTATATTTTCAGTTTCATTTTGAGTATCTTGAGTCTTACTGCTTTTTATTTTCTTAGGAGTGGTTTGTGAAGCAGTAGATGTTTGTTCAGATTTGGAGTTGTCAAAAGTTTTTTTTGCAGTGACAGCTTTTGGATCTGCTGATTTTGGATCAGCATTAATCATTTTAGTTTCTAAGGTTGTTGTTTTATCAGAATTAGATGCTTTAGGAGCAGTAGATTTTTGTGAATATTTTGCAGCTTGAGCAATTTCATCACTTATGTCCACAATCTTAGGGCTTGGTGAAATCTTTGGGCTGGAAACCTTTTGGGAAGAACCAGAGTTTTGCTTATTTTCCCTAGAAGAATTTGCAGAACTTTTGTTTTGGGAGCTTCTACTGTTTTCTTATTTGGTGTTTGAGATGTTTTCTTAGTAGAAGACTCATTATTTTTCTTACTTCTTAGGTTATACTGAATGTGTACTTCGTTAATGGCAAAGTCATAACCTTGTTTGTAATCAAACAATTCCCCTGAATCTAATTGGAGTTGTTGGAGTTCAAATAACTCTTGATCTTCTTGTGTGAGAAAGATAGTTTTATTATCATCTATTCCCATTAAATTAATGGTATACTCATCATCATCATTCTTTTGGGAACTCTCAACATAGTTCTCCTGAAAGGGAGGTATTACTGTTTGGTCTAGGGCTGAGTCTTTTGATTTTCCTGAATTTGTATTTTTTCTAAAATTGAGATTTCTGATTTGTTGCTGATTATCCCATTGAGGTCTTCTTTCTATGTTATCTAACCTATCCATCATCCTTTCTAAGGTTTTAGCTAACATATCTATTTTTTGTTTGAACTAGAGGCTTCTTCTTTCATATTCAGTCTCCTCTCATTTCTTAATCTTTCTTTTTAGCCAGAATGTTTACTTCTACACTTACAACATCTGTTTGCATTCTTTCTAATGTTTCTGCATTTCTTTCTCTTAACTGATATGCCATGTCAGTGTCAAATCCATCTGGGAATTTGAGTAGGACAGAGTCAGGAGTGTGCTTTAGATTTGCAGGAATTGAATTGTAAACACTGTTATATCTAGTGAAGTAGTCTTGTACAGATTCATTTGGAGCTCTTTTCATTGCATCAAATTCAGACAATATTTGTAAAGGGTTTTTCCTCTTTTCCCATTTATTTAAAAATAATCTATGGAAAACAGCTAAATCAACTATACTACCTATAGTAATACCTTTAAACCATTTCTTTACTTCTCATGTTAAAGTTTGTGCAAACAACCTCATTTGTACATCTGATTCATCTATCTCATGGAGTTCAAAGAAATCTGCCATTTTGCTTATGTGTTGTTGTGAAGTATAATGTGTAGTAGCATCAAACTGTGGTATTTTACTTTGGTAATCTTGGGGCATGTCATGAAGTTGTCCTAGAAGAACAAGGGGAGCATACCTAGCAGCCATAGCTTGAATTCTAGCTTGGCTAGGAGGTAAAGTAGAGGTACTTGGAGCTAAACTAGAAGTAGTGGTTGATGAACTAAAGGCTGAAGCTGAGGTACTGGGAAGTGAAACTGGAATATATATGTAACTACTAGGAAATGAAAATGATGTGCTTGAAAAAACAGTGGTGAAGCTAGTGGATGAAGTGGATGTAGGAAATAAATTTCTAGGCTGCAAGGGTATTCTAGGATTAAATGGATCTGTGGATTGAATGGTCGTAGAAAGTATAGATGGAGTATTGGTTTCTAAATGTGGAATAGAAGGTTTAGATGTATAATCTAAAAATTGAGCTAATTCTATGGCTTCATCAATTTCTTTAAGAATAGTAATATTAATTTCTTCAAGTCTGTTTTGATTTTTAACTTTATCTAATTCAGAATTTGCTGCAATAATTTTATGTTTTGATTCCAAAAAAGAAATAAAAATAGGATCTAAAACAATAGTACTTAAATTACTTTTAGATTTGGTCTTGAATAAAGAATGTTCAAATTCTAAATCAAACTCTATATCTTGCAAACTTACTAATTTTTTGGGTAATGAATTTACTCTTATTAATGAAACTTTAGCATCTAAATCTTCTCTCTGTTTTTCCTTTTTTCCTATTTTGTCTGGATTGTCTACTATAACTGTAGGTTTAGGGTCCGGATTAGACCTGGTATAATAAACTTTCCTAGAAGCTAGAACTACAAATTTTTATACTCACAACTAGTTAAAAAATCTTTAAAGGTAAAAAGATGATAAGAAATGATTTCCTTTAAGGTTTATGTAACAACTAAGGATTGGTTAGATCCCCAGTATGGTCACCAGTATGTTATCACTCCACTAATTCTCTATTTGTGAGAATTTTGGGTTTTAGTTGAGAAAACTAGAGGTAACCACAGACCAAATTTTTAAACTCTATGATCTAGCCTTCCTAGGGTTCAGAGAGGGCTCTCTCTATAAAATTTAACTTTGTTTTGTTTTATAAAATATTAGGCTAGTTATGATTGTGCAATTGGTTTTGGTTTTGATTGGTTTGGTGGGAAAAATCACTGGAAGAGATTGATAGTAGGAAATCTATTTGTCCATTGGGCTGAGGAATCAAAGTTCAAGCAGACAGAACTAGGATCAAGGCCAAAAAGTCAAATGTTTTCAGGGCAAGATAGATAACCCTTGGAGACCTTGGAAATTTGTTTTGTGAGATGGTATGATCGGGATAAAGAGAAATGAAGAGTTCTTTGATCTGGAAAATGGAAGTAGTAGGCAGAGGTCAAACGAGAGAGGGAGCAATTAAGGGTTTCCTACACTAGAAATCAGATGAAAACATAGAAATGAAAAATATTTAAGACAAGGTGCTTTTAACAAATCCTGAAGTAATCCTCCTATTCATTCATTCCAATTTAGAACACATAATGGATTGTATGTAACAAAGAAAGATAACAATGAAAAATTTAGAAAATACTTCACTCCAAATAGCTCATCACATGAATATTGAAATATGATGCTAGTTGATCTGATCCTGTCTACTACTCGAAATTTGAACACAAAAAGCCCTCAAGTCCACAAAAATGACTATAGAAATCTTCAGCAATTTATTCCACAATAATACTTCTAAAGATGAAGTATTTATACATAATTTTTTACAAAATATCCTAGAATGCTTCTAGGAATTATCTAAGGGGAATAAAATATCTTTACAACAATAAGAGAGACAGTTGCTTAACAAATCAGCAAGTTGTCCTATTTATCCAAAAGAAATAGAAACTGAATGAGGATAAGAAGCAGCTGGCTGCCTTGATGTCTTTCTAGCTAGCTTTAGATATTTCAAGTCTGTTTAGAAATCTAATCTGTTTTAACTGATACTCTTTTACTGATTCTCTTTAACCTATGATACTCTTTAAACTCTGTAAAAGATCTTTACTTATGTAAAAATATGTTTGACTGCAAATTTCAGAAAATTGTTTTCACGGTTACCTTTCTATCATTTTACCTTTTTATAGTAATTCTGTTAATGACTGCTAATCTTCTTCACTTGGAATTTTTATTTTCTTCAGCTTTCTGAAATTTCATCTGCTTTTGTGTACTTGGATAAAGTTGGTTTGATGAAAAAAAAGTGTTTAATTTCATGTTGTAAATAGAATAAGTCCTCAAAAATTCTAAGTAGGACTTTGCCTGTTGGAATGCCTTGTCCACTTCCTGATTTTTCAACTTGTTCCTTGGCATATTCTCTGATCTTTTTGTTGTAATCATCCTAAGGCATTATTTTGTCATTTATGACCAAAATATTAGGCAAAATTTTTTGCCTCAAGTTCTCAAATTTGATCATAAACCTGGTTATGTAAATGTTCATGTTCTCACATTTTTCTTCTAACTGCTTCATCAGGTTCTTTTTGGTTATAACCTTCTTTATCTCAAGGATTGTTTCAGTTCTATAAGTAATTTCAAGTTCTTCCAATTCTTGCATGTTCTTGCTGTTGAGGAACTTTATCAGTTCTAGAGCTTGTTCTGGTTTGTTATCCAGTTCCTCTTTGGTCTTTTGGATCTCTTCTAATGTTGCTTTTAATAAGTCTCTTTATTCAAAAATCACTTGAATGGAGGGCCATACATCATTGATGGCTTCTATGATTTTGTTCCACAAATGATTTTTCACATAGGAAATCTGTTCCTTAAAGGTCAATTCCTTTTGCAATTTATTTAATTCTTTATTTAATCTAATGGCCTTTTGCTCATGAGTTTTTGCATTTATTTGAGCCAATTTGTTTGAATTCTCAATATTTTTTACCATTTGTTTTAATCTGATGATTTCACTTATCTTAAGAGACATTTATTCCATGGCCTTTACCAATTTGCTGGCCTCATTTGTATGGTGCACTGTTGTTGTAGTTGAGGTTGTGGATGAAGTTACTGGAACTGCAGTAGCCAGTGGGACTTTAAGTGCCAACTCTGTAGCTAGAGTTGATGGCACAGCTATAGTAGCCATAGCGATGACTGTAGGTGCTTCCTGTGTCTTTGGTGTTTCTTTTTCCTGGACAAGCTTGTCCATCTGAATCTCCATTTCCTTGATTTGGGTTGTCAACTGAAAAATCAAATTCATCATGTCATATTTTTCTTTCTGTCCTTCTATTATTTCCCTGGTTTGATGATGTTCACTTTGAGGAAGTTTAAGTTGTTTCCTCAAAGCTGCAATATCCTCATTCTTTTTCTTCACTAATAACTCTGCTACTTTAACATTAGCAGGGTCATATCCCACCTGCAAAACTAGTTCTTCCAAGGATTTTTTCCTGAGATATTTAGCATACAAATATGCTTTGTCCATTTTCATCTGATCTTTCATGTTAGAGATGGTGTTCTGAAGTTTTTGAGCACTCATGGCTTTAGTTGTAACAGTAGAGTATAACATTTCTGAAGTCTATCTATGGAATTCAATCTGATCAAGAGCATGAATATTTTCTATTTGGACTTCCAAATCAACCTTCTTATAATTTGCCACTGTCTTTGGGGATTTGACTATAGGCTACAATGCTGACATAATTAGCTTGTTGTTTGAATAATCAAATGCAAACAGAAGTCCTTTTTGCACACTTGGTGTTTGCTTGAGATATTGAGAATAAATATTGTTTTTGATCTCTTCATTTTTTAACTTGATATGTTTATACTTTTCTTTGATGTCCAGATCTTTCTCCTCAGCTGCCTATGAGGATGAAGCTTCCATGCTCTATTTCTTTTCTATTAACTATTATTTTCCATTGTCAACTTGTTCTTCATTCAGATTCTTAGTAACTGGCTCATTGATGATGATAGTGGCAACATCTGTGTTGGTATATGTAATATCTGTTTCTTCCACATCAATGTTTACTTTATCTTTTTCTACTGAATCTGTTTTGAGCCTTTTATTGTATTTGATTTTGAACCTTGTTTCAGTAGTAGTTTCAGCAACATAGGTACCTTCTTCCCTTACTCTCTTAGTGTATTTCTCTGTTTGATAAACAATCTCTAAAGTGTGACTAGTATCACTTTTATTTACTGCATCTATTAAGGTATTCTCTGTCCACTCAGTCCGATTTGCATATTTTTCTATCCCTGGATTTGTTTCATGAATGAAGGGGGTTAATTTCCATTTAACCCTTATTTTACTTAGGATCCCTTGTGGATCATAATTCCAAGGAAAGCTTTCTTCAAATCTGAATTCCAATAGTTGCTTAGCTGCTTCTTTCTCTGCATCCCTATGATTGCAGATGGATGGCCCTATCTGATTCTTTAATTTGAACTGAGTTTTCTTCTTTGCTGCCATGAAATTTATAGAATCAGAGTTTAGGATTTTCTTGATATACTCCAAGGCAAAGATCCTCATTGAAACATGTTTGAGTAACTTGTAAGGCAACAAATTTGACCCAAAAACTCTAATCTCAGTATGTTTTTCATATAAGTACCAATCACCAAATTTATTCTGTTCTGACAACTGTAATATCTTCTTCATTATTTCATTTATCCTTGGCTACTCTATTTTTGTTAACATTTTGATCACTAGATGTATGAATAATTCTGAAAATTCTGCATAAGTGAAATATGTACACTCTTTCCTTAGCAAAGTAGTCCATAAAATGACAGAAAGAGGATTTCCCTCTATGTCAAGCTTTTGAAGAGTAACTGGAAAATTATCTGATTGAAAATATAAAAACAGATGGAAGAGGAAGGATGTGTATATGAACATTGTTATGAAGGTAAATCCTCTTTGCGGATAGAGACGATTCTTCTAGCCCTAGGGTGGGTCTACTAACAAAAGGACATGCTAAAGTGTTGCTTCCTAGTTAATGAATGAACAAAAGACATGGTAGATTGACCTACCTTTAATCCAACGTCGTCGATGTTGCAGAAAGAGTAGTGGTCTCTCACTCCTGCCTTGACAAGTCACGATCTGTTCGCTGACACGCCCAGATACCTGTACCTAAGACAAAGAACAAGAACAATATATAGCAGCGTAGTTTCACTCACAACTATTAGCCAGTCAAAGAGGGCTAAACATATCGTATCAAATAAACATCATAACACAATAGTGGAACCAAACAGTAGTCATGTATATTAATGAGTAGAAGGAAGAGTACAATTGATGCTTTGACGTCATGATCTCCTCCAGTGGGGTTCAAATGAAACGTGTCTCAACTGTCGGTCAGGGAATTTAGACTCAAGCTCTCTTAGAAGTCATCGACTCAAGCTCTCTCAACACAATATTTCCTACTCTATCTCCTCTAGCAGCTTAGCTATAGTATAATTCTCTAGTTCAGCTATTCAGCTATTTTTCTATAATGTTTTCAGCTAGCTTCTACTAAAGGAGATAGTTTCTTATATGGAGGGAAAAGAGGAGGTTGGGATCCCTAAAAAGGTGGGAGGGAGTCCTATACTTTAGGAGAGTTCCAAGGGAGGTGGAAACTACTAACTAAAGGAAGGAGTCTGTGGTTATTTCAGTTTAACCACTCCCAATGACTCATCCCCGAGGTGGTTGGAATGGAACCTCTGCCTCTATTTTTAAAAAAAATTCCATAAACATCTTGGCACATGTGTCTAACTGGCACAGAGCGCCAAGTGGCACGGGCTCAAAGTTAAATTTCCAGGTCGATACGAGGATGTAACGAGATACTCGCGCCAAGGAAAAAATAGGGATTTTCACAGCTCTGCTTAGGGAAATGTCAACAAGAAGAATGTTGCTTTCATTAAAAGGGATGCAAGGATGGTATTTGCAAAGCATGACACTGCGTATTGATCACAGAAATGACCCTCCAATGTGAGAGTTGGGGATTGCGGGGACAGTGACAAAATGTCGTGTAACAAACACTTCTTCAATTGGAAAATTGATCAATTGATAATGGATACTATCTGCAATTTAACCAGCATAATCAAAGATTATAGATGGGGGTTTTCCTGTGGTAAAAGTGGATAAGAAACCCAAGATGGATTCATCTGTGTGTTCATCAGTAAAGTACCCTAGAATGAAGGAAAGCATAGAAATCACATGTCTTGAACATTCTGGGAATCTGGAAGTGGAATATGGGGGATTTATTTGAGGAATCTCTACATGCAAAGGCATAAATGTCTGGAAAATCATGAATCTCTTGGGAAAATCAAGGCCAATATACAACTTGGTGAGGGCCTCTATAGACAAAGGGACTGCTTTAGGATCATGTGGAAGTTGTAGCATTTTGTTGATGGATTCAGCAGTAATGGTGAGAAGCACTTCTTTTTTGGCATTTACTATGGCTCTTTGTTTAGGCACATAATACTGTTGACATAACCTAATGAATTCTTGGCATGGATGAGTTAAGGGAACAACATATTTGGGCAAATGGGATTCCCAAATATGGACTTCTTCTTGATTATGTAAGGACTTCTCATAGCTCCATTTATGAATATCTAGCAGATTAAACTCAAAAATTGGGTTGCTATTTTATAATCAATATCAGCTAACGGAATGTGTTCAATGTCTATGATAGGGGGTTGTAAAGGATTTACAACAATAGCAGTCTTAGAAGTCATGGCTGGAGTTGATTTTGGCACTTTGGAACCTTTAGGATTGTTAGAACTCTGCTTTTTAGTCATTCTGGTTACTTCTGTAAGTTTAGATAGTTTGCAGAAGTAATTTTATTTTAGCAGAGGTTTCTTGGATAGAAAATGGTCAAATTATGGGCCTTCTTTTGGGTTCTTCTCTTTAATTTTGGGTTCTCAATAGGATTTATAGGCTTTTACTGGTTTAGACACAAGAAATAGGGTTTCTTGGGCTTTTTACGTGAGTAATTGGGCTAAAAAATCACTTAGAGTTTCGGCATAGAGGCTTTAGGATACCTTCAGAGGATTTTTGGCTAAATTTGGAGTTAAAATAGTTTATAGAAACTATAAAAACTAACAATTTCCCTTTAAAATAGTGTACATCAATAAAACAGGGTTTCTGCAGAAAATTTGACAGGGTTTGGCCTGTATTTTGGTCTTTTTGATGTGTTTCTATGGATGACTTTCAGGCTATGAACGAAATTTGTCTTTTGAAAAGGTTTTTTCAAATTGAAACAGGTTTAATTTGGAAGAAAAACCTATTATTCGCAGGTACAGGGTTTCGAAGTGGTTTTTGAGGTCTTCAAATAGGTTGAACAGTTCCTTCCTGATCTCTGGAGCAATTCAGAGTTCCTCAACAATCTTTAATGGTTGCAGGTTAAAATTTGCAGGTTCTTGGCTTGAAAATGGTGTAAAACGTTGGTTTTTACAGTCGGGGGGCTTTATACAAATTTTATGCGCATAAATGATATGAAATGAAATGCATTTTCAATGTTTATTATGCATATTAGGGCTATCAGGCGATGGTAATTAATGGCAGTAATGCCATGAAAAACTGGTGGTTTTCGGGCTCACAAGCTCTAAACAATGAATGGTTATCGCACACGATTTTTGTGGTAAGCAGTTTTGGAGCAAAACAACGCGATCCAATGAAAATCGACCATGTGGAGGAGAGAGGAAATCACGATACTACCCATTTCGCGCACAAATGAAATAGGGAAATACGCACAAGTTTATTTGCGAAACAACGTTTCAATCGTCGGATCTTGGGGATCGATTGCGAACAGCCCAGATTAATCGTGGAAGATGTGTCGGGATTTGGAGTGGGGCAGGGGTTCAATATAAGTGGTAGGGATGGGTTTTAAACTTCAGAAATAAACGTTTAAATAAGTTTTAAAACCTTGGGTTTTATATAATATGCGGTGGGAGTTTGGTTTATGTATTATTTTAAACATTTGCCAATGTTTCTATCATACATATGGGCGCAGGTTTAAATATTATATAGTTTATTTTTTTTAACCTTTGACAGTTGTTTAAAACTATAAAGGGCAGGATAAGCTCTTGTAGGTAGGTTCAAAGTAATGGGATAGGGCGAGGTTTTAATATTGTGCACATGGGGTATTAAACATTGGTTTAAAACTTAAAATATAGGGTTTTGTGGATTTATTAAAATAAAAGGGATTTAATAATATATGGGTGGGTGCAACTTAGGGAATTAATATATATAGTTAGTAGTTAATATGAAATAAAGGGTGAAGTGTAGGGGATATGAAAATACATGTTTTAAAGTCTAAGTGGAAAATGATAGACAAAATAAACATTGTTTGTTTCTTTTGTTTTTCACACTTTTAACTTAGGATAAAATGTATTTCATGGGTTTTGAGTGTTTTGAAAGGAAAAATTAAATTAGTTACTTAGGGTTTACTTTTAATAAGAAAAAAAATGATTTTTTACTTAGGAAAAGGGAATTATAATTATGAATGAAGGGTAAATGCCGATGAATGTGGGTTTTCTGTAGGGATTCAATATTTTAACTAATCAGTCATCAAGCCTTGGGTCCGGTCCCAACAAAAGTCAGAGAAATGCTCTGAGCCTTTTTGACTGATAGTCTAGAATATTGAATATTTGTAGGGAAGTGGAAATTAATGATTTTTTCCTGATGATACCTTATTACATGCTTGCATAACTGCTTTCTACCTACCCATATTTATTTCTAACATTTTTACTTCATTTTCATGGGCGCATTTAAGCTTGCAACCCTAAATCAATTTTCTTTCAAAGCATAAATCTATCTAAGTCTAACCTTATTTCATCCAAGGGCTCAGATTAAACTGTTGAGCTCCTCATTTATTCTCTAACTATCTACTGATTTGTCAAGTTTTTACTGTTTGAAATATCTTTATTCTCTATCTAAAACATGAAATTTAAATCATGTAAAGTTAAGATTAAATTGTTTAACTAATCATGGATTATGGCATTTATTGAGAATCTGCACATAATCATTATTCTTGCAGTAAAAGTAAATGGTAGTGGCATTTTGACTTGCTCACTTTCAGGTCTTATTTTTATCTCTTTTTTCTTTTGGGGTCTATCTTTTCTAAGTCCTTTGATATTTCTTTTAGGAATTTTTACCCTCTTTTATTTTTTATTATTTTTCATTTTCCAAAATATGGGAAAACAACTTGCAGAAAACAAGGTATGTACATATTTACAAGACTATGAAAGTCAATTAAAAAATTATGAACCCTATTATTATAGGACCCTAACAGACCCAACAACGTCAAAAATTTTCAGAAGAATAGGGTGTTGCAGTTTTTCCAAAGACTACAAGGATGCCATGTGTTGGTTTCTAAGGAGTTTGCAATCAATTTCAATGGGGCAACTTCAAAGGTGGGGATGTTGAACCTCTCTGTAACTCCAGAGACCATTGCAGCAGCAACAAGAATTCCAAGAGGAGAAGAACAATGGTTCAAAGGTTTCAAATTCACCATGCAGGACTGTAAGGAATTTATCAAGTCAGAGCATAATGAGATTGACCTTACAAATGCCATTCTAAGGAGCTACATGAAAGAAAACTTCTCAAAGTTGCTGCTTATCATTCAGAAGTACTTCACCTGTGAAGGGAGGTATCATATGGTTTATTCTTACCACTCCAGGCTTCTGCTACATTTTATTGGTAAGAAATATCTTGATCTACCTTTTTACTTATACAGAAGCTTAGAAAAAATGGCAGATAAAGTTCAAGCTAGATCTGAAGGAAATGAAACCTCACTCTTTCATCATGGTTTAATCAAGTTGTTGGTTCTAGAAGAGTTAAAAAGTTTAGGCAGAGACTGGTCTTATTTTCTGTTTGTTAGTGGTTTTGAAGTAGATGCCATCACTCCTAAAATAACTCCTAAACCTAGAGGTATACCATCACCTTCAGTGGCAGAGCAAAGTGAGCCTTTAGTAGCAGAGCAAAGTGAACCAGTAATCATGGAAACAGAGCCATTGCAGAAA
Source organism: Pinus albicaulis (assembly GCA_034641835.2). Taxonomy (NCBI): domain Eukaryota; kingdom Viridiplantae; phylum Streptophyta; class Pinopsida; order Pinales; family Pinaceae; genus Pinus; species Pinus albicaulis. The sequence goes on from CM076580.1 coordinate 242,616,050, forward strand.
TTTGATACACCTGCTGTTTCACCTGCAAAAAAAAAAAACCAACTGTGAGAAAACATGGTAGCAAAAGGATTACAAGAAGCCAAACAGTGGCTAAGGGAAATTTAGATGACATTCTGCATGCTATTGATATTGAGGAAACACCCATATTCCAAGCTAAGGATATAGATGAAGGAGGAAAGAAGCTCAAGAAAGCCAAATCAGCAAAGAAGTTAGAGTTTGGAGGTGAGGATGCAGGTTTCATGTTTCAGGCTAGGAAACCAATGACAAGGCATGACAGAAAGGTCTTGGAAAGTAGTAAAGAAGCTCAGAAGGTCACTGAAACTATTCAGCCACCACCAAGCATCATTGACCTCTCATCACCTACAAAATAAGATCTAGTTATCAAGAAAAATAAATGAAAGGAGAAAATCATTGAAAAAATAGAGATTGAGGTCCTTAAGGAGTAGTTGAAGTTAGCAAATCATGAAATAGCAGTCTTGAAGAAAGAGGCAAGGAAACATAATGTTCAAAAAGTGTAGTTTGAGAAAAAGATATTTAGGAAGAGCAAGTCATTAGTGTGTCAAAAACAATGGACAACAGTAAACAATTAATCAAATGGACTCAGCCATTGAGACGAGAGGTGAAGCATATCGGAAAAATGAACCTGCACTTGAAATCTAGGAACAGAAAACTAAAGGACCATTTCAAAGACCTCCAAGAGCATTTATAATTAATCCATGAGGAGCTGGAGAAGAAGGGATTAAATGTGACTGTATTTGAGGAACCCATAGCTCAACTTATCATTAATGAAGAAGAAACACCTCAAGGCTCTTAAGTTGAGTTTGATTATGTTTTAAGAGGTTAATGCCATGTTGAAGATTGAGTTTCTACAGCTGGAGATTACTTTTTTGATACAGGGTCAAAATATGGAAATTTTATATTTTTTCACAGTTTCGTAGCGTTTCCTAGGCTTAAAACCAGGAAAACGATACGAAAATTTCTATAGTTGTCTTTTTGCTTATAAAACCACTTTTTGCAGCTTTCAAGGAGGGAAAATGGTACTGATGATGTGTCATGTCATGATGGACACCATGGAATAGCAAAGAAATAGAAATTTTGGGTGCAAAATCCATTTTTGGATGCTACGAAAGCTCGCAATGAAACTACCCTGTTTTCATAGTGAGCTTCTTTTGAAGGTTTCTGAGCAGTTTAAAAGCAATTTTGGATAGGTGGACACATCCAACAAGTCAAGGGACCTTGTCACCAAACATTTATGACTTGAAGACAATGCAATGGAGACATCTCATCAGCTGAAGCTTTCGTTGAAGATAGGGTCATGTTTTCCTGAAAAATAGGGTTGGTTCCATATGTTTAGGAGGGAATTTAATAAGTCAAGTAGTGATGAATCAGGTCATAACCTATTCGAACATGTGATGTTTATTTTTAACTGGTATGTAATTGTTTTAAAGATAAGATAGACTGATGTAATAAACAAGAGTTTGAGTCCTATTAGGAAAAGGTCATCTTTAGAGTGTAGCTATCATTTTCTGATTAAAATACATGTTTTTCTGTTATATGAGGTGTCATAGGAAGAGTTCGATGGATCTAGCCAAGAGGTAGATCATCCCTGCTATAAAAAGGTCTATTTAAAGGCAAATTATCGAAGTTGTAAAGGTTGGAGATTTTTTGCACGATATTGTTGTTTTATGTAATTTGACTAATATCAATAATACAGAGGACTTCTTCTTGACAGTCCTGAGATTCTCATGGAGTTTTTAATGTCTTTCTGATCTATATCTTTATGTGTACTACTTGCAGTATATTTCATATTTATTACTCAGAATTCATACATGTATGCTCTTACTTCCATTATTGATGAAATGATTGTGTTGCCCTATGTTTAATATGTGATTTGCCTTTGTTAAATATTCTTATCTGCCTCAACTTCCATGTCAAGAAAACTTGCCACTGAATCTACTGATTTTTTGACTCCATAAGCCCAATGGTTGCAAGCCTACATTATTTTCAACCTACATAAACAAAATTCAAGTTACTCTTCAAATAGAATTAGCCATCTAGTCCTATCATTATCTAATATCATAAACCCCTTTGAGAGAGCCCTCTTAGACTGAAGAGGCTAAGATTTAGTCAAAATCTGGTTTGAAACAGTTACATGGAGTTGTCTGATCAGCAACCAATCAAGTGCAATTTTTTGATAACATTTTGGTGCGTCTACCAGGAGTCGAAGATATACTTTTTAGAATTTGAGACTCTTGAAGGTAGCAGGAGCTCAGAAGTTGTTTGAGGCTGCAACAACCTTGGCAACTCCATTGTTGAAGAATTCAAAATTTCATAGATTCATGTTGATTCCACTGGACTTATGAAGAACTCATATGCTACCATTCTTGTTTCAAGGTATGCATGTGTATATTTTTCAAGAACTTATGGTTTCCAAAATCCTTTTCCCAATGATACATATTTTTTAAGGAATGGTCCAAAATTTAATGGAGAAGATTTGAGTTTGACCTTGAAGTATATATCATATTTTCGTGACTTTACTGAGCTTTTTGGATGAAGTTGCTAAGAACATTGAGAAAGACATTGATGTTTTAGAAGATCAAATTCATTCCTATAGTCGTCATGATCAAGATCAATCTTTTCAAAAGTTTTTCATGAGAGAACACAAAGAGAGAGTGTTGCTATCTTTCTCTTTTGAGATTGAGGAAGAATACCTTGTTCTTGAAAATCAGTTTGATAGCACACAACTGAAATCTTAGGTTGCTAAATAAAGCATATATGAGTTGTCTAAAACTGCAGAATGCCTTGAGGATTATCAAACAAAATATGCCGTATGTGATCCTATAGTTGACTACATGGAAGAGTTCTACAGTAAAAATTTCCATTTATATTTTCATGGTGAAAATCAGACCCATTTTATGTTTCCTTAGTCATTTCACTATCCTGTTTACTTTTGGTTCAAGTGCAGTTAAGAGGTTCAAGTGTTCGATCAGATCATTGACTGACTTTATTGGAAGTTTCATGTTGCTTGAATCAATCATGAAGATTGCAGTTGTTAGGGTAGGTAGGAATGTGTGTGAATAAGCTCAAGTAGACTGAGAATCTCTTCAGTATGTACAGATTTGGTTTTTTAGTAGTATTCATCAAGCTTGAGCCCGAGGTGGAGGCCATAAGAGTTTGAAGAAGGCTTAGCGAAGTATTCATAAATTTTAGAGTTTTTATTTCAAGAAGATGGATGGCACTGGAACTACAGGTTCTTTGGTGTACCACAAGGGCACACCATCCAAAGTGGAGCCACTGTTATCACTCATAATTTTGTGAGTCATGACTTGACATGGTCATATAGTTCACTCCTCAAAAGGGTAAGGTCTCCTTAAACCTTTTTCAAGTTGGCATAGGAAATTTCATTTTTTCATATTTAACCTATCCTAAGTTTCAATACCACCCTAATTTCATCTCAAAACCACCTCCATATAGGTCACATCATGTCCCATCAGTCATCATTTCCTGACAATTTCCATTTCCCAAGCTTACAAATCTGAAAAATTCATTTTAGCTAATATTTCCTACTTTCGTAGCGAGTTGCACAGAAAAAACGCAGTTTTTGCGATGAAACTGTTGATACTTTCGTAATGAAACTGCCAGGAAATACACTAAGTACGCTATAAAAGGAGGTATTCATGTTTGTCTTTTCAAATCATCTGCTAGGTGTCAGTTAATGATTAGAAGTGATAGAGGGGGTGTCATTTGAGTCAGTTAGGGTTAAGCCAAGGTACAATGGTCATGTCTGAGGTCATGACTTATGTTTTTATCATGTATGAGTCATGATGAAAGCGTGAGTTGTCATCGAAACTTTAAAATATTTCCCAATTGAGTCTTTGTTATTCCCTGCTTCATCTTTTGCATGTTACTGAGCTATGGAGAGTTGTTGCACCAAGCCAAGTTGGTTGATGGCATTTTCAAGAAATTGCAGGTGTCATTGATCATGCGAGGCAGAGAAGGTATAAAAGCACCATGGCTGCAAAGAGGAAGACCAAAAAAGGTGGCCATTGTCTCATACATAAATTTTATAAATGAAGACCCAACAGCTTCATATTTTTTCAGAAGAACAGGGTGTTTACAGTTTTTCCAAATACTGCAAGGATGCCTGTGTAGGTTTCTAAGGAGTTTTCCATCAATCTCAATGGGACAGCTTCAAAGTTGGGGATGTTGAACCTCACTGTAACTCCAGAGACCATTGTAGCAGCAACATGAATTCCAAGAGGAGGAGAACAATGGTTCAAAGGTTTCAAATTCACCATGCAGGACTGTAAGGAATTTATCAAGTCGGAACATAGTGAGATTGACCTTACTAATGCCATTCCAAGGAGCTATATGAAAGACAACTTCTCAAAGTTGTTGCTTATCATTCAGAAGTACTTCACATGTGAAGGGATGTATCATATGGTTTATTCTTACCACTTCATGCTTCTGCTACATTTTGTTGGTAAGAAATCTCTCGTTCTACCTTTTTACTTATACAAAAGCTTAGAAAAAATGGCAAATAAATTTCAAGCTAAATCTAAAGGAAATGAAACCTCACTCTTTCATCATGGTTTAATCAATTTGTTGGTTTTATAAGATTTAAAAATATTAGGCAAAGACTGGTCTTCTTTTCTATTTGTCATTGCTTTTGAAGTAGCTTCCATCACTCCTAAAATAACTCCTAAACTTAGAGGTATACCATCATCTTCAGTGGCAGAGAAAAGTGAGCCTTTAGTAGCAGAACAAAGAGAACCAATAATCATGGAAACAAAGCCATTGTAGAAAGTTGATACACCTGTTGTTTCACCTACAAAACAAAAGCCAACTATGAGCAAACATGGCAGCAAAAGGATTACAAGAAGCCAAACAGTGACTAAAAGAAATTTAGATGACATTCTGCATGTTATTGATATTGAGGAAACTCCCATAGTCCAAGCTGAGGATATAGATGAAGGAGGAAAGAATCTCAAGAAAGCCAAATCAGCAAAGAAGTTAGAGTTTGAAGGTGAGGATGTAGGTTTCATGTTTCAGGCTAGGAAACCAATGACAAGGCATGCCAAAAAGGTCTTGGAAAGTAGTAAAGAAGCTCAGAAGGTCACTAAAGTTTTCCAACCACCACCAAGCATCATTGACCTCTCATCACCTGCAAAATAAGATCCAGTTATCAAGCAAAAGACAGGAAAGGAGAAAATCATTGAAAAGATAGAGATTGAGGTCCTTAAGGAGAAGTTGAAGTTAGAAAATCATGAAATAGCAGTCTTGAATAAATAGGCAAGGAAACATAATGTTCAAAAAGTGTAGTTTGAGAAAATGAAATAGATTTGGGAAGAGCAGGTCATTATTGTGTCAAAAACATTGGACAACACACAACAATTAATCAAATGGACTCAGCCATTGAGAGGAGAGGTAAAGCATATCATAAACATGAACCTTCACTTGAAATCTAGGAACAAAAAACTGAAGGACCAAGTCAAAGACCTCCAAGAGCAGTTAGAATTGATTCACGAGGAGCTGGAGAAGAAAGGCTTAAAGATGATTGTAGTTGAGGAACCCATAGCTCAACTTATCATTAATGAAGAAGAAACACCTCAAGGCTCTTAAGTTGAGTTTGATTATGTTTTAAGAGGTTAATGGCATGTTGAAGACCGAGTTTCTATAGCTAGAGATTAATTTTTTGAGACAGGGTCAACACTACGAAAATTTTTGTAGCTGTCTTTTTTATTCTAAAACCACTTTTTTCAGCTTTCAAGGAGGGAAAATGGTAGTGATGATGTGTTATGTCATGATGGACACCATGGAACAGCAAAGAAGCAGAAATTTTGAGTGCAAAAGCCATTTTTGTACACTATGAAAGCTTGCTACGAAACTGTCCTATTTTCATAGCGAGCTATTTTTGAAGGTTTCTGAGCAGTTTAAAAGAATTTTTGGACAGATGGACACATCCAACAGGTCAAGGGACCTTGTCACCAAACATTTATGACTTGAAGACAATACAATGGAGACAGCTCATCAGCTGAAGCTTTCGTTGAAGATAGGGTCCTATTTTCCTAAAAAATAGGGTTTGGTTCCTTATGTTTAGGAGGGAATTTAATATGTCAAGTAGTGATGAATCAAGTCATAGCCTATTCGAACATGTGATGTTTAGTTTTAACTGATATGTAATTGCTTTAAATACAAGATTGATTGATGTAATAAAAAAGAGTTTGAGTCCTATTAGGAAAAGGTCATCTTTAGAGTGTAGCTGTCATTTTCTGATTAAAAGACATGTTTTTCTGTTATATGAGGTGTCATAGGAAGAGTTCAATGGATCTAGCCAAGAGGCAGATCATCCCTGCTGTAAAAAAGTCTATTTAAAGGAAAATTATTGAAGTTGTAAAGGGTTGAAGATTTTTTTCACCATATTGTTGCTTTATGTAATCTGACTGATATCAGTAATACATAGGACTTCTTCATGACAGACCTAAGATTCTCATGGAGTTTTTAATATATTTTTGATCTATATCTTTATGTGTACTACTTGCAGTATATTTCATCTTTATTACTCAGAATTCATATGTGTATGCTCTGACTTCCTTTATTGATGAAATGATTGTGTTGCCCTATGTTCTATATGTGATTTTCCTTTGTTAAAGACTCTTATCTGCCTCAGCTTCCATGTCAGGAAAAATTGCCACTGAATCTACTGATTTTTTGACTCCATAAGCCCAATGGTTGCAAGCCTGCATTCTTTTCAACCTACATACACAAAAATCATGTTACTTTTCAAATAGATTTAGCCATCTAGTCCTGTCATTATCTAATACCATAAACCCCTTTGAGAGAGCCCTCTCAGACTGAAGAGGCTAAGCTTTAGTCAAAAGCTAGTTTGAAACAGTTACATAGAGTTGTCTGATCAGTAGCCAATCAAGTGCAATTTTGTGATAACATATTATATCAAAATATATATGTTAGATATATTTACAATTCATATTATGATGTTGGATGTGTATTAATAGCTAATGAATAATTTATTTAATAAAGGTATAAATCAAGTAATAAATGCCTACGCAAAAGCTTAAGTCAGAAAATGGGATGATGTGGCGAGTGATGTGGAGGAGACGTCAGTCAAGAAAAACCAAAAGAAGTGTAAGGTGATGTGGCAACCAGAGGTGTCATGTTGCCTTTTCATGAACAATATGAAAATTCTTTCGTGAACTCAAAAGATAGCAAAGAGGTGCCAAAAATCCAAAATCATCAATCGTATGGCCAAAACAAAGGTGTGCAAAAATATGATTAAAAAAAACATGATCGAAAACGCCTGAGCCAAGTGATAAAAATAAAAAAATTCAAAATTCGCCAAAATGCCGATAAGGGAGGGCATTGAAAAATGAAGGGTCCCTATTATTTTGTTGGAATAATTATGGGGGGTTTGTGGCAAACAACATGAAGTAACCATCATCATCGGCAACACTAGCCTATTTGACATCCATCACCGCAACATACCATGTAGAATGAAGCCGAAAACCTTAGCAATTCCTCTGCCTTATCACATCTAAACTTAAAGATCCAAAACATCCATGGGGCTGCTCCCTCTGAGGCTAGACTCCCTCTGAGCCTACACGGTCTCCACTGGCTTAGTCCCGCAAAAACTCATCCTCCTAGATCAAATAAAACTCGTGCAAATCCCTCCAATCTTGGATATGCAACATCACGATCTGATCAAGATTCTAGCCTGCCAAAATGTAGTCCATCGCATGAATCCATCTTGATCATCCTGATCTTGTCCATGCAGAGGAAACCCTCGAGTTTTCCAAACCATCCATGACAAGTCAACGGAAGTCTGTGATCAACAATCTTCCCTACAAAAAACTGTTGTCCACCAGGCTCTCCACCAATCCACCATAACTCCCACCCAATCTCACTGCCAAGCCAATCAAGACCACATGTCCATGTCTTTAGCTGAACCCTATGCTCCATGGTCTAGACTCCCACAACTCCCTCTGAGTTGCGTCATTTTGCACACTCTAATTCATTGTCCTTAAAGTAGATTAGATACACTCTAATACAATGTTGAATTTCCACGATCTTGGGTCTAGGTTAGAATCTTAGAATCTCTGACGCTACCAAACCAAAAATATCAACAAGAACTACTTTGCACAACAGAAAATATATAAAGTAGTATATCACACATGCACAAAATATAGACACTTTTTACAATTTTCAACTGTGACTTTATTATATTAATCAAACTAAATAACTTCAAGATTTTAGGGCTCTCATACTAGGTATAATGGCCCTCATACATCCACTGGTATAATATATACAAAATTGGGGCTTGGTGTTAGACCATTGACAACCAATCTACCCTCAAAAATATACTCTAACTATCTAGCTATCACATGTTCTCTCAACTCCTCTCGGTCGTACCCTGTACCTTCTCGGTCCTTCGGCTTCCGATCTGCAGCTCCTATGTCTATCAATGCTCCAAGTCCATCAAGCCACTGAACCTCAATTGTCCAATATTCTCACTAGTTGTGCCTTAGTCCATCAAGGGCACACCACATCGATACTCTTGTCGAGTTGTTCACAACTCCACTTGTGAACAACTCTCACCTACCCATTGTTTCTCCTCGGCTACTCAGGGACTTCATCCCACAATGTTCTTCTTGTGTTGCTCCAATGTAGACCAACATAGGGCATGGAGGGTTGCCACCTATCACTACAATATTTCCATCTCTCACAATGAACACGACCTAGGAGGACTTCCAACCATATTTTGTAGAAGTCCTTCTCCACAAGACAAGTCTAGGGATGCACACACTACTCCTAGATGATAGACCCTTGATCTCAATTACTTCTACTCTAGAAAACACTTAGGTTCATGAAGATGGTGCACCACAGGCTCTAACTTACGCACTATCATGTTGTCCTCTAGCATAACATAAATACCCAATCCACGTTCACACTTGGTCCACTCTCACGCTACCCTCCAATATTCCACGAGTGACCAAGTATGTTGTAGCATTTGCACCTAGTTAGGGCATCCAACGCCTAGGAAACCCTTTCACATGGCTGCTAACATACTTCTCCAATCTGTCCTCTTCTAGGACACCCATCAACATAGCATCCAACCATCAAACAAGATGACATCTACAACTCCCTGATACTGCCACCTTATCTTGGGATATGTGCACTTGTAAGTCTGGTTAGGGCACCCTTAACATCCCTCAACCCTTGCTCAAAACCTAGTGTATCCTTCTCCCATTGGGCTTCTCTTACTTCTTGTCTACTCTATGCTACTCAACCACTTTTTTACCCCTTTTAATATCCACACAAGGCACCCTGCAGGTGGTTGTCCCTAACAACAAAACAAACTGACCTCAAAACAACAGAAGAAGGCCATGTTAGAGCTACCACCTCCTATTGATTACTACAACTGAGTTGGAGGAGCCTTTCTAGCATTTTCCTACCTCCAATGAACCCTCCACATGTTGTTGTAGCTTCAACTACCCCTGTGGCCCAAAAAAAACATGAAAACTTGCACCAAATAGTCCCAATACTCACCTTTGTGACACCGGCTCCAAGTCGACAAGAATAATGCACTCAAACTAGTGAAAAGGCACACCAAACAGGTCTCCCAAGCTTCCTTAGGCTTGCGACATCCTCCATAAGGTAATCCAAACTAAATTTCAGAGATAACATTCCAGAACTTGTGTCCTTGCCCTTGTGTCCTTGCTACCCTAAATTCTTTGTAATTTCAGAGCTCCTCCTTTGAGGTAGATGCACTTGGATGTGTCAAATAACTCCAAACTCACCTCTTATTTATATCCAACAAGAGGTCTCCAACGAATTTGTGAAGAGGCCTTAATTAGCCCTAGCTGACATGCTTTCCTTGACAAATTAGCCCACGCATAACTTCAAAAATGCATATCTTCAACCACAACTCAGAATCTGATGATTTTCAAACCGTCGGATTCATATTGATGAGTACTATCATCCTCATCCATCACATGTTGAAATATCATCATGGTTTTGGCCCAATCATAGATGGGTGCAAAAACCTAGGCTTGAGTTTCAATTCCACAAGGCCACTTATGGGGCTCCTTCCTCCAAACCCTCGATCCTCAAGTCTACCTCCCAAGCTAAAAAAAAATAAACACTCCCTCTTAGCGAGGGAGGTAGTTCCAAGACTAGGAAGTAACAATCATCATCGGCGACACTAGCCCATATGGCATCCATCGCTGCAGCATACCTTGTAGAATGAACCCGACAACCTCAGTATTGCCTTTTCCTCATCACATATGAACCTGAAGATCCCAAACCTTCATAGGGATGCTCCCTTTGAGGCTAAACTCCCTATGAACCTACACGATCTCAATTGGCTCAGTCCTGCAAGCACTCATCCTCCTGGATCAAATACCACTCTTGCAAATCCATCAAATCTCGGATATGAAACATCATGATACAATGAAGACTCTAGCCTGCCAAACTATAGTCCATCACATGAAGCCATCTCAATCATCCTGATCTCATACGTTCCAAAGAAACCCTCGATATTTTCCAACCATCCATGGCAATTCAACGGAATTCCATGATAAAAAATTCACGCTACCATAATTTTTTGTCCACCAGGCTCTCTGCCAATCCACCAAAACTCCCAGACAATCTCGCTGCCAAGCCAGTAAAAAAAACATCTCCATGTCTTCAGATGAACCCTCTTCTCCATGATCCAGACACCCACAACTCCCTCTGAGTTGCTTCACTGTGCACACTCTAATTCACCATCCTCAAAGTAGCTCAAATACGCTCTGACACCATGTTGAATTTCCATGATCTTGTGTCTAGGTTAGAATCTTTGTAATATTCCCAAATTTTCACATCATATTTGGAATATTAGAGTCCTTGATTTTCTTAATGAATTAAGTAAATAAAAGGGTGGAGGGACCCACAATCCTCAATATGAATAAATATCCACTTTTGTGTGTGTGAATGTGGATTAATTTAGCCTAGATCTGCATAACAAGGTAGTTGAGAAACTACTAATGTGAATGAAATTGGAGAACCTGTCTCATTAATGAGATAGATCATGGAGGTTGATTCATTCAACTAAGATCTTGAAGATGTCAAAAAAAAATCATGAGACATCCATGATAAAGTGATGGAGGATGATGTGCAAACAAAGCACACTTGATGGAGAAGGTGTACATTGCACCTAGACATGATGGTTGATTTGGTCAAACAGCGTAGTCCAACTTGGAGGATCTTGTCCACATACACTGCGCAGTTTAGATGAGGGCCAAGGCTTGGGAAGGCTCAAATGCTATATAAAGAAGATGAAGGAAAGGATGAGGGCATGCTGATTATTCTTGATGTAAGATCTTTTCAGATCTGGAATTGTCATGTGACATTCCATTGCTTTCTTGGGTTGTTTAGCAGAGATTGCAGGTGTTGTTTAGCACAGGGTGTTCTTGATCGGGAATCCCACCTCTTTCTTAGAGTAGCTCTAGAAAGAGTATTGTACTTCATTATACATCAGGCTTTAAGTGCCACATCTCTTTTCCTACTTTCTACAAAACATCCATATTCAAAAATTGCAAATTTCTGAAGATCAGTTTGGAAGGAGGAAGTTGTCTTCAGTACTTCAATTGGAGAACTGGTGAGGGTTTATTCCTATCACCTTGGGCTTAAAGATCAAATTCCCAGAGCTTCATTATAGATTTGGCATCAGGCCAAAAGTTATTGACCTCCCAACAGCAGTACTTCCTTAAGGAATTAGGCTGTCTATCTTGCAGATCAAAAGGGAGGAAGGAAGTTGCTAGTATTTCAGCTAGCAATCATGTGAGGGATCATTCCCTCACATTTCCATCAGTATTTCCATCAGCCTGGAGGTTATTGCAGCATTTTTTAGCAGGCAGAAGGCCTCTCTTTCCATCACAGTGCAGTTTCTAGAGGCAGTTGTGTTGCAGCAGCTACAATCATCATTGGAGGATTGAGAAGCTAGATCTAGAGCTTCTAGCTCATAGATCTGAAGAAGGGATCAACCGTTCAAGCATAGATCTGATCTGATATCATATTTCAGCCATCTATTTGGTAGATCTAGCTTTAGATCTATATTTCCCAGCAGATCAAGGATCAAATCCTAGGGAAGTGATTTTTCAAAGTTGCAGATCTGGAAAATCCTTTCTGGGTTATCTTGGGAATCCATCACATTGGCCAGATCTTGAATCTTGGCATCATTTGAGCTCCAGATTTGAGTAGATATGCATTTTCCTTTTCAGCCTGCAGCTATATGTTCATATTCTGCTGAAGGGACAGCGCAGTATTTGCTTCAGAGCCTCTTCAATTACGTTGTACCTCTTGCAACCTGTTTTCTGAGTGATTTTAGACCAACTTTTTGGCTAGATCTACTCACATTTTGTACATTGTGTAACTGATTCTTCTCCAATATAATAAAATGGCTCAGCTTCTCTGTAAATTCTAATGTTTCCTTAAATATTTATTGTTTATCTTGTTGTGAGTTCTTATATTGTGTTAAGTATTACTGCATTCTCCCTTTTGGGATATTACAGTGGTATCAGAGCATGATCTTTGGCTCATCTTGTGGACACTTCATGTTTTGCATATAAAGAAGAAGAAGATAGATGAGATCTATCATGGAGGAAGAAAATTCTGCCACTCATTTCTGTAGATCTATGCAAGATCTCTCCAAGGGGGTCTATCAAATGAAAGAGGAAAGGAAAAAAGAAGGTCCAAGAAGAATATGTGATGAGGAAGGACCCAACACTTCCTATCAGCAAAGAAGAAAACTGGAGAATCCTAGATCTCCTCATAGATCCACTATGCCCACTTTCTTTGAAGAAGGTGTAGGGCGTAGAAATGAAGGAAGGAATGAACCTGAGACTCATGAGACTCTCAGTCTATATCTTGAAGAGTACAAGGCACAATCTAGAGCATTCAAGGAGAAGCTAACTCTCCAACAATTCTTCAAAATCAAAGAAGAAAGAGGATCCTATAGCAGCAATAGAAGGAAGAGGCACAATAGATTCTATTTACCTACATTTGATGGATCCTCCTCAAGCAATTTTAAGGCTTGGAGGAGAGAGTTAGATGCATTTTTCAGACTACATCTTGTAGCTGAAGAAGAGGTTGTCCAGATTACAACACTTCATCTTTTAGATGAAGCCAATGATTTGTGGTTTGGTCACATGGAGCATGCTAAGGTGACTAAATATTTAGATTTATTTCACAAGTTGAGGAAGAAGTTTGATGAGAAGAAGACGGAGATGTGCCACAAAGAGACATTTCCTAAGGAAGAGGCTGTCAATCTTGTCACTCTGGACAAGGGGTCACTACATTCACCACAAGCTACAGAAGTACTTGCATCTGGAGAAGAGACTCTTGTGTCTTTGCAAGATGGTCTTGAGCTCTTGACATATATAGTCCCATGCATGATTCAGGAGCATGAGGAAGAGGAGGAAGATTCCAGCGCTGGTACAGTGGAAGAAGAGCAACCATCTCTCTTACTAGTAGTTGGAGACACCATTGTCCCGGTTGGAGGAACTCTTGTGTTTTTTCAAGAGGTTCCCACATATCAGTTGATCCAAGGTATGCATACACATTCATCACCTATTGTTTCATTAGATCTTATTGAAACTTATGGGGATATACTATCAGGGCCAATGCATAACCAAGGGTTAGAACATAGTGCTGATTTGGAGGAGAAACATATCACAGTGCAGAGGACCCTTGATCTAATCAAGGAGGAGATGAAAAGCTATCCCAGTTTGTCATGGATGAACTACATTCAACCTCTTGAGTTTAAGTGTAGAGTTTCAGAAGAAGGGATGAGCCTAATCCTTTGTACAATGACTGGTTATGAGATCAGTATTATACCTTTCTTTGAGACATTTTATGTATTACCTTGCAGATCCACAGCGCTGTCACTTGGAAGCAGTGATAATTATGAGGCCCCATCATTCTTGGAGCATTATGAAGGTAGCTTCACTCATGAGGAAATGGAGGTAAAGATGATGAATGGTAGACATCTTGAGATGAGAAACCTTTTCTCCTTTCTAGATGACCCTTTCTCAATGAGCATCTCACAGCTCAAAGAGAAACTTATACCTACAGCAGATCCAGAAACTCATTGGTTTTGGAAGGCCATGGATGAGAAGAAGGTCTCATTAAGAGATCTCATTGGAGGTGCACTTCAACATTTCATGGAGTGCAAATTTCTTCATCAATTTGGGGAAGATGGTTTTCTACAAAGGGAGGATACCATGATTATGCAGCACATCACTCATCTTCCATATTGGAGTGAATGGATGAGGAAGATAAGCAAGGGGTTGCATAACCACTAGTAGATTTATATGGGCCAACAAGCTTGGTTACGTTGGTTGCCCTTGGGAGGTTCTTGTCACTGCCCAAAGGCTCCTATTTCTTTGATCCATGCCTTGAGGAACACTTACAAGATGAAGAAGGAGGCATGGATGCGTTGGCTGCTCTTGGGTGAGTATGGTTACCACCCAATAACTCATTTTTTTTTTATTCATGCCTTGTGTATCAATGAAATAATGCAACAAAAAAAGGCATGTTCATTTTGGTTTCACTTGAGAGAGATTGGCCACCACATGACATCTCCTAAGTCTATGTGTTTTGTCTTGAGTAAATCTTGGCATGATGTTCTCATGATGTGCATGGATGATGTTTCTTTGTATTGGGCTGATGTGACATTCCATATGTCCATTAGTATGTTTTTGCTTCATGATGCACGTGAGGAGGAGAGGAAGAAACAAGATCTCTTGTTTATTTGGTTGCTTTTGGGGGAGTTTGGCTTGTCCATCTTACATGGAGGAGATGGAGGATGGCAGAAAAGGGCCTTACTCCGGTGGTTATTCTTAGGAGAATATGGTTTGACATCTTTGTCTACATATAGCTCCTTTCCTTCTTCTTTTACATAAAATTGGAATGATGCTTGGGTCCAACAAGGCCAGCATGGCTAAGTATAAGAGCATATCAATGCTCAATCAAATTCATGAAACATGGGATGGAGAGATGTATTGTGTGATGGAGCTTTTCCTTTGTGAAGAGAACCACTTTATTTTATGCACCTCATGTATTAATGATGATTTTGGACGTCATATGGTTGTCACTTAGTACTTCAAGATGGAAGGAGGACATCTAACCATACAGTTAGAAGTCATTCTATATGTTTTTGAAAGACAACTTTGGAAACAAACATGCATAACACATTGCAACAAATGGAGGAAGCCTTCCTTATGTGGATGCCATTGGGAGGGGAATAGATGGATTTGCATCTACTTTTGGAGTTGCTTGAGGACAAGCAACATTTTTCCGGCGGGGGGGACTGTAATATTCCCAAATTTTCACATCATATTTGGAATGTTAGAGTCCTTGATTTTCTTAATGAATTAAGTAAATAAAAGGGTGGAGGGACCCACAATCCTAAATATGAATAAATATCCACTTTTGTGTGTGTGAATGTGGATTAATTTAGCCTAGATCTACATAACAAGGTAGTTGAGAAACTACTAATGTGAATGAAATTGGAGAACCTGCCTCATTAATGAGATAGATCATGGAGGTTGATTCAATCAACAAATATCTTGAAGATGTCAAACAAAAGATCATGAGACATTCCTGATAAAGTGATGGAGGATGATGTGCAAACAAAGCACACTTGATGGAGAATGTGTACATTGCACCTAGACATGATGGTTGATTTGGTTAAACAGCACAGTCCAACTTGGAGGATCTTATCCACATACACTGCGCAGTCTAGATGAGGGCCAAGGCTTGGGAAGGCTCAAATTTTATATAAAGAAGATGAAGGCAAGGATGAGGGCATGCTGATTGTTCTTGATGTAAGATCTTTTCAGATCTGGAATTGTCATGTGGCATTCCACTGCCTTCTTGGGCTATTTAGCAGAGATTGCAGGTGTTGTTTAGCACAGGGTGTTCCTGATTGGGAATCCCGCCTCTTTCTTAGAGTAGCTCTAGAAAGAGTATTTTAATTCATTATACATTAGGCTTTAAGTGCCACATCTCTTTTCCTACTTTATACAGAACATCCATATTCAGAAATTGCAAATTTCTGAAGATCAGTTTGGAAGGAGGAAGTTGTCTTCAGTACTTCAGCTAGAGAACTGGTGAGGGTTTATTCCTATCACCTTGGGCTTAAAGATCGGCTTCCCAGAGCTTCATTATAGATCTGGCATCAGGCCAAAATTTATTGACCTCCCAAAAGTAGTACTTCCTTCGGGAATTACGTTGTCTATCTTGCAGATCAAAAGGGAGGAAGGAATTTGCTAGTATTTCAGCTAGCAATCCTGTGAGGGATCATTCCCTCAAATTGCGATCAGTATTTCCATCAGCCTAGAGGTTATTGCAGCATTTTTCAGCAGGAAAAAGGCCTCTCTTTCCCTCACAGCGCAATTTCTAGAGGAAATTGTGTTGCACCAGCTGCAATCATCATTGGAGGATTGAGAAGCTAGATCTAGAGCTTCTAGCTCATAGATCTGAAGAATGGATCAGCCCTTCAAGAATAGATCTGATCTGATATCATATTTCAGCCATCTATTTGTCAGATCTAGCTTCAAATCTTTATTTCCTAGCAGATCAAGGATCAAATCCTAGGGAGGTGATTTTTCAAAGTTGCAGATCTGGAAAATCCTTTCCGAGTTATCTTGGGAATCCATCAGATTGGCCAAATCTTGAATCTTGGCATCATCTGAGCTCCAGATTTGAGTAGATCTGCATTTTCCCTTTCAGCCTACAGTTATATGTTCATATTCTGCTGAAGGGACAGTGCAGTATTTGCTTCAGAGCCTCTTCAGTTACGTTGTACCTCTTGCAGCCTGTTTTCTGAGTGATTCTAGACCAACTTTTTGGCTAGATCTACTCACATTTTGTACATTGTGTAACTGATTCTTCTCCAATATAATAAAATGGCTCAACTTCTTTGTAAATTCTAATGTTTCCTTGAAGATTTATTGTCTATCTTGCTGTAAGTTCTTATATTGTGTTAATTATTACTGCATTCTCCCTTTTGGAATATTACAATCTTAGAATCTATGACGCTACCAAACCAAGAATCTCAACAAGAATTACTTTGCACAACGGAAAATATATAAAGCAGTAAATCACATGGGCATAAAATATAAACAATTTTTTATAATTTTCAACCCAAATTTTTTATATTAATCAAACTGAATGATAGAATAGTCTAAGGCTTCCGTACTAGGGATAATGGACCTCATACATCCACTAATACAAGATATACAAAATTGGGGCTTGGTGTCAGCCCATAAACAACTAATCTACCCTCAAGAAGATACTCTGACCATCTCGATGTCACATGCTCTCTCAAATCCTCTTGGTCATACCATGTACATGCCTAGTCCTTCGTCTTCTGATCTGCATCTCCTACCTCTATCAATGTTGCAAGTCCATATTTCCACTAAACCTCAATTGTCCAATCTACTCATTATTTGTGCCTTAGTACATCAAGGGAACACCACATCGAGACTCCTGTCGAGTTTTTCATAGCTCCACTTGTGAACAAATCTCACCTGCCCACTGTTGCTCCTCAGTTACTCAAGGACTTCAACCAACTATGGTCTTCATGCGTTGCTCCAATGAAGACCAACATAGGGCATGGGCAGGTGAAATATATCACTGCAAGATTTTCATCTCTCACAATGAACACATGCTAGGAGGATTTCCCATCATCTAATGTATAAGTCCTTCTCCACAAGACAAGTCTATATCTGCACACACTGCTCCTGGATGATTATACCCTTGAGCTCAACTACTTCCACTCTAGCAACGACCTATTTCCATGAATACGGTGCACACCAAGCTCCAACTTGGGCATATCACACTATCCTCCAGTAGACCATAAATGTCTAATCCATGTTCACACTTGGTCCACTCTCACGCTGCCCTCCAACAGTCTGCGAGTGACCAAGTCTGTTGTAGCATCTACACCTAGTTAGGGCATCCAACACCTAGGAAACCCTTCCACGTGGTTGCTAATAGAATTCTCCAATCAGTCCTCTTCTAGGACACCCATCAACCTAGCATCCAACCATCTAACAAGATGACATCTTCAACTCACTATTGCTGCCACCTTGTCTTGGGATTTGTGCACTTGAAAGTCTGGTTAGGGCACCGTTAACAACCCTCAACCCTTGTTCAAAACTTGATGTATCCTTCTCCCATTGGGCTTCTCTTACTTGTTGTTTTTTCTATGCTCCTCAACCACTTGTTTACCCCTTTTAACATCCAAATAAGGCACCCTACATGTGGTTGTCCCTAACAATAGAACAAACTGGCCTCAAAACAAGGGAAGAAGGCCACGTTTGAGCTACCTCCTCCTAGTGATGGCTAAAACTGAGTTGGAGGAGCCTTTATAGCCCTTTCCTACCTCCAAACAACCCTCCACATGTTTTTGTAGCTTCAACTAGCCATGCATCCCAAACAGAACATGAAAACATGCACCAAATAGTCCCAACACTCACCTTTGTGGCAATAGCTCCAAGTCACCCCCAAACTGGTGACAAGAGAACACTAAACAGGTCCCCCAAGCTACCTCAGGCCCGCGACATCCTCCATAAGGTAACTTGCACTAAATTTTAGAGATAACCTTCCAAAACTTCTGCCCTTGCACTTGCGTCCTTACTACCCTAAATTCATTGTAATTTCAAAGCTCCTCCTTTGATTTAGATGCACTTGGATGTGTAAAATAACTCCAAAATAACCTATTTTATATCCAACAAGATGTCACCAACGAATGTTTCAAGAGGGTTAAACTAGCCCTAGCCAACATGCTTTCCTTGACAAATTAGCCCACACATGACTTCAAAAATTCATTTATCTTAAACCATGACTCGGAATTGGATGATTTTTGAAGCATTGGATTCATCCCGAAGAGTAATGTGATAAATAGTATATGGTCTGGTATATTTATGAGTGTTTGTGCATTGATATGATCTTATATGAATTAGTTTGATCTAGTTGCATTGGTTGATTGAGATTCAATGATTGATTTGATGATTCATTTGGTTTAGTGATTGGTTTCAGAATTGCTATTTGGTATTGGGATTAATGATGAAATTTGGTTTAGTATGAAAATATGATGAAAGGTGGCCTACAAGTGTTGATTTTTGAGTCAGGTGGATCCAGTATGAAATATTATAAAACATGGTCTATAAGAAGTGTTGAGGGTTGGAGCCTTCAGTAAGGGAGTCGAAGCTTCCTTCTAGTAGTAGCTGGAAAATTTGTTCAGGGGTAGGATCTCCCTTTCAGTGGGCGCTGGTAAATGATATCAGGGGGTTGGAGCTCCCTTATGTTAATTTTTCATATTGTTTTATGTTGTATCAGTTACTTTAGCTCGAATTATATTTTTCATTAACAATGCATTTAGATCTTACAGTGTAAATAACCATAAACTGTAACTGAGGATATTACAATGCATGTAGTGATAATAAAGTACAATAGCACAACCATAAGACACAACATGTCGTTCCAAGACCAGGGAAAAACCCCACTATATGGGAAGCCCTTTTAAATCTTCTTCTTCAATACATCGTCATAAAAAAAATTCAGAAAAGAGTACAATGAGCCCAATACATATGTGCTTCAGAAACAAATAGATTTGCATATCTACTACACTAAGAGCACACATCTAATGAATCACCAAGTGACCTCAACTATCAAGTCCTATATCTGAATCCAGGATGTTTTTAACGATTGTTCTGAAGCGATTGTGACTGCGCAACAGATGAGTAAAGGCACTACAAAAGAAGCTAACTGTGATCCAATTCACATCTGCCCATAAAAATCCTGTACTCGTGGCCTTAACACACTCAGGCTGTGGTTGAAGCTCCCTTAGCCGTGACCTGAACACTTTGTTCCTGCGTCTCAGGTCCTAATCAACCCAGAACCCTAGCCACACCTTGAAGATGGCTTGCCCGCGGCTATACTAGCTCAGTCATGACTTTGACAAGGCCTGCCCATGGCTCTGGCTCAGCTTAGCCACTACCTCAAAACAACCTTCCTATGGCTCTAGCCCAGAATACCCAAATCAAATGTGAGCTTATGTCTGTGATCCTGATCCTTTACGCGAGCTTCTCCTGACATACATGTGCGAGCCAAGACAGAAAAATATAAACCAATACCAAGAGAGCATGAAGAATATATCATGAGATAATGTTTGAGAAAGATCTTTGGTTCGCTTCTATTTATAGCTTTTGTGAGGAGTCACTTGGGGATTTGACTAGATCCACATGTGTTGAGGCTGACCCATTCCATTTCATTAATAATTAAAATAATTCATAACTTAACTTTCGCTTAACCAATTGGGGTGATCTATAGGTTGATTTTGGTCCTCTCAAAAAGAGGAATCTAATGAAAATATAATCTTAACCATTTAATATTTCTGAAGTGGAATTTGAACCTAGTTACAAAAATTAACACTCCCTCTCAAGTAGGAATAATTCCACTTGGTGATCACAAGTATATTTTCAAATCACAGTGTCATCACGACTCGACTCCATTTGCTAAAAATTTTTCGAATCTAGAAGAAGAAGAATTGGGGAGCAATAGCTTGTACCCGTACCTAGCAACGAGATAGTTAATCACATAGGGGAGCACATGTCCAACCCTAGAATCTCATCGGGGAGCTCAGTCTCAACCCGGAATCACAAAAGGGGATAAAATCTCAACCCAATCCTATTTCCTACTGATCTTCCCATCAATGACTCTCATCAATAATGTGGTAGAACACCTACATCATAATCAACTTATGTTGTATACCCCAAGCATACTCTCAAATCTTTAGCCAAATGAGGAGTGGTATTCCCATCAAGCCTTGCTTGAGGGTATGATTCCAACTAGGGTATACTCTGCATATACCAGATAGGGGAGTAGCATCTCCAGACCTATGAAGATAGGGAGCAACATATCAACCATGGGTAACATATAGACAAGTGCAATATTGTCTAGATATCCCTCAACCCCAGGATCCCTTCATCTCAATTCCTCACCCCAAGAGCTCAAGCAACTTAGGAAGAGCTTACTTAGTGTCCTCGATCAGTGTTTCCCCTTATCCGAAGGGGCTACATCCATCAATCCAAGTTTTTTTTTGAATACCAAGAACTTCCATTTCGATAATGCCTTAGTGAGAATATCTGCGATCTGATCATCAGTCGATATGTGTTGGAGTCTAACAGCTCCTCTCTGTACCATGTCATAGATAAAGTGATATCGAATCTCGATATGCTTGGACTTGTCATGAAATATAGGATTCTTTTTGAAATATAGGATTCTATGCCAAAAGGATCTCACTCTTTTTATCACAGTATCATTGTGGTATCTAAGACTTGACTAGAGAGCTCACCAAATGGATTTTTTAACCACACAGCTTCGGAACTAGTTGTGTTAGCATCAATGTATTCTGCTTCTACATTGGTTAATGGTACTAAATTTTTCTTCCTGGTCATCCAAGATATCATGGTAGAACCCAAACTGAAACAACATCCATATGTACTCTTATCAGTGACATTACTTGCCTTGTCAACATCAGTGTATACATGAAGTTGGATATCTCTAGCAGAATATCACATACCAAGTGTAATTGATCCATGTAAGTATATCAATACATGTTTGGTTGCAATCCAATGTGCATGGAGGGGCTCAGTCATGAAATAACTCAATGTGTATACTACATAACATATATCCGTACGAGTGTTCACAAGGAACATCAAAGCCCCAATCAACTGTCTATATTCAGATGGATTTACTAGATCAGTTCCAATCACCTTACCACACATTTTCTTGAAGTTCATTTCCATAGGAGTGACCATTGTTTTGCACTCAGTCATACCAAACCTTTCTAGCAGCTTCACTATATACTTTCCTTGTGAGAGAAATATCTTTCCAGGCCTTTTTCGCACCTTAAGGCCCAAAAAGTAGTGCAAGAGACTGGCGTCTTTCATCTTGAATTCATACGCTAGCTTCCTCTTGCATTCGATCATCAACGGTTCACTTCCTGTTAATAATATATCGTCAACATATAGAACCAAAATCAATGGCATACCTTGGAAAACCCTGAAAATAGAGGTTGGGGTCAACACTGATTTTATTGAAACCCAATTTCATTAGATAGTTTTCAATGCGAGCATACCAATCTCAGGGAGATTACTGCAATCCGTACAGTGATTTCTTCAACTTGCAAACATGATTTTTGCGATCTTCCACTTAAAATACCTGTGGTTATTCAACATACACTTATTCCTATAACATACCATGGAGGAAGACAGTCTTTACATCCATCCGATGAAGATCCCATCCTTGACTAGTAACAAGGAAACTATCGAGCGGATAGTTGTGTATCGAGCCACATGAGCAAATGTTTCATCGTAATCTTCTCCCTATTTCTGAGAGAAACCTCAACCTACGAACCTCGCTTTATATTTTTCAATGCTACCATTGATTCCATGTTTGATCTTGAATAAATTTTTTTAATTCACAACATACTTCCCATGCGGTCTTGGCACAACATCCCATACATCATTTTTCACAATAGATTCATATTCTTTGGCCATGGCATCCTTCCACGCTTGTTATTTAACTGCTTCTTCAAATGAGGATGGTTCAGCTTGAATCATGGTGCTCATAGAAGCTACTTAATCCTTATACATGTAAGGTTCCTTCCTTTCTCTGAAGGATCTTCAAATAGGAACAATTATTTTATAATCCTGTAGAGTGTCGCAAAGCCAAAGCGATATCTTCCTAGTAGTAGGATCACTGGGAGGTGGATCTAATGGATCCATAGGCTCCATGGGAATATCAATATCATCTGCCTCGGGCATAGAAGGGATATCTAGAATGTCCTTATCATCATCATCTTCCTTGGGAGGTGGAGGAAGGTCTCTTGCTTTACAAAGTGCTATATATTGATCGAAAGTTATGTCCCTGCTAATTTCAACCTTCCTTTGACCAGGAAAAAATATTATGTATGCCTTAGAGTTTTCGCAATAACCCACAAGAATACTTTTTATTCATGTAGCTTCCAGCTTACTTCTTTTTTCCTTCGGCACATGAAATAATACATGGCATCCAAATATATAAACATGACTGATGTCGAGCTTGTTACCGGTGAATATTTCTTCTGGAGTCTTTTTTCTCAATGCTTGATGAGGTACTCGGTTTTGAACATATACAATAACATTGGTTGCTTCAACCCATATAAATTTTGGTACCTTTTGATCATGAAGCATGGTACAAGTAGCTTCCAATATCGATCAGTTATTCCTTTTAGCTAAGCTGTTCTATTTAGGTCCATAAGGTAAAATAATTTCCTTCTTGATCGCTTCCTTCTTGCAGGAAGCTATGAATTCTTTTGACATGTACTCTCCTCCATTGTCGGACCTGAATACTTTGATTCTTTTCCCTGATTGATTTTCAATCAAAGCTTTGAATTCCTAGAATTTGTCGAAGGCTTCATCCTTGTTCTTGAGGCAGTATAATCATGTATTTCTGGAGTAGTCGTCAATGAAGGTGATGTAGTAGAGATGGCCACCAATCGAGTGTACAGGCATCATACCACATATATCCAAATGACTGAGATGGAGGATGTCAAATGTCTTATTCTTACTTGAGGGGAATGGTCCCCTTGTTTTCTTTCCACTCGCAAAACCTAGAAAAACTCCATCATGCTGAGCTTGAACATTGGGAATACCTAAGACCATTTTCTTCAATTTCTGAAGATCATCATAGTGTAGATGAGCCAACCTGCAGTGCCAAAGTTCACTTAGGTGATTGGTGTTATGAACCAATGCTAGTAGTGGCCTTCCTGTGACTTTGTAGAGTCCTTCAGATCTCAGACCTAATGTGAATGCATCTTTCATTTGTGAATCAGTGGGCCCAGATAGGACCTTTCCATTGATGAAGGCAACCCTCATCCCTTTATCTTCTAATGCAGATATAGAAATCAAATTTTTTATTAGACCTGGCACATACATAACATCATGCAAAAATATTGATTCCCTAGAGTTCAAATGAAATTTAACCGATCCAAATCCTCTTACGGGATGAGTGGAGTTATCTCCAAGAATGATTCTCAAATTAGTCTCCCTCTCTACCATATTAGAGAGGACTTCCTTATAACTAGAGAAGTGAGGAGTGGCCCCACTGTCAACTAACCAACTATCCCATGAATCTGGAGGAGAAGAACTAGTAAGTGTAGAAATGATAATATATTCATTTTTATCCACAGTATAACTTTCTGATGCAAGGGCATTAGACACTAGCCAGCAATGTAGGAGGTTTTGTCCACATGTTGTGGCTAGGAGGGTTCGAAATCATTGAACTGTAATAGCTAGGTGTCAATACCTCAACTGCCTGTTACATTTAGATCAGTTAGGATTAGTAGAAGTCGAATAGTTAGGTTCAGTCCATCTATCATGTTTCAGTTATTTGAGTAAATTGTAATTAGGCCTTTGATTTTCTAAAACGGTCCTCACCGAGGAACCGAAAAGACACGTTGTAATGTATATAACTGGTACACCTCGGATGTATGGAGGAGGATATTTCTACAATAACTTCTGTGTGTTAGCAATTGCTTTCGGTTGAATAAATTTCAGTTCCCATTGATTATCAAATTGTCTCGAGTTGATATTTGTGAGGAAATTTGTTTAATTGTGAAGCGATTGGAGTCTGTGCGTATATAATTACTGAATTGAACTGTTGTACAGTTTCCGCATCCCTCTGTCTATTGTTTCTCTCGAATGGTTCGAACAACCTCTGTGAATTAAATCCCACCCGCAGACGAGGTCTGTGGGAGATCATGGTCGTTGGACTCTGTTTGTTGGTAGTGAAAATCCCGCCAGAAGAGAATTACACTTGTTCTGCTGCTAATTGGAAATCCTGCACGAGGTTAGGCCTGAGTTAGTGAATCAAAGGATAGCGTAACCCTGAATCAACTTGGGTCAATCACTGTTCCAAAACCGCGAGTGGGGTTGCGGAACCAAACCGCCCATGTCGCACTGCTCTTGCGAGGCAAGCGGTATTTTATATTTGGAAGCGATTCCATTGAGTGGTTGATACGTGGCCTAAGGCGGGACCCCCAAAACCGCCTTTTTGCGTGCCATCGCACATTAAAGTTCGACTGAGGAGGCAGTGCGATATCGACGATTGCTGTCGATCTAGAGGGAAGCCCATTGAACGGTGGTCGCATTCAGAAGTAGCCCAGAGATTAACCAAGGTATAGTTGTGTGTATTTAATGAAATTTCCGCCAATCGTATGCTTGGGTCCGGCCTAGAGTATATCAAAGTGTTCCATTGGTGATGTAACTGGGTGATTTACATAAACCCCGAAATATTTAACTTTTACCATATAGTTAAATCCGAGTTGGTGCCTATTTTATATTGGAGATATTATGGAGTTATAAGGGTTGATATATTTAAATTTTTCCAAAGTTTACTAAATGTAATTATTTTTCAATTTCTCTGAAATTGGTAAATAAAATTAAGGAAGAATTGAGGGAGTCTACGTGGAGATTTAGCGAGTAATTGAAAGGAAAATGCTAACAGAGCTACGACATTGGAAGCCAGCTCTCCTTAGGGGTCGACTTTCAGTTTTGTTGCTGTCATTTGTGGTATCAGAGCTGTTGTTTTAAGTTGTTTTTGCAGAGAATTAACATGGCAATCCGAGTTGGTAGAGGTGCTGGCAGAAGGAGAGGCGGACCTATTGCCAATGCAGAAGTGTTGGGAATTTTGCAGAGGTTCGAGGCCAGAATGGATGCCATGGAGCGAAGACAACCCAGAGATCCTGAAGACATCAGTGAACTTGAGATAGAAGAAGCTGAAGAAAATGTTGAGATTCCTCCTGACATGAGGCTCCTCAGAACTGTTCTGGGGTCTGCAGTTAAGCCCAGAATTGAAGTGTCGAGTTTTGTAGGGGAACTGAATCCAGAGGAGCTGGTGGACTGGATTAATGAAATGAACAAGTGCTTTTACTATGAAGAAATGAGTGAGAATAAAAAGGTCAAGTTTGCAGTAACAAAGCTGAAGGGACATGCTGCAATTTGGTGTGATGGAATGCAAGCAGAAAGAAGGAGCATTGGCAAGCAGCCCATCAAGAGCTGGACCAGAATGATGGCTAAGTTAAAAGGTAAATTCTTGCCTAGTGATTATCAACTGACATTGTTTAGGCAAATGCAGAACCTGAGACAGAGGTTGTTGACAATAAAAGAATACACAGAGGAATTCTATAGAGTAAGCATAAGAGCTGGGAAATTTCAGGACACACCAGAGAAGACTACCAGATATGTGAATGGTCTCAAGCTGGAGATCCAAGATGAGATTGTTCTTCTGTCTCCTAAGATAGTTGAAGAGGCCTATCAGATGGCCTTGAAAGCAGAAGAGAAACTCCTGAGGAAGCAGTCTGCCAAAAAGAGAGGTACTTTCCATGGGAAGGGAAGTCAGGGTGGTAGAGGAAAGCCTACTACACCCAGGGATGGAGCTAACAGTAGCTCACCTCAGAATGCATCTACAAAGGGTGATGCAAGAGGCAGAAGGGGTTCTTATAGAGGAAAAGGAGGCAGAGGCAGAGGTAGAGAATTGAGGTGCTATAGATGTCAACAAGTGGGACAGAAGCACTATGAGTGCCTGAAGAATGTGGGTGCTGGTCCAAGAAATGTTGTTGTTGCCCAGGCTGGAGAAGAGGTAGCAATTGAAGAAGAAATTCTACCGGAGAGGGGAGAGTTCTTGGTGGTTAATAAGGTCCTGTTGAAGCAAACCAAAGAGGTCACTGAGCCTGCACAAAGGAAGACTTTGTTTAGGAGCATATGCAAAGTCCAGGGGAAATGCTGCCAGCTAGTCATTGATAGTGGCAGCACAGACAATCTGGTTTCCACTGAGGTAATAGAGAAGTTGAAACTGAAGACAAGGGAGCATCCAACTCCCTACAGAGTGTCCTGGCTGCATAAAGGGCACCAACTGATTGTAAAAGAACAGTGTGAGATAGAGCTGCAAATGGGAAAATACAAAGATAAGGTCCTGTGTTATGTAATGCCCATGGAAGTGTGTCACATACTGCTAGGAAGACCTTGGCAGTTTGACAGAGCAGCAGTGCATGATGGCAAGAAGAACACTTACAAGTTCTTCAAGGATGGGGTGCATCATACATTGATACCTGTTGTGCATGTCAACCCCTCCATTCAAATTTTTGGTCTACCGCCCCATATAAACCTTTAAAACCCCTTCCGCGGCCAAAAGCCTCCATGCCCTGTCTATCGTTGCCCTTTCCGCCTGAAAAATACACCCTACAAAGGCTAAAAACCCACATTCAAAAACATATCGGGCCTAGCCCTTTAGCCTTAACCACTCTGATTTCGATTCCCATGTGACCCGGGCGCAAAACCATATGCCAGGTGGAAAGGGGCTTAACGTTCAACGTTTCGGGCGCGTCTGGAGCCATCAGATCAAGACCAATCGATGGAGCGGAGTCCAGATCACCCGTGGTGGCCCCCGCGCCCGAAAACCAGCGGTTAATTCCGCACCACCTCCACCGGGCTGGCGGTTTTCAATCAAATGCCAGCAATTCCACAAATCACGTGACACGTGTCCCGGGGGTACGATTTTAAAACTGCCCATTTCGCGCGTTAACCTCCGGACAAAATCCGGGCAGCGGAATCCATAGCAGCCGCCGGATTTGTCGGCCTTCATCCAACGGTGGTCGTCCTCCCAAGTTGCACGTGACTTAACCCAGGCTAATCGCACTCCTGGCCCACCACGCATGGTCCGTTGATGATGTTTTAACCGTTGATCCCGTTCATCGATCGTGTGGCTCATAATTGTCTACATTTTCCCCCCCGTTTGACTAGGTCTACAGCCATGTCATTCTTCCACCTGTCCTTCGTACACCCATGTGTCATCATCCCGCGTGTCCATGGTATTTTTCCCCTACCGTATATATATGCGATTTTCATTCATATTCATCATTTTTATTCATTCATCAGGTTTAAACTGTTTTACGTGGAAAACTTACGTCCCGTCAAAGTCTCCACTGTATTTTCTCCACCACCCTGCATGTTCTTGCCATATGGCCATGTCTCCGACGTCACCATCGTCCTCATCTCCATCCCTGTCTGGTTCTCCTTAACTGGTTTGTGTTTTTGCAGGTTTGCCGCGGTAGAAAATTCATCATGACTCACTGCTTTGTTCGCAGAAGTCAAGAGCACTGCCCTCGACAATTTTCAAGGAAGAAATTCAGGAGGGAAGCCAAGGGTAGTTGTATGATATGACCTCATTAATGGAAGCATAAATAAAATCCATTGAACCCTAAATACGCCTGCAGAGAGAAATATTACACGACAAGAAATGTTAATGGGGCCGCATGAAGTATCAGTGAAAGATCGAGAAATACAACGCCCTGCATTAAAGATCTGGCATTTTAATTCAAGATTAGAGGGCCGAAAGTACCATGCACAAACACAAGCAACCTCAAGGTTTTATTGCAGTAGATTTTTCTCTTCCAGTCAAGTACAGAACATTTGTATATTTTATTCTTTGTATCTTGTTAAGAGTAGATTTTCATCCTCAGCATTTATTTCATGAAGCAGTAGCAAAGTACTTGCACCAGTTCAGCACCGCCCAACAGCATAGGCGGGTTTTTCTTTCAGATTTGTTTTAAATTAGATCATTAAATGTATATCACCTACCTCATTCTCTAGAGCTTTTGGTTTCTCTTATAAAAATGAGGAAAAAAGACATTGTGAGGGTTCCAGATTTCTATCAGCAAACTGTGCAGTGAGAATTCCTTGTATACATCTTGTAAAGCTTTGTGTAAAGGCTCAGAGCCCATAGGGTTTCAGTGAGGAGGAGTTATAACTGTAATGAGGATTCTGGTCTTTGGTATCCCACAGTATGTAATCCTTTCTTATGTGTTAATATAATATCTCATTTCATGATATTTATATTCTTTTATCATGTCCTAGAATGCGAGTGGCTCACTGGTTTTAAGTAAGGATTCATCCTAGTTGATGCCCATACTTGGATTAGTCAAGTGCTTTAAATAGGCCTAGTCATGATATATTGTTCCATGTTCATTTCATTCATATTTTCTGCTATATTAGTTACTTGAGGAGGGTGCTTTTAAAACACCATTGTCATGTATGGATTCTTAGTTGGATAAGCCCATATGTGGTTCTGTTGTGTATCTGGGTATCGGCCTCATGCTAACTAATATCTTCTTTATGTTTCTTCACTGCATCCACTTTCCGATATCTAAATTCTGTGACATACTACTTGAACTGGCCCTCTTTGCAGTAAGTTGTCTCTTAACTGTCTGATGCTTTTGTATTGGAGTTTTGCATGTTGTTCCTACATTATTCTTATCTTTGTATCAGCTTCTGAGAGTGTTTGGTCCCATTTAAACTAATTTCCTTGTTTTACAAGTGATAGTAAGAGATCTTTTGGATTGACAACCCAAGCTATTTTATGAGCTCCTTGCTATGCTAAGATGTCCTAGGCACTGGTCTATAGCAACTCTAGGCTGTCTCTAGGGGTGACAAAATTGTCTACAACAATACCCATGGAAGAAGGAGAGCCATCAAGCAGAGTGGTTGATCCAAAGACCTTGTTGCTGAGCGGGAAGGAATATCTGCAGCAGATAGAAGAAGAAGAGGTAAGTTTTACTTTAGTTTGCAAACCTAAGGCAGTTCTTACTTCTGCAAAGATTTCTGATTTGCCAATAGAAGTCTAAGAGATGTTAGACAATTATTGTGACATTGTTGTGGATGATTTACCTGATGAGCTGCCACCTGTGAGAAAGATCATCCATCAGATAGATTTTATCCCTGGTTCAAATCTGCCAAATAAGGCAGCCTACAGAATGACTCCCATAGAAAATGAGGAAATCAGGAGACAAGTACAGGAATTGGTGGACAAGGGATTGATCAGAGAAATTTTGAGTCCATGTTCAGTACCAGCAGTATTGAGCCCAAAGAAAGATGGAGGCTAGAGGATGTGTACTGATTCCAGAGAAATCAATAAAATAACAATCAGGTACAGATTCCCTTTGCCCAGAGTTGAGGATTTAATGGATTGTTTGAGTGGTGCTAAATATTTTTCAAAGATAGATTTAAAAAGTGGATATCATCAGATCAGAATAAGAGAGGGTGATGAGTGGAAAACTGCCTTTAAAAAAAATGAAGATCTGTATGAATGGATGGTCATGCCTTTTGGGTTATCAAATGCACCTAGCACTTTCATGAGACTTATGAATGAAGTATTGAAAGAGTTCATTGGTAAATTTTTGATAGTGTATCTGGATGATATATTAGTTTTCAGCAAAACTAAAGAAGAACATTTAAGGCATATTAATTATGTCTTGAAGAAGCTGCACCAAGAGAAAATGTTGATAAACTTAAAGAAATGCTCATTCATGAAGGAAGAGTTGGTTTATTTGGGTTTTGTTGTCTCTACAGAAGGATTGAAGATGCATCGAGAAAAGGTTAAGGTAATTGTGGAGTGGCCTTCACCCATAAATGTTTTTGAGGTAATAATTTTCCATGGACTTGCCATTTTTTACAGGAAATTTATAAGAAACTTCAGCAAGATTAATGCACCCATCATTGAGACAATAAAAAAGAGCAAACAACCATTTAAATGGACTGCTGAAGCAGAGAGAAGCTTTAAAATTTTGAAGCAAAAGATAACTGAAAAGCCTATTTTGATTCTGCCTGATTTCACTAAACCATTTCAAGTGAAGTGTGATGCCAGTGGAGAGGCCATTGGAGCTGTGCTGAGTCGGGATGATAGGCCTGTAGCCTATTTCAGTGAAAATTTGAATGACACCAGAAGGAATTATTCCTCTTATGAGAAGGAATTCTATGCAGTTGTTCAGACATTGAAAAAGTGGAGGCATTATTTGATGTCCAAAGAATTTGTACTATATGATGATAATCATGCTTTGCAATACATTGTAAAGCAGCCCAAATTAAATCATAAGCATGCCAAATGGGTTGAATATCTCCAAGATTTCAACTTTGTTTTGAAACACATAAGTGGCCAAGCAAATAAAGTAGCTGATGCTTTGAGTAGGAGGCACATGCTTGTTCAAGAAACCAATTTTGAAGTTGCAGGGTTTTATTTTCTCAAGGAATTGTATAAAATAGATTCAGATTTTAAGGAATCATTTGAGGCATGTTGTAACCCTGTTCTAACAGATAGAAGCCAGTGGCTGGATTATTTCTTGCAAGAAGACTTACTATTCAGAAGGAATCAATTGTGTGTACCAAAATGTTCCATGAGAGAAAATTTGATCAAAGAAAAGCATAGTGGTGGACTTGTTGGACACTTTGGTACTGAAAAAACTTATGAGCAGCTGAGTCACTTCTATTATTGGCCCAAGATGAGAGCAGAAGTGGACAAGTTTGTAAAAAATTGCAAAATCTGTCAATATGCCAAAGGAAGGAGCCAGAATGCAGGATTGTACACTCCCTTGCCTATTCCAGACAGGCCTTGGGACATGGTGAGTATGGATTTTGTTCTAGGATTTCCCAAGACTCGGAGAGGGAATGATGCAGTCTTTTTTGTAGTGGACATATTTTCCAAAATGGCACATTTTATTCCATGTTATAAAACTAGTGATGCCACCCATGTTGCTAACTTGTTTTTCAAAGAAGTTGTTAGGTTGCATGGGTTGCCCAAGAGTATTGTTTCAGACAGAGACACCAGATTTGTGGGCCATTTTTGGAGGACACTGTGGAAGAAACTTGGTACCAAACTGATTTTTAGCTCAGCTTATCATCCTCAGACAGATGGACAAACTGAGGTAGTGAATAGGAGTCTAGGAAATTTGTTGAGAAGTCTTGCAGGAGAGCATCCCAAGCAATGGGACCATATTTTGCCCCAGGTAGAATATGCATATAATGAATCACCTCACAGGAGCACAGGACAGAGTCCATTCCATACTTTTTATGGAATGCACGCCAGAGGAATATCAGAATTAATAAATTTGGGAAAGGCAGAGCTAAGAAGTGCTGATGGTGAGGAATTCGCTTCAGAGATCCAAGCCATACATGAACAAGTGAAACAACAACTACAAGGCAGCAACATCAAATACAAAGGCATAGCAGACTTGAGCAGAAAAGAAGTCCATTTTGAAGTAGGAGATCTGGTTTTGGCACACTTGAGAAAGGAGAGATTCCCAAAGAAGCAGTATAACAAACTGAAGTTCAAAAAGATTGGACCATGCAAGATACTTAGAAAGTTTTCTGCAATTGCTTATGAGATTGAATTGCCTCCTGATGTTGGAATATCTCCCATTTTTAATGTTGCAGATTTGTACAAGTATGAAGATGATGGTGCAGAAGAAAGATCAGCAGAAAAGGAACAGATTGAGTGGGAAAAGCAGCTACCTCCAACAAAACCATTACAACCAGAGAAGATATTGGACAAAAGAGTGTTCAGGAAGACCAAAGGACAAGAGTACTTTCAGTACTTAGTCAAATGGAAGGATAAGCCAGAAGAATATGCCACTTGGATGACTGAAGGAATGTTGCAGAAGATAGGCAAATCAGTGGAAGAGCTCATGGATAGGAGCCCAAGAAGAAAATCACCCTCAAGAGTCTAATGTAGGGGCATTAGACACTAGCCAGCAATGTAGGAGGTTTTGTCCACATGTTGTGGCTAGGAGGATTCGAAATCATTTGAACTGTAACAGCTAGGTGTCAATACCTCAGCCGCCTATTGCATTTAGATCAGTTAGGATTAGTAGAAGTCGAATAGTTAGGTTCAGTCCATCTGTCATGTTTCAGTTATTTGATTAAATTGTAATTAGGCCTTTGATTTTCTAAAACGTTCCTCACCAAGGAACCGAAAAGACACGTTGTAATGTATATAACTGGTACCCTTCAGATGTATGGAGGAGGAGATTTCTGCAATAACTTCTGTGTGTTAGCAATTTATTCCAGTTGAATAAATTTCAGTTCTCGTTGATTATCAAATTGTCTCGAGTTGATATTTGTGAGGAAATTTGTTTAATTGTGAAGCGATTGGAGTCTGTGCGTATATAATTACTGAATTGAACTATTGTACAGTTTCCGC
The DNA here is from genome assembly GCA_034641835.2 of Pinus albicaulis. Taxonomy (NCBI): domain Eukaryota; kingdom Viridiplantae; phylum Streptophyta; class Pinopsida; order Pinales; family Pinaceae; genus Pinus; species Pinus albicaulis. Next base: position 242,649,188 of record CM076580.1, read on the forward strand.
ATCCCTCTGTCTATTGTCTCTCTCGAATTGTTTGAACAACCTCTGTGAATTAAATCCCACCCGCAGACGAGTTCTGTGGGAGATCGTGGTTGTCGAACTCTGTTTGTTGGTAGTGAAAATCTCGCCGGAAGAGAATTAAACTTGTTCTGCTGCTAATTGGAAATCCTGCCCGAGGTTAGGCCTGAGTTAGTGAATCAAAGGATAGTGTAACCCTAAATCAACTTGGGTCAATCACTGTTCCAAAACCGCGAGTGGGGTTGCGGAACCAAACCGCCCATGTCGCACCGCTCTTGCGGGGCAAGTGGTAGTTTCCATTTGGGAGCGATTCCATTGAGTGGTTGACACGTGGCCTAAGGCGGGACCCCCAAAACCGCCTTTTTGCGTTCTATTGCACATTAAAGTTCGACTGAGGAGGTAGTGCGATATCGACGATCACCGTCAATCTGGAGGGAAGCCCATCGAACGGTGGCCACATTCAGAAGTAGCCCGAAGATTAACCAAGGTATAATTGTGTGTATTTAATGAAATTTCCGCCGATCGTATGCGTGGGTCCGGCCTAGAGTATATCAAAGTGTTCCATTGGTGATGTAACTGGGTGATTTACATAAACCCCAAAATATTTAACTTTTACCATATATTTAAATCCGAGTTGGTGCCTATTTTATATTGGAGATATTGCGGAGTTATAAGGGTTGATATATTTAAATTTTTCCAAAGTTTGCTGAATGTAATTATTTGTCAATTTCTCTGAAATTGGTAAATAAAATTAAGGAAGAATTGAGGGAGTCTATGTGGAGATTGAGCGAGTAATTGAAAGGAAAATGCTGACAGAGCTACAACATTGGAAGCCAGCTCTCCTTAGGGGCCGACTTTTAGTTTTGTTGCTGTCACTTTCATACCTAGAAGCCCTTGACTTCTTTTGAGACAGATGATCTTCTTCATGTTAGCTGGAAGAATCTGTTCTTCTCCTTTCATATCTTCTGTCACGGTTGTTTCTTTGATTGTATCTTCTTATTTAATTCTTGTTGTTGCTTCTGTTGTTATATCGTGGCCTCTTTCTATTATCGGGACAATCACGGGAATAGTGACCTTTCTTGTGGTAGTTGTAGCATCAAATGTGTGCCAGTGACTCGTCATTCCTTACTTCTGAGTTTGGAGGAGGAGGTCTTATAGACGTGCCTCCTTTTGATCTCTTTCTTTTGTTATGGGAAACATATGTAATAGGCTCTCCTTCTTCATGTTTCTGAATCCTTAGACTTGCTATCATTCTCGATTCTTATTGAGTCAGCTTCCCAACAATTTCATCAAATGAAGAAAGAACGTTGTTTTTTTTTATAGTAGTAATGAAGGTTTCCCAAACAGGAGAGAGACCTCTAAGAGTCATAATAACCAGCTCTCTGTCAGGCACATTCTCTTCAACACTCTGCAATTGATCTCTAAGACGAGAGATCCTCATAATCTAAGACTGAACACTTTTACCTTTTTTCATATTCATTTCCTTGATTTGATCTTTCAAGGTGATAATCTCATTCAGATTGTTAACTTCATACATGTTGGCTATCTTCTCATACATGTCTTTATATTTTCTTAAATTCCCAACATATGCAAGTAAATGATCTTGTAAACCATCCATTATGATTTGCTTTTCTTTGGACTCACCTTTCTTTTACCTGTTCTTGAGAGAGGCAAAAGCATTCTCTATAGTTTCGGGCATCATTCCTTGAATATATTCCAGCCGGCTATGATTTCCAATTTGACTTTCCATGCAGCGAAATTTGATGAATCACCCAATTTCTCGTGCTCTTTGAAGGTAGAGGAAGACACCTTGACCTTGGCTCGTGGATCTGATTTCTGATAATGAGGGCTTCACTGCTTGTCTTCTCTTGGGATTTTCCTTCACCTTAGCTCTAATACCATGTTAATTTTTCGTATTTTTCTATGATGTATCAATTACTTTATCGAAAACTCGATTTTTCATTAACAATGCATTTAGATATTAACAGTGTAAATAACCATAAATTGTAATTGAGGCTAGAAAAATGCATGCACTGATAATAAAAGACAATAGAACAACCATAAGACACAATAGATTGGTCCAAGACCAGGGAAAAACCCCACTATGGGGGAAACCCTTTTAAATCTTCTTCTTTAATAGATCGTCATAAAAAAAATTCAACAGAGAGTACAATGAGCCCAATAGATATATGCAATGGAAACAAATAGATCAAATCTGCAGATTCGCATATCTACTACACCAAGAGAAGGGATCTTATGAATCACCAAGTGATCTCAACTATCAAGTCCTAGATCTGAATCCAAGATGTTGTTAACGACTGTTCTAAAGTGACCATGACTGAGCAACAGATGAGTGAAGGCACTGCACAAGCAACTAACTATGATCCAATTCATATCTTCCCATAAAAATCCCTTAGTCGTGGGCTTAAAATGCTCAGCTCGTTTCTGAAGCTCCCTTAGCCACGAAATAAACACTTTGTGTCCGCGGCTAAGGTCCTGATCAGCCAGGAGCCCTAGTCACGCCCTGAAGATGGCCTTCCTGTGGATATACCAGCTCAGTCGCGACCTTGACAAGGCATGCCCGTGGCTCTGGCTCAGCTCAGCCGCTAACTCAACACAACCTGCCCACACCTCTGGCTTAGCTCAGATGCTACATCAACATAGCCTGCCCATAGCGCTGGCCCAAAATACCCAGATTAAATGTGAGCTTCTATCTATGACTCCGATCCTTTGCTCAAGCTTCTCTTGACGTACTTGTGTGAGCCAAGAGATAAAAATAGGAACCAATACCAAGAGAGAATGAATAATATCTCACGAGTGAATGTGTGAGAATGAGCTTGGGGTCGCTTATATTTATATATTTTGTGAGCGGCTGCTTGGGGCTTTGACCAAATCCATGTGTTGAGGTCAACCCATTCCATTTCATTAATGATTAAAATAATTCATAACTTAACTTCCATTTAACCGATTGGTGCGATCTATAGGTTGATTTTGGTCCTCTCGAAAAGAGGAATCTAATGAAAATATAATCTTAATCTTATGAGCTGTCTGAAGTGGAATTTTACCCTAGTTGTAAAAAGTAACACCTTCTAGTGGGTGCTGGAGAACGAAAGAAGGTTGTATCCTTCTACAAGTGGGTGCCCGTGTACTTGTAAGATTTTGTGCCAGTACAATATTGAATAATATTTTCTTTATATAATAAGAAAGAAGGCAGAGACGACAACAACAACGGTTTTCTCCCACATTGGGTTTCCACCTAAAAATTCTGGTGTTCTCATTTTTTGTTGTGTTTATTATGTGTGATCGTTCATTCTACTCTTATTGCTCACGAGTACTGTTTAATTAATGAATAATAAAGTAACAATGCATTGGTTAAAGATGAAAAGATGGTGAAATATATGAAAAGTTAGTTAACTGGATATACATTATTTTTCTTTACTGAAATATCGTACATATGCTGGTTGCATAAATGACATCAAAATAAGAAAATGAAAAGTTAAAGTGTGTTTAAAATACTGATTCACCCCCCCCCCCCCCCCACCAGTATTTTTCCCAACAGTAGCATATTAATGTAAGGCTCTTGTTGTAACCTTGCATAATTATCATGAATCTTTTAATTAGTCTAGTTACTCGCATATTTGATAAAGTAAGTGTCAAGTCATGCAAGGAAGCAACATCATAGGATAATAGGAAAACATATCAATAGACATTGATATACCTTGGAAACCCTGAAAGGAAAACCAAAAATTATCAAACATTTCATAAGGGTGTTCACCCCTAACTCAATGGTTGTAAAAAGTCCATCCTTTGACCATTGTTAAATATATCACAAATAAATATCATCTTAAATTCAAACAAAACTAGCTAGAATATATTACATTAATCATGGTATCCTTTACCCCACAATTCCTCAAACATTATGTTTTTGCGGCTTGGTTGTTCCCTATAATAGATCATCCCACAATTGACATTCCCTCAATCTTCATGGACCATTAGTTCATTGCCTACCATAAAGTTGAATATAATCCATCCTTCGCATAAGACACAATCCTTTCCTGCAATTACTACCATCAACAGTTCTGACATCGTGATTATAAAATATCGATCAAACCCAAACAATAAGTCTTCACTAGTTATGCCTCAAACATATTTTCATGTGCATAATTAAAATGTATACAAAGTATCGATATATTCCTCTTTTATTGACACCGCACATGCATTAATTATAATCACATAAATACCAAAACGTAGTTTATTTATCTTCACATGTGTTTGGTTATGTCATATTTCTATTCATCCAGGTTTCACATGCATAAAGTAAAATACATAAAGACGACCAAGGCATACTCATTATCCATGCTTCACATGTATCATGAGAAAGTAAATTAATTACGTTCTACTTATGCCCACAATAATACTGTAATATTAAAAGGAACCCCCATGTCTATTACCATCTCTTCTCACACGAAGAGGGAAATCATTCCAAATATAACACCACAATAACTATTATTTCTTTCCACTGAAACAACCCACATTTTTCTAGAGGACAACTAGCATAATCACTATTATCTGTATGCATGCAATTACATAAACTTTATCCAAAAGAAACTAGCCCCTCATCTATTGTCCTTGTGCATGCAAATAAGTATTCTTTTTCCAAAAGAACCTAACGCAATGGCTATTATTCTTGCATGCAAATACATAATCTTTTCCAAAAGAAATATAACAAAAATAGTTATTCTTTTCATGCATGCAAATACATACTTATTTTTAAGAAATACAACACTATAATTATTCTTTTCGTGCACATAAACATGTATCATTTTTTTCAAGAAGTAGAACACAATAGCTTTTCTTTTCATGCACATAAACACATATTTATTTGCAAGAAATCTAACACATTATTTATTATTTTGTGCATGTAAACAAATACTATTTTTCCAAAAGGAAATAATACCATAGTTATTATTTTGGCGCATGCAATTACATATGTCTCTAACACAATAACTATTATTTTGTGCATTTAATACATATTTCTTCCTCAATAAATCTAACTCAATAGCTAATTATTTTATATATAAAAACACATTCTCTTTTTCAATAAAAGTAATGCAATAGTTATTATTTTTATGCATATGAATATGTGTTCTTTATAACACAATAACCATTACCTTTGTGCATACAAACACATAATCTTTTCAAGAAAAAAACACGAGTTCTTATCTATGTATGCACAAGATTCATATGTTTTCCTTTACAAACTATTAACACATCTAATTTATCACCTTGCAGTTTTTCCAAGAAACAATGTGGCTAATATTTTATGCAAACGATATTCACATGCACCTTTCTTTTTCTTAAGAAAATGGATACTTTATTTTCTTTTAAATGCAAAATATTTGTAACCAAATTCTTCTTTCACGAAGAATAACATGAATACTTATCTCTTGTGTGCAATACCCATGAAGTTTTCCTCATCCTTGAAAACTAAGAAGCTGTGGATATCATAGCTCATCATAAATATTGTATAATTTTGTCCTTAAATTAAAATTACTAGACTTACATTCCCCACAAATTTGATCTGAAATTCAGGTACACTGCATCCACACTTTCTTACACCGACAGGATACAAATAAGTAATATTGGAACAACTACTACCTGTGTTTAGGAAATATTCATAGTCTGCGTCCAAGCATACCAAGTATGGGAGTAGAAAGGCACATAATGTAGTTATTCCGATAAAGAAAAGGATGGGTAGAGGCTTGGAGTAAAGGCCAAGAACATATATTTCCATTGAAAGAAAATGTGATGATAAACATGGGTCACGGTCTTCGAAAAATAAGAAATATTTCTCATCGCCCATATGCAACCACCTTTCCAAATTAAGTGTAGAAATCTCCCAAATAAACTATAACAATTAGCCACGTCTAAAAACTCTCAAATATTTTATCTTGGAACAGATCATGAGGTAAGTTCAAATCATTTCAAAACCCTAACAAATACTTGGCATTAACTAATCGAGATCATGTTAATGATATAATTTTATGTTAATAAATTAGATATGTCGCATAAACTTTCTGGATGGGGCCCTATTAGATATTCCCCTCCTTAAGATAACATCATCATTGATGTTCATCTCCCAATCTCCCATTGGAACTTTATGATCTTAATTGTTTTTAGCCTTCACAATCATATTTCATTCATGACATAACAACCAAAATAACCAGAAGGGAATCCTTCCCCTTCAAAATGAAGGATTTTGTTTCCAAGAAATGTTAATAAGAAAAAATAATAGTGTTTTATCAATAATCATAAACATTTACAACCACAAAATATCCAATTTTTACTTAAATCATTTAGCCATTATTCAATTTTATAGAAACAAAAACAAAGTCTCTATACCGACTTATTATTACTGGCCAATTACTATTGGAAATCATGGTCACTTTACGAAAAAAATTAATTACAAGTGTTTATCAATTGTGTAAAGCACTCTAAGAGTGGTTTTACAACCCAAAAACAAGCACCTAGGGTGGTTTCATAGCCTCCATGCCAAGCATTCTATAGCATATGACCAACAAATTCAATATAATCACAGTAATCACAACATTTCAATCATTAATTATTTATGCAATGTCAAGTGATATTTTAATCACAGTACTTCTAGAAGTACTCAAATAGCACCTAGCTCTCTAATCATTGAAATGATCAATAATTGAACCAAGTGCATAATTTCATAGCCCCCTATAAATACATCCACAAAATTGGTAAAACAATAGAGGAACTACACTTCCAGTAATTCCTTTCCGAGCACTAGGATCCTTTCCTATCAAGATGTACATAAAGTTATTACACAATCATATATAAAATTCATTTTTAACACATCACTTATCTGATTTTTTAACATGGTTTTCCAAGAAAAACTTAGTGGGCAAAAGAGTGCTCCTAATAACCAATGGGAACTAGTTCCCACAGCCATATTGAGTGAATTTCACATCCAATACAATTCCCTAACAGTGACCACACTTGATATAACACATGATTCCTATTGGTAGCGTCCTTCTTATTCCTTTAATAACTTCTTTTCCCGAGGAATTTAGAGTTAAAAAACTCACTCTTTGCGCCTCCTCCAATAAGCTCCAAAATCAATAGGGTTGCCTCAGGCTTCTCCCCTCTCACCATCTTGGCCAACCCCTTTCTCTTACTGAGATCATCTCTCTATAGGGAGAGGAAATATGGGCATACAACTTCATTTTCCCATGGCCCTCCTTGGGCCTTTACCAACTATCCTATGATTGTTTGGGATGTGGAATTCTCTTTTTGCATCCTTTCCCAATGTAGTTTACATAACCAACCATATTCACATTAACATTAAAGCAGAAGGAACATTTATGTACATCATGTATTCATACTTGACCCTCACCATGGGTCCCATAGTTTATAAAAGTAAATTTGATAGGAAATCATAACTAGAATCTCATTTCATATGGATGGTATTCATATTAATCAACATGCAATTTAGAAAAACATTGCCATATCTTGCATATCATAACAGTAAACATTATACCTTCACTTTTGTAGTTGCAAATCACATTGCAATGTTTTATCTTCCACTAGTTCTTATATTCCATGTTACTAGAATCTTAGTGACATAATTATGCCTCCGTTAAGATACTCCTACTTAATCACACTAGCAACATTAGTCACGACTGATTTTGATAAAACCATACCTTCTACAAAATATCTCGCCAATTTTACTTTTCACATGCATCAATGTTCTCAATATTTCAACGATGTAGAAAGGTATTGGTCATGTTTCTTTTTCCATAAAACATTTCCATGCATTAAAAGTAAACATTACAAATAAGGATACATCTTCCAGATGCTACATCCAAGGAAATTTAAAACAAAGCTTCCATGAAGTTGTTTTCCAAACAAGCATTAAGGGAACATGACCTTCAAAAATACCATAGTTCTAATTCATGAAAAATGACATTTCATTTACACATATGTATCTAATCAAAAATCATTATGAAACATTACTAAATTCAAGTTAATCACACATACTTTTCTTGGTTAAACAAATTAGTAATGTCAATAGATTCAAAATTCCATCCAGGTTTTTTTTAGCAACGTCAACGAAGACACCACATGTCCACAACACAATGGAATTAACTGATTAGGTTTAATATATAAATTTACCATAATATTCACACACACTATATGGATTTTAAAGGATGAAATTAACTTATTTGTTAAATGTAGGATGCATACTAGCTAGCATCATCATTGAATCATCAACTTGTAGAGTTGTGAATTTTGAACAAACAACATAGTCAACAACATTTGATTACCACTAGTTCTATAATTAAGTTGTTAGAACATACATAATTTATTTCATCTCAAATATTATAATATTATCAAATAGTTTTGGTTGCTCTCATCAAACCAATTATCATTTACGTATGCCCATATACAAAGACAACCCTTTTTCCATTTCTATTTTTTATTAATTACATAACAATGCATTTCTATCAAATTAGTCATTTTAAAGACACTATTTTATCATGATCTAAGTTCTTCAAGAACTTTCAGTCCTATGTATGCATTGTTAAACATTATCCACTTCTACAATCATCATAGTTTTCTTGAAAATGCATAGAAACCTACAAAAACACGGATTTATCATTAGTAAGTGAGCGTTGATAACAATTATGGTAGCAATCTAATCAACCTTAAATTCAATAGTGTATGGACAACATTATGCATATTGCAATATCCCTTCGAGGATAATTTTAATACTTAGTCATCCAATACTAATTCATGAAAGGTAGCGCAATATACTAAATAATAAATGCTACCAACCATCATAAACTCAATCAAAATCCATGAGAGTCCTTTCAATGTCTTTTAAAACATTCAATTTTCCTCTTCAAAGATAACACCCATTTTTATATATTCCTTGCCTATCACACAAAACAATGCATGTATTCATTCTTTTATTAAAAGAAATGCATTGTAATTCTAATCACTTTTACTTAAATGCACCATAAAGAATTATTATAAGAGTATGCATGCAAAGATTGGTAGTTAATCCAAACTATCACTAGTGAGTGCTCAAGATTGTCCATAAATACAACATAAATTTTATGGTATTTTATCTGCATAATTAATCAAATATCATGAGCGCAAGTATTCTTTAAAACAAACATTGCACTTGCCATTTTTCAATGTGGTAATTAATACCATCATGCATCTCATATCACATGCAATATACTACATACATTACCATGTAACTTTCGTTAGTGTCATAAATGAACTTATATCCATTGGCACCATTCCTCTACTTCGTTTCTGCTTATAGATTCCCAAAAGGAGCTAGTGTTGCAACCTGGCTCTGATACCACTTGTAACATCCTTTGGTATACTTCATGTAAACATACATAGGATTAGAAAAAATTTCATGGAATGTAATATTTACAATCATCTATTCCATATTTCTTAACTAACCATTAGATAAACCATTATCATTACATACATTAACTTTAGGAATGAAATACTAATTTACATAACATAACAACCATTGTTGTAGTGATGGCGGTTCAAGGGGGTTTGCAGAGATGTCTCATGCTCTCGTGTCGGTTTGGCCTCTCACCAGGCTAGACGTCTCCAGATTATGATGAAGGCGCCGGCTTGCGGGTTTCTGCCCAGGTATGACTGGAAAAGAGAGGAAGTTGCCGTCTGGGCGGCCCCACACCCTGCTATCGACTCTGCTGGATTTGAAGAGGCCGCCTTCACAACGTTTTGCTTCGCAAACAGGTTTTTTCCTGAATATTTCTCCGATCTCGCTTTAGCAGATTGTCAGATATGGATCTGGCCCTCGAGCATGACATTTTGGCATGCAGGTTTTCCTGTGAAGGTAATCTATTTTGTATGGGTTGCAGAAGTAAATCACCAGATTAGTGTGCCTATGCTCAGGTCGTCCTTCAGCTTAAATGATGCCGCCGTCTAGATGGCAGCCTGCATGGCAAAAGCCCCAATCGGCCTTGATGCTGCCGGTTTTGCAGCGGATCACCACTCAAGCAGAAGCAACCCTGAAAACCCCTTTAATCATTTCTTGGGCGCACGAAAGCAGAGGATCTGTCCATCGAATCTACCGGATCGGCCTGCAAAGGATCCAAAGTTAGGCCTACGCACCGACTGCTTCCATGTTCCTCGACCTGCTTTATCCATGAGCCTGGCGAATCAGAATATGGATCTGCTCACCACTTCCCATCAGGTAATCTCAAATTTCTTCCAGATTTTTGTCAAATCTCCTATGGGTAAATCATACTTAATCTGGATACGAGCAGAAAACTCCGTTTTGTACCTGAAACAGCAGATCTGGGAACTGATGGGATATCTGGTCCCGATCCAACACCTAGTGAGTGGTAGACACTCCCTACAGGATAACAGATCAATGATGGAATATGGAATTAAAGCTGACTCGACCATCTTACTGAACCTTCGGTTGAGATGGGGTGTTGTACAGCAAGGGAAACCAAGCTCTGCAGGAGGAGAAAAGGGGAAAAAAGCCACACCCCAGCAGCAACCATCTGGCGGCCTCTCCTATAAAAATATTCTACAGGGTACCAAATCTGCAGGGCCACCGTCGGTTCAAGAAGGAGCTGTTCCAAGGCCTTACATCATGGAATAGTTAGGACAAACACCTACTTTCAAAATTGATTCTTCAGGAACAGAGGATTATGTTAAGACATATGAAACCCAAGCACTCATCTGTTGTTTTAATTGTTTCTGGCCTAAACCCATGGATCTGTTCCATTGGATTTTCACACAATGGACCATGGAATGTGACATTCACCTCTGTTCCAAAGGTTTCTTCATTGTTAAGTTTAAATCTATGGAGATCATAGATCTTGTCATTGAATCAGGACCTTGGTTTTGGGGTTCTACAGGCCTGTTCCTGACCCCTTGGTTTCCTGATTTTGACCCAAATACCATGACAATTGCTAGAATGCCGGTATGGGTGCGTTTACATAATCTCCCTCTCCACTTTTGGAGTGACCAGGTTCTGGAGGGAATCAGCAACAGTATTGGAAAATACATCAAAACTGATACAGAAAGAATTGAGGAGAGAATCTATACCTTCGCTCGGATCTGCGTAGAATTGGACCTGAGTAAAGGACTTCCGGAGAATATTATGCTGTCTTACAAGCAACAGAACGGGCTGCAAGGACTCGATTATGAAAATACTGCCTTCAGATGCAGAATTTGTCGGATGCCAGGACACCTTCAAAGCTCATGCCCAGACGCAAAGAAAGGAAACAATAAAAAGAAACAGAAAGAGAAACATAGAAAAGGGTGGCATTACCCTCCTCCGGTCTCAGAGGACGAGGAATCTGAAGCAGAGGAGGATCCCATTCCCACTGGAAAAAATGAGACTACCCAAGGACAAGAAGTTCAAAGGAAAGAAATTTCAGATCAAAAGGACCCTCAGTACTACCAGACTCAGTCAGAAAGGACAGGAAGGACAAATGAGGATCAGTCAGAAAGGACAAATGAGGATATAGGTGCCGGAGGAGTCAAATGTCATCACTCCTCGGACACTTCAGATTCAGACAAGGATACATGACCTCAAATATCAGGAAATCAGTTAGTCCTTGTAACGACTGCGCCTCCCGAGAGCGGGTGGAGCAAGGTCAAGAAGAAGAAGGGGAGGAAAACCTGAGCTGTGGGACAGCTACCCATGCTCTGGCTGTTGCGGTTCTTTTTTGAGCCAACTAGTTTTTCTCTGTCTTCTATCTCGAATCTTTTCTCTTTTGGTAGCTTTGCTACGTTGATTGGTGTGCTAAAGCACATGTGCCCCTTGGGAAGTTGTCTGAAATGCTCTACATATGCTCCATGTAACTTTTCATTTTTACAATAAAAAGTTACTAATTTTTTTCTGTGGAAAAAAAAAACAACCATTGTTGTAGCATATTCACGTAAGGTTCCTATTGTAACCTTTCATCATTATCATGGATGTTTTAATTAGGCTAGTTACTTACATATTTGATAATTTAAGTGTCACTTCATGCAAGGAAGAAACATCATAAGAATAACGCAATAGGAAAACACATCAATAGACATCAATATATCATGGAAACACTCAAGGGAAAAACCAACAAACACTTATTTGATTAAACATTTCATGAGGTTGTTCACCCCTCGCTCAATGGTTGTAAGGGAGTCCATCCCTTGACCATTTTTAAAAATATTACAAAGAAATATCGTCTTAAATTCAAAAAAGACTAGCTAGAAGCTATTACACTATGTCTTTGTGGCTTGTTTGTTCCCTGCAGTAGATCATCCTGCAATTGACATCCCTCAATCTGCATGAACCATTAGTTCATTTCTTTCCATAGTTAAATATAATCCATCCTTCACATAAGACAAAATACTTTCCTAAAATTACTACCATCAACATTTCTAACATCATGATTATAAAATACTTATAAAACCCAAATAATAAGTCTTCACTAGTTATGCTTCAAACATATTTTCATGTGCATAGTTAAAATGTATACAAAGTATCGAGACATGCCTATTTTATTGACACCGCACATGCACTAATTAAAAATACATAACTACCAAAACATGGTCTATTTATCTTTACATGTGTTTGGTTATGACACATGTATATCCATCCAAGTTTCAGATGCCTAAATTAAAATACATAAAGACTACCAAGGCATACTCGTTATCCCTGCTTCACATGTATCATGAGAAAGGAAAGTAGCTATGGTCTACTTCTTCCCATAAGAATATTTTAATATTAAAAACAACCTCCATGGTTATTACCATCTCTTCTCACACAAAGAGGGAAATTTTTCCAAAGATAACACTGCAATAACTATTATTTCTTTACCATTGCAACTACCCACATTTTCTAGAGGAAAACTAGCACAATCACTATTATATTTGTGCATACAATTACATAAAATTTATCCAAAATAAAATAGCCCCTCAACTATTTTCCTTGTGCATGAACATACATATTCGTTTTCCAAAATAACCTAACACAATGGCTATGAACATACATATTCTTTTTCCAAAAGAACCTAACACAATGGCTATTATTCTTGCATGAAAATACATAATCTTTCTAAAATAAGTCTAACACAATAGTTATTATTGTCATGCATGAAAATACATATTTCTTTTCAATAAATCTAACACCATAACTATTATTTTCATGCATGGGGTGGTAGGATGGGGAGGGATTCTCATTAATCCCGAAGGTGTCATAGAAGATATATTTTCCTAGGGTATGGGAATGAAGACAAATAATGAAGCTGAGACATATGGATTGTTCCTTGGGCTCTCTCTGCCCCAAAAAAAGGGAATCAGGGATATGTATATCCTAGGGGACTCCCTGTTAATTATAGAGCATATGAACTACAATTCAACAACTCAAAACAATAAATTGAACCAAATCATTAAGAGAATCCAGGGAATGATACCTCTATTTCAACAAACAAAGTTTTTCCATATCCTAAGAGGTCATAATTAGGAAGTTTACAAGCAAACCAATTTGTCTTGTATGATGAAATAAGAAAGCAGTGAGGTGAAAGGCATAGTGGGAACGGTTACCATCCCCTAATGGTTGATATGATACTCAAAATATTGATAATTAAGGTTTATTTTTATAGGAAAAAGAGATGTAATTGTAATGAAATAATGGATTTAATTTTATGACTATCCTCTAGCTCGAATCCTGCCCTCTGCCGCTTCCCCTTCCTTCCCCTCTGCCTCTTCTCTCCCCCCCCCCTTTTGTCTTCCTCCCTTCCACCTCATCCGCTTCATCCCCCTTCACCTTCCGCCTCGGCCACCTTGGAATGCCTTTCCTCGTTACCCTCTACGCCCCTATCCCATCGGCTTTCATATCCCCCGGCCCCTCTTCCTGCCTCATGGTGCCCCTCCTCAGTGTGTCGTTCGATTTGTTATCACCCCAAAATTTTTCTTTCTAAACTTCGAAAAGTTTGCCTTGTTTCTAGTCATGGTCTTATAATAGGTTTTGAGTCATCACATGCTTAAAGGGATAAGTGATAGGATTCGAGTCTTAATAGTGTCATTCTCATTTTCAAACCCTTGTTCTAGTCATGGTGTTAAAGGTCTCTAGGTCATTTCATGCTTAAAGGGTTAGGTCATAGGGTTAGAAGTCTTTAAGGTCATATTTTCATTTCCAAACAAAGTTTGACAACCTTATTCCATGTCTTGGAAGTCTCACGTTGTGTTTAGAAGTCATATCTCAAGTCATTTTGAATTTTTTTTTTTTGGAATTAGCAACAAAATCATGTTTTCGTAGCGCAGACAGTTTTGCGCTATGAAATGGCTGAAACAACATTTTTTTCCAGCAAAAAACCTTGTTTTTCTGCTTTTAGTGGTAAACTTCCAGAGGGATTTCTGAGCAACTGAAAACTCATTTTTGAAAACTGAAAGAGTTTTTTCTTCCTAACATACTGAACTACAAAAACCTCTTTCAGTTTCTTAAAATTCATTATGAGGTGGGATAAATCGATGGTTGAACTTGCGCTATGAAACTGCTGAAAGTCATTCAGAGAAAAACTATGTTTTCTAGTTTTAGCAGTCTTTTTAAAGATCAGTTTCTGGCCACATGCAAAAGTATTTTGGAATTCGGAAGGAGGTTTCTCTTCATAAAATCTCCTGCTACAATAAAATATCTCATTTTTTTAATAAGTGTTACCAGTTTGGAGATACAGGGCTTTATTTAAAGCCATATTTTCATAAATCAGAATTTTCCAGTTTACACCTAATGTTCAAAGACAGTTTCTGGGCAGTAGGAGAGGTCTTACAAAAAACCAAGAGAATTTTTTGTTCAGAATGGAGCGGTATCTAAAAACGTCCTTCATTTTTTCAAAATAATTTTTTGATGAGGAGTGTTGTGGATCATCTGCATATGCTTTTCTATTTTATTTTGAAAATCGAAAAATAAATTAAAAAATATGAAATTTCGAAAAAGCATATGCTATAGTATGATGTTTTTATACTGTATCATAAGAAAAAAAGAAGTGTTTCTACAAGCTCGATGCAAATTAAGTTTATCATTAAACTTTATTTGAATGTATGTTATAGTTTCATGCTTAAGCTTCGAGCAACTCTTCGAGCGGAAGTAGTAATTGTTGAATAATGTAACTGGATGATCAAATGCGGAGGCACAAAAAGCTCGAGAATTATTGAATCATGTGCCCTCGCAGTTGACCTGTTTGACCGTGGGTAAACAACGATCAACGGTCTGGATTCACTGCGGGGGGTCTAGCCGACAGGCTGCCGCCGTACCCCAAGAGCATCCGCGATGACGTCATGAAGCCACGTGGAAGACAGCTGTAATCCACGAATAAGCCTTGTCAACAGCTTTTTACACGTCAATTTAGGCATTTAATATGGGTTTGTGCAGCCATTAAATTGATTTTTATTTCATTTTCAAATCAATTGTAATCATTTTCCACCATTGAGCCGTGTCATCGCCACCTTTTCATTCCCCATTACCCTACGGATTACTTCTGTTGTCTGTTCAACCATGGCCAAGCGAGCTTCTCTACCTGGTTCAACTAGTCATATTTCCCTCATGGACAGTGAGCAAGACATCCAAGATACCGTGTCTTCCGTAAACCATCCCCTCTTTTATCATTAAGTAACCCTAAATGCCGAGAATTCCTGAGTCTTTTCTGCCATGAAGAAATTTGGTGTCCTGTCTGCATGTATTCCAAAAGCTCATTTCTTTCCCGAATTTATCCGTTGGCTGGTTTCCTCAATGTATCCTGGTAAGTGCTTTGTAATGAATTCGCAGGGGGAGAATGTTCTACAGGTGTCGACGCAGTTAATTCACCAAGCGTTTTGCTTCCCTGAAGATGAGTCACCACTTCAATTCTCAGAAAGCTCATTGGCAAGTTATTTTGAAAATATTTCAGGAGAAGAATTTAATCAGTGTATGTTTTATTTGAAACCAAATTCAAAATAATTTCAACTAGAAGCTGAAGAATTCAAGTTGGAGATTTTTTATGCTGAAAGTAGACTAGTCCTTAGTTATATTGCAGAAATTCTGGGCAGAGATAATGACCATACAGTTGATAAATCAGTATTAGGAATGTACGCAATGATGATGAAACCAGGGACCATTCTGGATATTCCATCTTTCTGGCAGGAGATTTTCAACGCTCAGTTGATGACCTTTTCTCTCACAGGTTCCTTTAAATTCCCCTCGTTGATTGTTTATTTATTCTTATATCAAAATGTTGAGGAATTTATGAGTTTGGGGTTAAATATAGTGGATGTCAACAAACAGAAGCAGTCAGTTATATTTTGGACGGACATAATTAGAAGAGAGGGAAATGTAGCAGGGTTGTTTGAGTTTGCCAATCAGTATATGTCAATTGCTTATAGAGTATTGAATGGGGTTTCTCCCCCTTGTTTTCTACCAAAATCCAGGGAGTTTTTACAGTTGGGACCTAGTTGCAGGTTTGGGGATTGGTTCGTGTTTGAGGAATATTCTGAGATAAGATTGTATGGAACTAATATTGAGCCTTACAGGCTCCCAACATTTGTGCATATGAGGCTTTTTTCCCTTGAATTCATCAGACAAAGTCTCAATGTATATCAGGTGCATTTTGTTCCCATGAAGAAAGGTCTCATGTATAAGTTGCCCATGAGTGTGGGAACCTTTGTGGTAAATACGAGACAAGCATTTGGTGAAGTGTCTAAGTTGTTGGAAGAGACACATCTGTTACTGGGTGAAAAATGGTCATATGATCCTCATGGAGTGATTTCCCAAAGGAGAGTTGAAAACGGATATTCTGCCTTTACTCACGAAAGCAGACCTGAGCAAGAAAGGCTGGCAAACTCCGGAGAAGTAAATTCAGCAAAAACGAGCATTCAGACACCTATTATAACTGAAAGGATAAACAAAAGAAGTAAGGATTTTGCTGTTGAGTTAGATGATGAAGAGCCAAGAGAGGAGAAAAGAACTAAGTTGGCTGAAGATCATTCTTCAAATTCACCAGGTTTTACCTTCCATATAAATGAAGAGCAAAATGCTCCCTCTTCTCCTGGAGGTCATGAGCTTTACCAAGAAAAGGTGCCCTTAGTTAAATAGGTGTTTACACAGATTGAAGAGAAGAATCAGATAATAAAAGCTAGTATGGAGGCTCAGGCAGAGCATCACATAGCTACTAATCAGTCTAGGTTGCTAACTGTGATGGATCTCGAGAAGGATCAGTTCAGAATGGCTTTAACACATCCAACAGGGATGTCTCTTGGATCTTCAAGCAGTTTTAATGCTGTAAATATAACTATGGATGTTAAAAAGATCCCACTGTTGGATAAGATGAATCTACATATGCAGACTGGACAATTAATTGTCAATGATTTAACTAAGACCAATGCCACGGCTGTTAAAGATGAAAATATGTTAGCAAAATTTATCGAGCAGTTCAAGATGGAGAAGGCCAATTCAAGGGCCTTATCAGTTCAAAATGAGGAGTTGAAAAAGATTATCATAAAGGTTGGTGTAGATCCTAGCGACAAAGCTGCAGTACAGAAGCTCATGAAGAGTGCTGAAATAGAGATATCCACCCTGAGGAAAAAGCTGAAGTTACCTGCTGCAGAGCATTCAATGGCTGCAGAAGTGGCAGAGGTGGAGAAAGAGAAAGAAGAACTCTGTCAACAATTGTTGCGTAAAGATGAAGAATTGTCTAAAATAAAGCAGACTGCCATCTCTTTACAAAATCACATTGAAAATCATACTTGCACCTTTTCTTTTCCTGCAGGTGATACAGATCCTCAAGCACGGATTGCTCAACTTGACATAGAAATGAAGATGGCAGAAAGAGATCGCAAGCAAGCTCAATCAGAATTAGAAACAGCCACAAAGATCATACAGTCACTAAGAAATGAAGCTGATCAGAATAAAGAGAAGTTACAAAAGGCTAAAGATGAGATTAAAGATCTCAAAGAGAAGTTAAAAGGAAATATCTCACTTATAAAGGCTAAAGATATCATTTGGGGTGAAATTATCTCAGAAATGAAGTCCAATTGGAACTTCTTGAATATAGTTGCAAAGGAGAAAAGCCTTATCTCAGAACATGAGGAAGAGATGCTATCTGATAAACAAACATCAATTAAGAGAGAAAATTGGGCTAAGAAGTTCATAAACTTTATCAATACCAAGTCAGATGAGGAATTGGAAGATATTGGAATACAAGATAGATATTTTTATGCTGTGGAGGTTAATAAAATGATAATTAGGAATGATCTTCGGAAATTTGCAGAAAAGAGGCTACTGCAAATCAAAGAGACAGGGAAGAAGTTTGATATATCATTTGATAAATTGACAAGAACGGGTTTACCTTCATGTTGGACAGAGAAAGGAAATATTATGACATGGAAGTTCTATGAAGATTCATTAATATTGGCAAAAATCAAGGTGGATAACAGGCATGAGAAGAAGCAGATTTTAAAAAGAGAGACATTGTTTAACTTCTTGCAGAGGCATTTCAATTTGCTATGGATGGTGAAGACTCTCTTCACAAAAATACCTACACACAGTCAGATTGTTGCATTCAGGTTGGAATATCATAGTTATAAGAATTCCTCAACAACCCAAAGTGAGCTATGGAAAAAGTGCAAAACATTCTCAATAGACTCGGCAAAAGGAATCCCAGCATCTTAACCAAAAGAGGTCGTTGACTCAGCAACCGCACCAGAAGCAGCTATTCTTATAGATTAGGAGTTTTCAAATTCACATTATGTTATTTTTTTTTAAATCATGTAAATTATAATAGGACCTTTTTTAGGCATGTACCTCTGTAACTGCAAGTAGTTAAAGCAGTTAGAATTAGTTTCATCGCTGGAAACTGTTTGTTACTTTGTATTTAAAGAAGATTCCAAGAACGGAAATGGTTCCAAGTTTTTGAACCTTCAAGCCAAATTTTTGTACTGGAAGAATAGAAAATCAATGAAATAAGTATGCAAGTTTCTATCATTCTGTTTGTGCTGAAAATTTATCCATTTTACGCTTTGTTTTCATATCTATGAATAAAATAGAGTAATTTGAGCAGCGGGTCTCTTTATACCTGTGTATTAAAGAGTTAAACAAACCTTAATGTGCGCTCCTCTGTTTTAGCTTTATCTTTACAAAATTATTCAAGGTTTTTAAATGATATATTCTGTTTTAAACAACATATCTGATTGAAATCCTCTTCTCTTTTTCTTCCGTTCATTCATTTCAACATAAGTGGAATATAGCATTGCAGATCATGCATTGAATTGATATTTAAGAGTTATATAATCAATGTTTAAGGGTTTATAAGACAGAGACAGAAATAAATTCATTTTTGACATAATCAGATAATGTCTTAAGCACAGATTCCTTACCACAGCTAAGGAATTGTCTCTTAAGGTACAACAAGGAGATAAAAGCTCTGTCCCAACACCTATTTTTCAGCTAAAACAAAGCAGTAAAATTACATTTCCTAATACAGTTTTGGTTATGGAGAAAGATTTAAATTTTTGAAAGTAGTTCAGAGATGATTTATGTTGATCATTAAAGCTTGAATAAATCGTGGAATAAGTACAAGAAGTTTTAAAAACTGAGATTTTTGAAAAAATTCTGTGTAGGTGACATGCACAGCAGTTTCGTAGTGCGCTACGAAACTGTTGTAGGATGCAGTTTTACAAATTTTGCAAGCTTTCAAAGGGGAAAAGGTATGATTATTAAACCATGATGCTGTTGGAGGATGTATAAAGACTACACGTGAAGATCCAGTGGAAAAAGATAGAAAATTGAAGGTTTCAAATGGAGTTTTCAGAGGTGAAGTTCTGCACTACGAAAACAACAGACAGTTTCGTAGCGCAGTAATGTTAACAGTTTTGGGCATTTCTTCAAAGGTTTGGTTTGGACACAGCTGGAAGGACAAGGTCACAAGAGCTTAATAAGACTTTGCCACATGTTTTGAGCACAAGTTGGCCAGCAGATGTTGTGAAGAAACATAAATGAAACAATACACTTATTTTGCAAGAAACAGTTTCCTGGTTTGTCGGGCAGATAAGACATGACTCAGCAGGGTCTCATAACAAGGTTAAAGGCTTCATCAAATTCGAATTCATGGAGTTATAGGTGTCAAAGAAATTATTTAATTCTTATATAAGGTTGTTTTAGTCATAATAAAGAGTTTTACTCCTAATTGTATTAGGACTCTAGAAGAGACAGTTTAACTGTCACATGTAATTAATAGTTTGTTTTAGTAGTTGATAGGTGTCAAGCTAGCAAATTCGATTTCTCCTCAAGTAGGATGAGAGAATCCAAGGTTGTAAATGCTATATATCAAGCATGAGGTCGAATTCAAGAGGGGGTTGGAGACTTTTTGGCCCAGCTACTGCTTTATGTGAAGGAATACAATCAGTAATACAGAGAAGTTTTCTTGTATAAATCTGAGTTTTGATGAGGTTTAATCATTTTTTGATCTTTATGTTTCTCTAATCATTTGCAGTAGATCTTATTGTTATTACTCGGAATTCATTATCTAATGCTCTGACTTCCTTTAACAATAAGATGACTGTGTTTTACCTCAGAACCACCAACACTAGATTACATTGCTACTACTAAGAATTCACAACCATGTGCTCTGACTTCCTTTAGCAATGAGATGACTATGTTTTTTCTGCATCTTGTGAGTAAATTACCTTTGAACCACTAGCAGTAGATTCAGTTGCTATTACTCAGAATTCATAACCCTATGCTCTGACTTCCTTTAGTAATGGAATTACTGTGTTGACCTATGTTCTTGAGTGAATTATATTTGTTTGAAAACTCCATTTGCCTCAGCTTCCATGTCCAAAAACCTTGCCATTGAATTCACTGACTTGTTGACTCCACAGCACAATGGTAACAAGCCTTTATCTTTTCAACCTACAAACACACAAAAACAAGATAAATTTATCCATCTATATTATCAATAATCAATATCACTAACCCCTTTGAGAGAGCCCTCTCAGGCTGAGGAGGCTAAGCCTCAGCCAAAATTCTGGTTTGAAAGAGTTACACCAAGGTAGTTTGATCAACAGCCTATCAGGGTCCTATTTTGGTGATAACACGATTTGCGAAGAACTTCAAGGCACATCGTGAAGGATAGAGGGAGGTTCCAATATGAATGTGGCCTTTGTGATAAATATCATGTGTAAATGAAAGAAGGGTTGGTGATTACTCATCAACAACATAAGGAGACTCTTGAGGCACAGGAACAGTAGTTGGAAAAAAATGAGAGAATTCGTCAATTGGAAGATGAAGTTGATGCTCTGTGTCTGCGAATTGAGCACATTTAGCTCAAACTGGTCAAGAAATTCCCTAGGTCGGAAGAATAAATCATTGGAATCGCCCTCAACAAACTGATGCCAAAGGAGGAGTAGTTAGTCCCAAGTGTCTTTTTTTCTTGTTTTCAAATGTCAAAATATAAATGTAAATATCTGTTGAATCATTACTGTAGGATATATAGTTGTAGTCAAGAAGTGATGGAGAATTTTGTAATTTTGGGGATGAAAAAATTGGGCTTGGTAGAACATTGATCTGAGTATGAATGTTAGTTTTGTTGTGCTAATTTCATCTTCAGATTTAAAAATTATGTGTTGATCTTATGCTTGATGTACATAGGTTTCCTTGTTTGTTATGTGTGTCAAACAAGTAAATTAACTGAGTTTTATGAGTGAATTCAAGAGAATAAAGCATGAAATAAATATGTTTAACAATAGCAAAAACATGAACATCAAACCATCACAATTGATCCATCAACACATAGTTTTGATGAAGGAGTTCACCCCTTCTGGCTACATCTACTTGGTCTAGCCTCCATGGCTTGGGCCTCTGTATTAGCTCAAAAGTATAAAAAAATTGCTATTTACATTCACCTACAACTCCTGAAACATGCTTCATTGAGTCCAGAACATCCAAATCATTCATAAATGACTCTTCATTCTCTAAATATGGTCTTCAGATGATCTAGACATGGCCTTCCCTCTTGGTTGCCCTAAGCTTATTTTTTCTTCAAAGTGACAAAATCACTTCTAGAATTTCTCCTCTGCCTCTGCAACCTGTACCAATGGATTCATAACATGCCAATCTGCTAGGAATGACTCTTCTTGAGCCAAAATTAGTCGAAAATAGCTCCAGATATGCTTCATGTAATTTCTTCCTAGAATTCTCCTCCAAAACTGGAGAAGACTCCAGTTAAGGCCACCAAATTTGTAGTTGGAACCGAATTTGGTGGACCACTGAAATTTCCACCATATTAAATTATGGCTTAATTAATTTAAAACGGATTAGTCTTGGTGATAAGCACGAATTAAATGTGCTAATGCGGTGCATTAATATAATCCAAATTAACGCTTAAACATTGGTTATGGGTTATTAAACCCAATTTATTTTTTAATCCGCGCATTAGCATACACCTATACTCCTAGTCTTCACCCGAGGTCCTGTGGTGAGGGGGTTGGCCCGTGGGGTTGGCTCCCTCCTCCGCCTGTCGTGCCAACGCATATACTTCAAATAGTTATGGAGTGTTATGACTATTAATTCATATGCTATGGTGTAATGGTTTGGAAATGCGCTCGCTTGGGGGAGGTCGTGGGGTCAAGCCCCCACCTCCGCCCTTCCACATATATATATATATATATTTTTTTTTTTCCACTCGAATTTTATTTTGCTACCATATATTATAGTTGCTCCATAATTTAATATAAGATTTAAAAACTTTACATTTACAATATATATATATATATATATATATATATATATATATATATATATATATATATATATATATATATATATATATATATATATAGATATATTCAACCTTTGACATATGAACCAATATTTCAGACTTTGCATATAATCTCGGACCACCACCACCATATGAAATTCAGATTTTGGATCGGGTGCACCAGAGGGGGAATGTGGTGGCCCCTGGCTACACCACGTGTCAGCCTCTAGTTGGCCTATCCATCCATATAAAAAAAATTCAACTTCAACCATGGAGAAAAACTTTAAAAAAAAAATCACTTTGAAACCAAACTAGTGAATCCTACTGTGACACTTGTCACGGTGCCACTGGACAAAACTAAATAATATTCCCATAATATACCATGTATGCTGATTAGGCTGCCATATCATCAACTTGTCACTATTCTGCAAATTTTTTAGTTGTTTAGGAAAATGAACAAAAGGCTCTATCTTCTTCATCCAGACTGTGTTTTCAACGAAACGAATTGTGCCGGATTCCTGGCGACGAGCTCTTCGCTGTCGTTCAGTTTCCAATAAATTCTGATAACTTTCATTTTTTTAGCTTTTACACTAAGCACGAATCATTCCTCCCCACTAGAATCCTTTTGGAACCCAAAATATATTTTATTACTGATCATGTGAATGAGGGTACTGTTCCCTCACCATTCCAATCTCTATCCACTGAAATTTTCCCATTTTCATCAAACTGAACTTTGCACAATAACTTAACTTTTTCCTTGACCCTTGCGACCTTCTCTTGATGTCATTGAAAATGTCATGCTGCAATTCCCATGAATTTGTAGTGCAATAAGCTATTCTTTCAAAAACCATCTCGTTCCTACCTTTGTCATTAATCAAAGGAAACTTAAAAATTGTCTCACCTTGCACATTGTCATCATGGTGATTCTTAATTGATCTTGCTTTGTACTTGCATCGACTCTTGAACAAGTATCTTTTCCATTTCCATGTACCTTTTGGAAACCAAAAACAAGAGTTGTGGAACCGATGCCTTCTTTTTCAAATTTCTTTGCTGCTTTCTCTTTGACCTTTGCACTCTCTTGCACTGACATCTTGTTTCCAACACTACTCAACAATGATGTTGATTTCTACAAATGTTTTACATCTTGTTCACCTTATTTCAAAGGCAACCTGTTGGAATCCTGAAACATCTCATTACAAGCATAAGCAACCTTAATGAAATCAACTTGTTCATTCGATGCATCATTTTGAAAGGTTTGATTCAAAACATCTCTATATTTGATCATTAACAATTCCAAATTCTGACTTGCATTCACTATCCTCTTCATTTCTCCTGCATGTATAAGAGAAAAACTTGTATTATTCTTATGCACTTTAACTATGTACTCAATACCACCTCTAAAAAAGTGATACTTATTCTCATGGCAATGAAATATTTCTTTCCTATCATATAGATAAAGACTTCTCAATACAATACCTGATATCTCAAGTGGAACCACATCAAGTTCAACTTCATCAAGAAAGCTCGAATTGATGGCGAATCTTAGTATTCACTTCCTTGTAACCTGCAAGTTTTCATTCTTGAATATCCACCCTAAATGATAAGGTCTTGGATGTCTAATTGTTTCAAGGTTTAGTTGCTTAACCAAGTCTTCGGAAATCAAGTTAGCTTCTGAGCCACAATCAAAAAGTGTATCAATTTTGGTATGTTTAGAGACAACTCTAATATGGAAAATTTATATTCTTGTATCTTCATCTTGAGTGACATTGGAACAATTTGAAGAACCGTTTCTTGCTATGTGTTTACCTTTCAAACCCATGTTTGTAATCTTTGTCTCATCTCCTAAATCTGACCCTAAGTCATGTTCAACTATAGCAACAATTTTCTCCTTTTCTTTGGCTTTCAGTTTGTTTGGCTTCAACTCTGGATGAAGTTTCCAACAATGGTATTCATCATGTCCATTCTTCAAACAGTGTTTGCATGTGAGTTTCTCTTTCTCTCTTTTTACAGAGCTATTTCTCTTTCCCCTTCCATAAAACTTTTCCTTTCCTTTACCCTTGCTTTCACTTTTCTCATCTGTGTTCTATTTCCCTCTTGCTTCTAAATGTGTGGCTTGAACACAAACCTCATCTATATTTGTGGGATTAAACATGAGAATAGTGTGTCTAAGGTAACTGTGCAAACCCCCAATGCACTTTAACAAATTTTCTTGAGAATACAAATTAATACTCAAAATAAGAGCTCTTCTCCTAAATTGATGAGTATAATCTTGCACATTTTGCCTTTCAACTGTCTAAAATTTTTCCAAGAGCATAAAACATGAAATAAATATGTTGAACAACAGCAAAAACACAAACCATCAAAATTGATCCATCAACACAGAGTTTTGATGAAGGATTTCACCCCTCCTGGGATACATCTCCTTGGTCCAACTTCCATGGATTGGGCCTCTGTATTAGCTCAAAAGTGAAAAAATTATTGTTTACATTCACCTAAATCTCCTGAAACATGCTTCATTGAGTACATAATATCCAAATCATTTAGAAATTACTCTTCATTCTGAATATGGTCTTCAGTTGGTCTAGGCATGGCCTTCCCTCCTGGTGTCCCTCGCCTTTTTTTTTCTTCAAAGTCACAAAAACACTTTTATAATTTCTCCTCTGACACTACAACATGTACCAATGGATTTAGAACATGCCAATCTACTAGGAATGACTCTCCCTGAGTCAAAATTGGTCAAATATTGCTCTAGATATGCTTCATTTAATTTCTTCCTAGAATTCTCCTCCAAAATTGGAGAAGACTCCAGTTAAGGCCGCCAAATTTGGAGTTGGTGCCAAATTTGGTGGACCACCAAAATTTCCGCCATATTAAACTCTGGCTTAATTAATTTAAAACAGGATTAGTCTTAGTGATAAGTGTAGATTAAATGAGCTAATAAAGCACATTAATACAATCCGAATTAACATGTAAACATTGGTTATGGGTTATTAAACCCAAATTAATTTTTAATCCACGCATTAGCATATGCCTCCGCTCTTGATATTCGCCCGAGGTCCTATGGTGAGGGGGTTGGCCCGTGAGGCTGGCCCCCTCCTCTGCCCATCATGCCAATTCATATACTTCAAATAGTTATGGAGCGCTATGACTATTAACTCAGACGTTGTGGTGTAATGGTTTGGAAACGTGCTCACTTGGGGGATGTCGTGGGGTCGAGCCCCGACCTCTGGCCTTCCGCATATATATATTTTGCCACTCGAAATTTACTCCACCACCATATATGACAGTTGCTCCATAATTTAATATAAGGTTTAAAAACCTTACAATATATATATATATATTCAGCCCTTGACATATGAACCACCACCACCATATGAAATTCGGATTTTGGATAGGGTCCACCAGAGGGGGCACGTGGCACTCCCTGTCTGCACCACGTGTCAACCTCTAGTTGGCCTGTCCATCAAATTATAAAAAATTCAACTTCAACCTTAGGAGAATTTTTTTTTTTGAAAATCACTTTCAAACCAAATTGGTGAATCCTGCTGTGACACTTGTCACAGTGCCACTTTGAAAAACTGAAGAATATTCCCAGAACATACCTTGTATGTTGACTGGGTTGCCATGTCATCAACCTATCACTGTTCTGCAATTTTTTTAGTTGTTTAGGAAAACAAACAGTAGGTTCTATCTTCTTCATGTGGACTCTGTTTTCAACGAAACAAATTGTGTCGGATTCCTGGTGATGAGCTCTTCAATGTCGTTCAATTTCCAATTAATTCTGGGAACTTTAATTTTTTATTTTTTACGCTGAGAACTTGATCGTTCCTCCCCACTTGAAGCCTTTTGGAACCCAAAATCTCTTTGATTACTGATCACGTGGATGAGGGTATTGTTCCCTCACCCTTTCAGTCTCTATCCATTGAAATTTTCTCATTTCCATCAAATTGAGCTTTTCACAAAAACTTGACTTTTTCCTTGACTCTTGTGAAATTCTCTTGTTGTCGTTGACACCGTCATGCTGAAATTCCCATGAATTTGCAGAGCAACAAGTTTTTCTTGCGGAAACCATCTTGTTCCTACCTTGGTCATTAATCAAAGGAAACTTAAAAACTGTCTCACCTTGCACACTGTCATCATGGTGATTCTTAACCAATCTCTCTTTGTACTTGCGTCAACTCTTGACCAAGTATCTTCGCCATTGCCATGTACCTTTTGGAAACCAAAAACAAGCATTTGTGGAACCCATGCCTTCCCTGTCAAACTACTTTTTCATTTTCTCTTTGACTTTTGCACTCTCTTGCACCGACATCTTTTTCCCAACAATGCTCAACACTGATGTTGACTACTACAAATGTTTTACATCTCGATCACCTTCTTTGAAAGGAAACCTATTGGAATCCTAAAACATCTCATTACAAGAATAAGAAACCTTAATGAAATCAACTTGTTCATTCTATGCATCATTTTGAAAGGTTTGATTCAAAACATCTATATGAATG
The DNA here is from genome assembly GCA_034641835.2 of Pinus albicaulis. Classification (NCBI taxonomy): domain Eukaryota; kingdom Viridiplantae; phylum Streptophyta; class Pinopsida; order Pinales; family Pinaceae; genus Pinus; species Pinus albicaulis. The sequence continues at coordinate 242,676,516 of CM076580.1, forward strand.
ATCATTAACAATGTTAAATTTTGACTTGCATTCACTGTCCTCTTCATTTATATTGCATGTATAACAGACAAAATTGTCTTCTTCTTATGCGCTCTAACTATGTACTCAATACCATATTTAAACAAGTGATACTTATTCTCATGGCGATGAAATAATGTTTTCCTATCATACAGATAAAGAATTCCCAATACAATACCTGATATCTCAAGCGGCACCACATCAAGTTCAACTTCACCAAGAAAGTTTGAATTGATGGCGAATCTTATTATGCAGTTCCTTGTAACCTGCAAGTTTTCATTCTTGCATATCCACCCTAAAGTATAAGGTCTCGGATTTCTAATAGTTTCAAGGTTTAGCTGCTTAACAAAGTCTTTGGAAATCAAGTTAGCTTGTGACCCACTATCAAAAAGTGTATCAATCTTGGTATGTTTAAAGACGACTCTAATATGGAAAATTTATATTCTTGTATCTTCATCTTAAGTGACATTGGAGCAATTTGAAGAAGTATTTCTTGCTATGTGTTTACCTTTCAAACCCATGGACGTAATATTTATCTCCTCTCCTGAATCTGACTCTAACTCATGTTCAACTATAACAACATTTTACTCCTTTTCTTTGGCTTTTAGTTTTTTTGGCTTCAACTCTGGATGAAGTTGAAAATAATGGTCTTCATCATGGCCATTCTTCAAAATGTGTTTACATGTGAGTTTCTCTTTCTCTCTTTTGACAGAGCTATTTCTCTTTCCTCTTCTATAAAACTTTTCCTTTCCTTTACCCTCACTTTCACTTTTCTCATCTGTGTTTTGTTTCCCTCTTGCTTCTAAATGTGAGGCTTGAGCACAAACCTCATCTATATTTGTGGGATTAAACATGAGAATAGTGTGCCTAAGGTAACTGTGCAAACCCCCAATGTACATTAACAAAGTTTCTTTAGAATACAAATTAATACCCAAAATAAGATATCTTCTCCTAAATTCATGAGTATAATCTTGCACACTTTTCCCTTTCAACTGTCTAAAATTTTTCCAATCCATAATGGCCTTTTGCATGTAAGCTAAGGGATAGAATTTCCTTTTAATGGCAGCAATAAAACTTGACCAATACATAGAGATCTTACCATAGTTTTTAATCTCTTCTTGAGACCTTGCTTCCCACCATACAAGTGCAGATCCTTCCATCCTCAAAGAATCAAATTGAATCTTTATTTCATCTTCATGAAGGTTTTGAATCTTGTAGTATACCTCCAATTGAAGTACCCAATTGTCCAATATTTTTTCATTTACCTTGCCATTATACATTGTAAGCTCAAATTTGACATCAAGTTTGAGTAAGGGTGTTTTTCCTCTTGTGGTCTTTGAGTAAGTATGAGTAGTTTTTGTGGAAGTGGAAGATGATGTTGATGGTGATGATGAGGATGATGAGTATGGTGGATATGTAGGTGGATTTCCTCCACTACCCTTTGAATCCTTTTATTCATCCTTCTTATCATCTGAAGTTCCTTCTCCATGTGGAGTCTTAGAACCTTCTCCTGCCATCCCAGTAGTAAATGCATCAAACATAATTTTAACCATCCTCTTTATGTCGTTGAAGTCTTTCTTGACATCATCCTCTTCTTGATGACCTTCAATTTCTCCAACACCTAACATGATGGGTATGGATTCAAGCTCAGCTTCTGGTGCTTGTACCTCCTCAATCTCAGCTTCTTGAGATAAAAATTGAGTTGATTCAAGCGTAGTTGTGAGTGAAAATTTGGGTGGAGATGGTGCTCTTATAGCTCTCCTTCTTCTGGTCATAATATCAGGACTTGCAACCAAAAATTTCCCTCCACCTCTCTGAAAAATTAACCTTGTAAGCATCACAAATTTGCAACCATTAAAACACTACTTACACAAAACTTAAACAACTATCAAGCAACCAACCTTTCCTTTCAACCAGGCTTTGATACCAACTTGACCTAAGTATGAATGTTAGTTTTTATATGCTAATTTCATCTTCAAATTTAAAATTTAATTGTTGATCTTATGCTTGATGTACATAAGTTTCCTTGTTGTTTATGTGTGTCGAAGAGGTAAATTAGTTGAGTTTTATGAGTGAATTCAAGAGCATAAAGCATGAAATAAATATGTTGAATAGCAGAAAAAAAAAGAACAACAAACCATCACAATTGATCCATCAACACAGAGTTTTGATGAAGGATTTCACCCCTCTTGGGCTACATCTCCTTGGTCCAGCTTGCAGATTCCATGGCTTAGGCCTCTGTATTAGCTCAAAAGTGAAAAAATTGTTGTTTATATTCACCTACAGCTCCTAAAACATGCTTCAACGAGTCCAAAACATCCAAATCATTTAGAAATGACTCTTCATTCTTTGAATATGGTCTTCAGCTGATCTAGGCATGGCCTTCCCTCCTGGTGGACCTGAGCTTATTTTTTCTTCAAAGTGACAAAAACACTTTTAGAATTTCTCCTCTGCCTCTGTAACCTATACCAATGGATTTAGAATATACCAATCTACTAGGAATGACTCTTCCTAAGCCAAAATTGGTCGAAAATTACTCCAGATGTGCTTCATTTAATTTCTTCCTAAAATTCTCCTCCAAAATTGGAGAAGATTCCAGTTAAGGCCGCCAAATTTGGAGTTGGCGTTGAAATTGGTGGACCGCTGAAATTTCTGCCATATTAAACTCTGGCTTAATTAATTTAAAACGGGATTATTCTTGGTAATAATCGTGGATTAAATGCGCTAATGGAGCGCATTAATATAATATGGATTAACGCTTAAACATTGGTTATGGGTTGTTAAACCCGATTTAATTTTTAATCCACACATTAGCATACGACTTCGCTCCTGGTCTTCGCCCGAGGTCCTGTGGTGAGGGGGCTAGCCCCCTCCTCTGCCCATCGTGCCAACACATATACTACAAATATTTATGGAGCGCTATGACTATTAAATCATATATTGTGGTGTAATGGTTTGGAAACACGCTCGCTTGGGGGAGTTCGTGGGGTCGAGCCACGACCTCCGCCCTTCCGAATATATATATTTTTCCACTCAAATTTTACTCCACCACCATATATGATAGTTGCTCCATAATTTAATATAAGGTTTAAAAAACTTACAATATATATATTCAACCTTTGACATATGAACCAATAGTTCGGACTTTGCATATAATCTCAGACCACCACCACCATATGAAATTCGGACTTTGGATAGGGTCCACAAGAGGGGGCATGTGGCAACCCTTGGTTGCACCACGTGTTAGCCTCTAGTTGGCCTATCCATCCATATAAATAAAATTCAACTTCTCCTTAGGAGAAAAACTTTAAAAAAAAAAATCACGTTCAAACCAAACTGGCGAATCCTACTGTGACACTTGTCATAGTGCCACCGGGAAAAACTGAATAATATTCCCAGAATATACCCTGTATGCAGACTGGGCTGCCATGTCATCAACCTGTCATTGTTCTACAAATTTTTTAGATGTTTAGGAAAATGAACAACAGGCTTTATCTTCTTCATCTAGACTTCCTTTTCGACGAAACGAATTGTGTCGGATTCCTAGCGACAAGCTATTCGTTGTCATTTAGTCTCCAATCAATTATGAACACTTTAATTTTTGAGGTTTTACACTGAGCACTTGATCAAACATAATGCAAATTATGATGCTCATAGGTGGATCTGAACTGTTTTTTTAAATCTCCCATATTTTTGTTTGTTTGTGGTAGCATCGGATGCGCTTTAAGTCTCAAAATTTACAGGGAGATTGAGGCACATGTATTCCAAAGAACCCATAAAGTGTTTTGGTAAATTCCACTCAGATCATGTTTTATGAAAATAATTAATTAGTTTTAATGGGACCCTAAGTCTAAACTTAGGAAATTAAAATAATTAAAGGATATTAATTAAAACAAAGTGTGAATCTTCTAGAGAAGACGAAGATCAAGTCAAGTTCATATTAGCCATTTATTAATGATTTAATCTCAGTCATTTAAGTCTCAACAAGAATATTATAGAAGGACTTGATGGGGCATTTGGAAAACACACAGAGATGGAGAAAGAATCCAGAGATCAAAATTATTTAGTGAGCAGTGCTTAGGGAGAAGATCGATCAAGAATATTCTTGTAGAGAGGGGCAGAGATAATTGTTGATTGGATATTTTCCTAATCCAGGAATACACAAAAAATAAGACAAAGAGAAGTACACAGAGAGGCAATGTAGTAGCTACACAGAGCTAGCAGAGGCAATGCTGCAACCTTGAGGAGATTAGTGATTCAGCTAAGGATCAGTCAGATCTAGTGCCGAAGAGTTGGGGTGTGAGACCGGAAGGGGCCGGAAGGTCAAATCCAGCCAAAAGAAGAGCCATCAAGTATAGGTGACACATTCCTCATGCAAAGTAAAGCAGAGACTGCGCAGAGGCACTGTAGGGCTCATCAGCTCAGAGTTTGTCCAGTTCGATTTTTCCGGTGTGAGTTTGAGGTAACCTCACAAGCTCTTTTTCACTGAAATTCTCTGTGTGGATGGCCAGTAAGGCATCCCAGATTGTATTCAAAATTACGGCATAATAAGCAAACCCTCAGCTACTTCACTAGTTTTCCTGCATTAGGTTTTTCCGAGGACATTGGTCCAAAAACAATGGTGTAATGTGTCTATGATTTATTCTTGCTTAGATCTTGTTTTTGCACTTATTTATTTTCTGCAATTAATTTGTGAAGGTTGTAGTGTATGGGTTTTCAATATTTATCGTAGAACACAGTAAATAATTTTTTCAATGAATTAACAAATAAAATAATTATCATTAGTTTCTGCAGTATAATTCCAAATCTAGGAATTTTCACATCGTATTAGAGATTGTTTAGCAGTGCAGGAGGAGCAAGAGAGTAGATCCAGTAGATCCAACGTTGAAGAAGAAGTTGAAGATTAAAGAGTTGCGTAAGCACAAGATCTATCTCCTCAGTGATTGTGTAGTCCAAGCCAGTAGGGCTAGATCTGTAAGGAAATCTCTCTCTGAGTGAGCTGACAGAGAGGTAGAATTTTCCAGTTTGTTGTTTTTCAAAGGCAGAGGGAGCAGCACAGTAGATTCAATGCAAATTAGCAAGATGGTGGGATGTAGTTTCTATGTAGCAGTGATTTTTTGTGTAGGAAGCATCAAAAGAGAGCAGTTGAAGACACATTTTGGGGATTTCTAATCTCAAATAGTTTCTTGCCCAAGAAAATTTGATTTTTTGTGCATAATCAGTTGATTTTTGGATATATTTCGCTTGCTCCAGCAGGGTGTGCATAGGGCCAACTACACAGAGGGTTAGAGGCAGCAGATCGATAGTGATTGGGTGAGATGGCAGCCAGTGGGTTGCATGGTCATGACCGGTTGGAGGGTGCCTCCAATTACATAATCTGTAAGACAAGGATCTCCTTCCTTCTATATGAGCATGAGCTCAAAGCCTTCATTGACATTCCAATAGCTAAACCGATAGATTCAATGCCATTGCAAGCCTTCAAGAAATATGGCGAAGTTTAAGAGACTTATCCTCGATGGAGTGAAGGATCATATTGTCTCTCACATTTCTGGAAAATGGATAGCTAGTGAGATGTGGGAAGCATTGGCTATGTTGTACAAGGGGTCTTCCAAGTAGTGGAAGATGTTCCTAGATGAGAAGTTATGTTCTACCAAGATACAGAAGGGAGAACAAATTGATCTGTTCCTTTCTAAACTTCAGGAGGTCTGAGATCAGTTGGAAGCTATGGGAGCAACTCCTTAGGCCACAAAGATGGTCAAGTTTGCCTTGAATTATGTGTCCGAAGACTATCAGGTATTTTTCTAGAGCATCCTGGGCATAGAGAAGTTTCCTGACTGGGAAGGAATATGGGCATCTCTTCAACAAGAGATGAGGAGATATCTACTCAAGTGTAAACTTGATGGAAGCATCAACAGTGGGGTGAAGCCCAAGGAGGAGGAGGAAAACGTAGCCCTTGCATCAAAGGGGTAGCAAGATCAACGGAGAAATAATAAGGACGTCTCAAATATCAAGTTCTTCTGGTGTGGCGAGATGGGACATTATGCCACACAGTGTCCTCTCAAGAAGAAGTAAAAAGAGGAGAAGCATGATTTGCAGGCTGCAAGTGCAAGGATCGAGGAGGAAAAATTCTCGATGATTTCCCACATATCTTTTGGGGAGAATTGGGGTGATATGGAGTTGTATTTCAATAGAACTGCAGTTGGGTAGGGTCCTTGAGGATTCCAACTCTCAGATCATTACCTTGCTATGGGAGCCCAAATCAGAAGTAGCAGGATGGATGAGTTTCAGTTGGTGTAGAGGATTGCTGAAGAGACAGCGCAGTGGCTAGGGAGCGCCACAGACTGAGCAGCACATAACAGAGTTGATAGCAGTGCAGAGCCAGCAAAAACGCAGAGGCTTCAGAGGGTCAGTACAAATACTAGTAGCAGTCATATCTTCAGTGCAAGATGCATCATGTTGAACACTTAGTTCAGTTTTGGATGGTTTTCTGTAGCAATAAGCAACATAGTTGCAGTTGGTAGCAGTATAACATATGCAACAGCATAATGCTAGTGGGCAGCAGTGTCAGACATCAGCAGCGCAGAGGGAGATGTTGCATAATCAAAGAAGTACTTTAGCTAGATATATTTCTAGATCACACTCCTGTCTAAGAGGGAGCATTGATTTGTGGTAGCATAGGATGTGATCTAAGTCTAAAAATTTACAGGGAGGCTTACGCACATGTATTCCAAAGAACTTAGAAATCATTTTGGGAAATTCCACTTAGATCATCACTAGTACAAAATGGCTAATTAGTTACTAAAAAAAGGACTAAAATTTGCATATAAACGACTATTTTTCGGTCAGTGACCAATGGTTGCTAATTTACATTATCTTATAACGCGACCAACTTTTAGTCATTTTTAGCTTAGTCGTTAATTGGTTATCTCAATTTTGTTGTTTAATAGTATAATTGGTTATTAATTTGGTCATTAATTTAGTCACTGATTTGGTCATTAATTTAGTCATTGATTTGGTCATTGATTTAATCATTAATTTGGTCATTAATTGTCACAATTAATGACCAAATATACAACAAAATATATTACTATATGATCACCCGAGAAAATCAATTAATGGCAAAAAATATGAACAAAATGTTGGTCATGTTATAAGATACTATAAATTACCTACTAATAGTCATATATTTGCAAATTTTAGTCATCATTTGAAACAAATTAATGACCAAAGAAATATGACTAAATTTTGGTCGTGTTATAAGATACTGTAAATTAGCTACTAATAGTCGTATATATGCAAAATTTAATCGTCATTTGTAATCACAAATTTATCATTTGCAGTAGTCATTTATCTTTTTGTGGTAGTTTCATATTCATTATATAAACGACTAATTTACTAGTTTATATTCATTTTATTTACTTTCATTAATAATCATTATAAATGACTAAATTAGTCGTATATTCATTTTATTTTTATTCATCATTAATCAATATAAAATACTAATTTAGTAGTTATAAATTGATTTTGTGTACTTTATTAATCAACATAAATTAATTTGTATGATTTAAAAAATGGCATACAATGTGCATGTTCATCTAATATGAAAACACAAAGTTGCATATATTAATTACAATATTAAACAATATCAAGTGCAACTATAAATAATTTCAACCACATAAATTATATTATATGAAATTTTAAAGTATTACAATATGAGTTTCCAACTTAATATTGGTTGGACTACAATTTACACATGAAATGATGTTTCATCACTTCAAAACATTATCATTGTGTTGCTAACGCACTGCAGGTTAATTCACAACTCTGAAGGCTTGACCATCAGTCTCTATATATGTGTCTTATGCGGGATATTGGCTCTAAGGGTATCACTAGACCATTTCTCTTCTCTCTCTCTTTTTGCATTTGTCGCTCCAATGTTATGGCTCTCTTATTTCTTCAATTCCTGCTTTTTAACATCAATATTAAGTTCATTTTCTGAAAACAAAAGAAGATACAATGTAGAGTGTAATACATGAAAGACAATAAACACTAGAATATAAACTAACGTAGACTATAAATAGTTTATATGACATATACCTCAACATCAGCAATGTCAAAGCCATTTTTCCCCATACAAGAAAGAAACTTGAACAAATTTTCTTCAGTGGGGCTATAGTGGCCACTATAATGTTTCTTGATGACCTGTATAAACAAAGAAAATAAAATGTCACCATATATAGAAAAGAACACCTCAGTAACTTAGTATTCAACCTTCACAGAAAGCTTAAGAACAATCATGCCAACTAAGTTATATGCTAAAAAGCTCAAGCTATAGATAACTTGTGAAAAAAAATAATCTAAGCTGTGATGTTTAATATTTGTCGTTTTATTCACAACAACATTTCATTTTCTAATGCATGAACTTGGTCAAGTATATAAACAACATGTGCTCAACTTACAACATGAAAGTAAACTATTCTGATAGTCATGAAAATATTTTAACACAAAATAGCTATAAGGATTCCAATCAATATCATGTAATACTAATTTCATCTTCAAGCTTTGGTTGTTGTTTAAATGGACATGATACCAGGTATTTTCAATTTCATCGTAAAAAGACAACAACAACAAAAAAAAGGTCCAAAATACAATCAAACAATAAAGAGAGGATATCTTAGAATCGAAATTGCTATTATAAAAAAATTGTTTACCTGTCTGCCGATGTCATGTTTGGCAATCCTAAAACATTTGCTTACCCAAAACAACCATGAGGTGAAATAATCATAGTTACATTAAAAAACATAGGAATTCCTACTAGAAACATTTCCAAAGTCGATGGCTCGGGTGCCTAAAGGATCTTTAACAACAAATGAATCATATCCAAGAAGTTTTACGCATTGTCTCCCCATCCTTTTTCCAATCACATTTCCTGTAACCTGCCCACGACAAATTCAAGTAACAATCAAATGAGAACATTGACATTTGTTTTTATCTTTTATATCTATAAAATTTGAATCTGATTTGTTTCATCAACATATTAATTCATATTTAAAGCCTTCCTGACATATGAGAAGGTATCAATCAAGTAGGACATTAGAAAAATCAACCTCAATGAGCTCCTCAAACAATTTATTTTCTTGTTGTGATATCTTGGGTAGAAAAAAGAACATATCTGCAAAATAAAAATGCATATATTACTTATGTTCAAACTTTGTATATGGTGTATTCTTAAGCAACTTTTTAATATGTTCCTCTGCCTTTACCAAAGTGAACTGTAGCTTGGCTAAACTATGTATCCTTTCATTCGGCATAAATTTCTGCAAGATAAATGTCACACATTATTATTTCCCATTTCTTAACATGCTATATATGATAAATTGAAATTCACATAAAACCAAGAGCAAACCATTTTCTAACCAAAACAAACAAACAAACAGTGCCTCTAATAAAAATTCATTATAAAACTTGCCTATTTTTGTTATGAAAGTGCTGAGATTTAGGAACCAACAAATGAGAGGGAAGTTGTAAATGTGAAAAAAATAATGTTGACCTAATTTGTAGACTTCTTCAAAATGACGCGAATGATGTCATTTTCAGATGTGGTAAATCTCATAATAAGAAATGGCCACATTGGATGAAAATATTAAATATAAAATCTTGTGTACATGGCATATATTCTAATAAATTACATTGCAATGACTACCATGGGCCTCCACAGATTATAGGTCCTCAGTATGTTAGTCTTGATGATGAAAGAGAGATGGCAATGATAAGTATGGTTGGTCCTAGTTTGTATGGTGGATATCTTCAAACCAAGGTCATCATCTCAATGAACCTAGGTTCTAACATGGTAAACATGGATTTGGTCTTCACCCAATTTCATTCCATCATACTTTGTCAAGACTCAAGAGGACATAATGGTCCTTTAGCTTATAATAGGGTTTCTTTTGAGGTTATAGATAAAGCTTATCCAAAGAAAATGGATTTTTGGGCTCCAAGAGATATGTATAATTTAAATGAAAACAATTATATGTTTTTTTCCCAAGATTCAAATGTAGGGATACATTTTGTGGATTTTACTAATAAATAGAAATAATCCATGAGGAGAATCTACTGGTCATTGTGATTAGGGAAAACTCAGAGATAATAAGACTATTTAAGTCCAAATCAAAGATGGTGTTGATTCTTGTAGCTTCAGTTGTTGATAGTTTTTAAGGTAGGAATTCAGGTTCTTCAAGGGTAGGGCCCGTTAGCTTAATTGCATCTGCCTTGGTCCTATCACCCAAAAGCAAAACATAATCAACAAAGAGTAAAAAAAAATTAACCTAGCAAGCACCTTGTATCAATCGCTTGTTGTCTTGAGAAGACTCAACAACCAAGCTAGAATTTTGTGATGTTCATGTTGTTATTTTCAAGGTCCTTTTCTTCTTGAACCAAGTTACCATTTTGCTGAAATGGACCTTCTCTTCTACGCTTCCTTTGAAATGTAAACCTAGTAAGTCTTATGTGTGCCTATTGATCAGGATCCTTCACATTGGTTTCTAGACCTTGGCCCACATTGATATCTGTCATCTCACCATGAAGTTTTTTGAGCCCATTGTCGCGGAAGGCATGCTAGCTAAAATTTCTCACTCACATTATTGTCCAGTAAGATCCAATCCAACTGATAACCCTGCTTTATTTCTATCACTTTGAACTATCCCTGTCAGAGCTGCACCTCCACCATCATTCCTATTATCTATAGTCTCCAAAGTTATGCCTATATTTTCTTGAGATGAATTCATGGTTGAGCTATATAGTGTAGACTACACACTTACTCCATCCTTAACAAGAAGCTTGCTAGAGGTACTAAAATCAACTTATGGATTTCCCTTCTCTTCAACATGCTTATTGGTATCCTGTCCAACACTATTTGCATCTTTTTTTTCAACTTTCATGCCTAGACTCCCCTAGTATAAGATGCATCTTTCTCATCTCCACCAGAAGTCTAAGAATATTCAGCTTCTCGTGCACTTGCTTCTTTATCTTGTGGAAGAAATGTTGCACTATATACATCTGGACAAGACACCATCTTTTTTCTTTTCTGCATTTCTAACTGGAATAGAACCTGTATCAGTCATAACTAATTTTCTCTCAACACCTAGGGAGGCATCAGACTCTGAAGTTGGAGATGCTTTTCTATCAAGTGTACAAATTTTCCTTATAGAGATGACTAAGATTGTGCTTTGAGAAAGAAAACACCCAACATTTTATATTTTCATAGAATTCATGTCTTTGAAATCAACATTTACATTGGTATTTTCAAACTTGGCACAAGGATATGCCATTGCAATAGAAACATGTTGTCCCCTTGCATGTGTATAGTAATCATGCGTTAAAATTGCAGGAGTAGTTACAAGTATATCTGTTTGGCCTTTAAAATAGACAGTGCTTGCCATCTGTCTTTCCTCAACTAACCGTGACCTTAAATCATTCTCAATAGTCATGCATTCTTTGTTCTCATTTCCTTCTAATAAAGGCAACACATCTTTAGTTGATTCATTAGAAATTTCTCTATATCTTCCCTATTTATCTCCATTTTCTAGTATATGTCATTCTTTGCACTTCATGATTACAGATGGAAAACTTTTTCTAGTAAGCATGCTATCCTTGGTGTTTATGTGCTGGATTATTAATAGCCTGTTATCCACTATTTTTCATAAGGATAGCACATGTAATTTTTCATCATTCATCCAGGTAGCATAGTGATTCTACCTTTCCAACGGTTGGGAATATGAAAATCTCTATTGGGAAAGGACACTTTTGTGCACAAGTTTCAAGGAATCATGCCAAAGTAGATGATATACTCAGATGAATATTTCATCTTGTAAACCCACAGGAAAACCACACCTATGGCATCTATGGCACTAAAGAAAGTTACAGGAGGGGAAATTTAAATACATATCTACTTGATATATAAATTGTGATGAGTGTAGGAATGAAGTGAGTAGCAGTATGAAGGATTGTTTCAGAAGTTGAGAAAAAGATTTCAAAATGGTTTTCCTCAAGTTCATTCCCATCATGGTGGCATTGATTGGATAATTGAGGATGCAAAGGACAAAATCAACAAATTTTTGGAGGAATATGAGACAGGAACAGATATTGGAGAAGCATGCCAATGTAAATGGAACCATAATATGCCATTCTCCCACCATGAGGTTGTGAAAAATGATTTGGTTATGGAAGTGGAGAAAAATGAGAACAATCCTTGTGTAGAAGAGGAGGTAGCAAGCCATACAGTAGAGCTTAATCATGAAGATTTCAACCCAAAAGATAAGATCAATAATAATGTGCATTTAGAGAAAAAAATACTTATAATGAAAATTTTTGATAGTGGTAACCTCACTGAACTAGTGGATAATAGTCGCAGTTTGAAAATTCATAAATAAATTTGCAGTACCATGTTTCAAGAAAAAATATCAGATTTAGGCAGCAATGTTGATAGTTTCAGCCTTCTAGTAAGCCAAATCATTGCATATCTTACTGGGAGTAGAGTTGAAAGTGAAGATTTTAGATCTGAATTTGCAACTTGCAACCCCTTATGTGAAGAAGAAATAAGGATTTTCAACCATCTGGAAAGTGGAAGGAAAATTGTCCAAACAAGAAATAAAGAATAGAAAAATGGTGTTACAAAGACATTTATTTCAAATCTACAATATCATGTTGATGACTTGAAATTTTTAGATCTGGGTAACAACTATATCAGCCCACTTCAAGAATATGTTGATAGATCTTGTGGCAGCTCCGTTTTATTTGCAATTTCACTAGAAGACATGGTTGTTACGCAGGTGACAAGATGCATTTTTAGCATGATGGTCATAAAGATCTTAGCACAAAAGCCACAAATTTCTAGTGTGTCTTTGTTTTACATGATGATCAAATACAGAGGACGAAGGAAATGGACTCGTGCATTCTTTAGGTGGTTACATTGGATTTTTTTTATTCACATAGCATTGTCACTTCAAGCAAGCCAAAGTAGGTTAGGAGATCAATAAGTCCACTTGGATAGTAGTAGCACCATTTTAATTTTTTTAAGTTGTTTCTCATGTATAGTGCTGAGATCATAGGGTTCTCACATCCTTCCAGATAGAGCATGTGTGCCGTAATTGGAGCCAGTTAAATTTCACTTTGCTTCAACAAGGTAGACTGGAGATATTACTATTTTTGGCTATTCTCACAGATCCTAATGCATAGTACTCCCAGTGACTGAATAACAAGGGCTCATTTTCTTCAACATTATTCACGCTTGACATGCCATGTTGAAATCTTGGCAAAAGAAAGATTCTTCAAGAAAAATCCAGCATGCTAAGGGGAACATGGTCGTAGTAATGCATGAGCAAAAGGTGGCAAAGTACATTTAAGTTCCATGCAAGATGTTTTACATTGCATGTCATGCATAGATCCTTCTATCACATATTCCAACCTCCTAGAACCTAAAAATAGCAAAACTTTGGAGTTCTAGCACCCGTGCAAGCAAAACATTCAGTCTCCAGCTCACAAGTGCAAGTTATTCAAGTGGACCTACAGAAAATGCCCTAGCTTCAAATTTTTCATGTGATAGCTCTATGGAATCCTCATGATGTGACCCACCTTCCTCAACAAAGACTTGTGTGTCTCCAAAGAAAAATAATATGTCATCTGATTTGATATGTAAACCCTATAACAACACCTACTAAAACCAGCAATGTCTCAAAAGAACATGCATATTGCATGCAAAATGACAAAGAACTCAACTTATACCACTAAAACCCTAAATATACCATGAATCACCTCCGAATCTCAAACTGCAATAGTAGAAACATCCCCATGTGTGAACTAATCTCTGAAATAAATGATCTCAAACTGCTACACCAAAAACCCCACATATGATTGGTCCCAATGAAAAATCCTGATAAAGAAATATAGAAGTTAACATGAGAATTGCATGAGTTGGATTTTGGGCATTACTAGTAGCTCCATGTAGGTATAGTGTCACCCTATGAGTTGCTGATAATCTCATAAATCTCCACATTAGCAGACCAACAAATTGCAACTAAATCTTCAAACTCCATCTCTGCTTCCACGTGTTCATGAAAACTAGACCAATGCTGGTATTTACATAGATGTTGCTCATTCCTACAAGGAAAGCATGTATACATATGAACAATACTTGATCTTCATTGTTTGTCCCTATATACAAGAAATGTGATCGGATACCAATAGTATGACCTCTAATTTTGACCCTACAACATTTGGATTCCATTGGTAACTTCTTATCCACTAATAATTTTACATTACATGAGTCAAGGGCATACGAATTTTCTAACCCTCTTATCATGTCTATTCTTTTGATATACATAATACTAAAACAAAAACGAAAAACAACTCCAAGGAACAAAAAGAACATTATAAATTCATGAAACATTGATAATTGTAATCCAACCTTCTTGATCCAATAAGATTAAGTTTACTCAAAACTATCATAACTACCATAGACTCAACTAACCAAGCATAATCAAACTTCCAATGTATTTGTGCAAGAATTTTGTTAGTAAAAGAGATTTGGCATAAGCCAGTTTGACACAAATTAAGGAATGGTGAATCCGACTGACAAGAGACTATTTGTTGACATGAAAGACAAAACACATCAATTCAACCATAATGCTTACACGAATCCCACTTCATATACAAGGAATGCATCTCTAAATGAATGTAATCAATCCTACCTATTATATATCAAAATAATTAGCAGCATCAAATGGAACTAATGCAATAGATTATGAAAGAAAGGATGTTGCTATGCATTTATAAGGTGTTCTGATTTCCAAAACTTGAACATGTTTCCACATTTCATCCAACTCAGAGCTACACATTTTGCCTCTTCACCTACTTGCTCTACAGTCACAAGTAAGCAACATAAATAATGAATAATTTTGTTACATTCAAAACCAACATCATTCACCACCTCTTTTGCATGAAAAATTTTTATAATGTATCTAATAAAATCTTGGAACTGCTTCTCATCTTCACATGACTTTTCTTCATAATCGGAACTGAGTTAATGGTGCTGCTAATTTAACACTGCTATTATTACATCAGGACAAGAACCCAATGTAACATCAATGTCCTAATGTGTCTCATGCCTACAATGACAACTATTACCTGATTCATTGGAAGAACACTCTTCCTCATCAAACTCAAGAATTTTACATACATTTGACTGCTCATTATTTTCAGAAGGAATAAGTAGGAGCATGTTGAAATTGCTTTCATCACATACCTTTTCTCTGCAAGGTCCTTTAAAAAATCTCTCAAAACACTCCCACTCTATTCAACCATGGTCATAACTACTCTATCAAAAAAAGGATATATCTGTCAACTCACCCAACAAAGGACCCCACCTAAGGCACAAATCTGGAATAACATTTGGAGCGGTAAAGAACTGCTTAATTTTAAAAAAAATTGTTGGTTAATGACCCATAACTAACTCTGTACCACTAACAATCTCTGTAAAAGAGGTGTAATTGGTACTTGCATATTTGCAACTTGCAGAGTAGCCAAAGGAAAACTTTTTCTTTTAAAATCACAAGTAATTTGGCTTGCATGAAACATGGTGATCTTCGAAGAAAAACAATTAAATATGCATAGTGACAGAATTTCACCTTCAATAAAGACACTGCCACATAAGGAAATTATGGCCAAAGGTATAGGGGATATTCAGTGGACGCACTACTCTGTGCAAAGGAAAGAGTAGAATTGACCTCTATTTCAGCATGCCAGCCTAGCCCCTCTAGGTGCACTCACCCATCCTATGAATCTAGTTGGAAATTGAGGATTGGTTCTTGGTGTTAGGATATTCCGACACATAGGAAATAGTAAAGAATAACTTAGTCTAGTGTAGAGTTACGTAAAGTGTGTTTCTTTACTATGTACATTTGTAACTTATAATCCGATGGTAACGATTTGTAGTGATCTGACGATTCACTTTCTCCTCGGTATTAATGACACTTGATCCGTGGCTTAACACCTGATTGGTCCATGATCTCTATTTAAAGAGCATGGAGGGTCATTTTTCTGGTAACCGTTTATGAGAGAAACATATGTAACTTTTATTTTTATATTAATAAATTTCCTGAAGTGGCCGCATTGGCTCAAGCCATTGACTGTTTCCCTCTTCGAGGGTTTTAACCACGTGATAATACTGGTGTACTAATTTGTGATTTGTTTTTGAGCGGTGACCTTTGGTTCTTGATCTATGGAACTTACCCTGTAAATTCCTACATGGTATCAGAGCTATTGTGAGGGTCGCATCTGTTTTTTATCAAAATCCGAAGCCGGTTTGACTGCATGCGAATGTTGTTTTGTAGACCTACTATTTCTGAACATTTTTGGGCTTGGAGAACTACTCTGTTGTGTTTGGAGCATCGGTTACAGTGAGGAACTCCTTTCATTTCATACGAAAAGGTTTCCGGCTGCCCAAGTTATGACAATTTAGATCTGGAGGTATAAAATATTAGTTTTGTAGTTATATTTGTTAATAGTTCTGCTTATTTTGGTCCTCTCTATTTATTTTCAGTTTTTAGGTTTTATTTATTTGCCAGATCTATACCCTCTTCTCTGTGTATGCTCTTTACTCTGCATTGCGTGCAATCTCGACAAATCAGAAATAGTAGAAGGGATTTATTTTGCTACGTATGCTCTTTCCCCGCGTCCTTGTGCGATCTCGGGAAATCATAAATAATGAAAAAATAGATAGTTGTTGGCAAGGCTAAGAAATATAACATTCAGCCGTAACACTTTGCATTTCATTTTTGTTTGCTCAGTTTTTGAGTTTTTTGTGCAGGAAAAGACACGCACACCGAAGAGTAAAAAAAAAAAAAAAACCCTTCCTCCTTTCAAACAATTGCATAATCCTTTTACTATCTCACTTGGTGAGGAGTTAGTTTATAAGAATAGAGGTCTTGGATTCAAGTCTCTCTCTCAAGCTTCTTTTTGTAAAAATTAATTATTAAAGGGGCAAGATTTTTTTTTTTTTAAGTTGAACTTCATCACCAAATTTCAAACTGTTCCCGTAACTATTCGGCATCTACAACTCATTTTTTCAAAAAGGCATAACTTCTTCATCCGAAAGCCATTTTTCGAGCCCTTTTTTTTAATCAGCCTAATTTTTCGAGATATTTCCATTGGAGCAGTTAGTTTCAGCTTTTCTCAACTTCATATTTAAAAAAAAAAAATGGAAAGTGCATGCCCAATTATTCTTAACAGCACCAATTATTTCGAATGGCTACCTCACATGGTAGATATACTTAGAAGTAAAGGGATTTATAGAATAGCCACAGGACAAGAAACTAAACTTTTCAATGATGATAAAGTCACTAAATGGGAAAATAAACAAGATCAAGCATGAGGGTTGATAGGAATGTCCATTGCTCAAGATCTTTGATTTCATATCCTTGACATTGACACCCCTCATGAAGCCTTGGACAAGCTAAATATTGTCTTTGGCATTCAAAATCAAATCAAGGCCCACCAGCTTGAAAATGAGCTGCTTACTTTGGACCCCATTAATTTCTCCTCTATTGAGGAATTTTTGTCCAAATTCAAGACCCTTAGAGTTCTTTTAGAAGGTTGTAAGGTCAAAAAGGAAGATGGTAGCCTCATCTATTGCATTCTTGCTAAGCTTGGCCCTGCATACTCTGTATTTGTTTCTGCCTTCCATTCCACTAGAGAAGCCATCATTTCTTCAAGAACCACCTACAAGAACCCATCTTTTGATGCCTTTTGCGATTCTTTAATAAGAGAACAAGAAAAACTCTTACACCTTGGTCTTATCACTTTTGGAAACACTTCTAAGAAAGCCTTAGTGGCCCAAAAATAATCATATCAAAATAATCCCAAGAAGTAGTATCCTAAAAAGTATGGTCTGAAACCAAACAAGGCTCCTAAGAAATTTTAGCCGCAAACTGAAAAAGCAACTCACCAAATTGATAAGACAAACAAAAAAAGAAGGAAGAAGACAATAGACATTGCAAATTTTGAAATCGTGATGGCCATATAGAGTCCAATTGTTTTAAGAATATGGAAGCCTTAGAAGCAGCAATGAAGAAGTACAACATCAATTTGGAGCACTCTTCACGTTCATCTTCAAGAATGGCACTTTCTTCTTGTGGTTGTCAAGCATCAAGATCTCGTTATGCATTAAATGTATCTTCTTCTTCTCACTCTCATGAGTGGCTCATTGATTCTAGAGCTTCTTACCACATGGCCAAAAATAAAGCCATGTTTTCTTCTTTAAATGATTGGAACACCAAACATATTTATGTTGGTGATGATAGATCTCTTAGTGTTGTAGGATCTGGAACCATTCATCTCGATAATGGTCAGTTTAATGATGTACTATGTGTTACTACCTTGTCATGCAACCTTCTCTCTGTTTATCAGATAACTCATTCAAGTGAAGGGAAAATAGTAGAATTCTCACCTCATGATGTTGTAATCAAGGACCTCAAAGATCCTCGATATATTTTAGCTACTGGCATTGCTGATGATTCCACAAGGTTGTATAAGTTTGACAACTTTGGGTCATCCTGTCTTCCCTCTATTTTTTTTGCTCATAATGATGATGTGAGCAAACTTTGGCATGAGCGATTTGGTCACTTAAACTATCGCTCTCTTCAAACTCTATGTAAGGAAAATATGGTGATGGGCCTTCCTATGGTATGTTGCTAAGATGGTGTTTGCTCCGGATGTGTACTCAGAAAACATCATCGATATATTTTTGACAAGCGTACCTCTTGGCACGCTTCAGCCCCTTTGCAGCTTGTGCACAGTGATTATGTGGTCCACTTCCTGTTGTTTCTTTCTCTGGTTGCAAGTACTTATATTTTAAAGAATATAACTCTAGAAGAAGCTTGGAGCTTAATCAAACCAAATGTAAGTCACTTTCATGTTTTTGGAAGTGATGCTTGGGCCCATATTCCAGATGCGAAACATAAAGCCTTAGAACCTAAGAGTGAAAAATGCATTTTTGTTGGATATTCTGAAGATGTCAAAGGATATAGACTTCTTCAACCAAAATCCAAAGATATAATCATTAGAAGAGATGTAAAATTTGATGAAAATATATCAGCCTGCGAGCTTAGTTCATCGAGTGCGCCACCTTTGGCCTGTGAGCCTGATTCGGCATATGTTCCACCTCTCTCTCTCTCTTCTATTTTTAATAGCATTCCCTCTAGTTAAGATGATGACAACGAGGATGAAAATCCTCCTCCATCTCTTGAAATTATTCCTTTTACTCCAACACTTCCAAGATGGGTCCGCTCTACTTGGGATGCAGCAAGTGCTCTTACAGGTGACCCTGTGCCCGATCAACGACGTACACGTTCTCAGTTCAAAAGAGCCTCTTCCTTATTGGATCAAGTTCCAAAAAATCCTGATCTAGAAACATTTGAAGACGCCTCTGGTCATCCAAATTGGGATGAAGCTATGAATGAAAAATATCGCTCCTTATTGGCAAATGATACTTGGGATATTGTTCCTCTTCCAAAAGGAAGAAAAATTGTCAGATGCAGATGGGTTTACAAATCAAAGTTTCAGATGGAAAAGTGGATAGACATAAAGCTCATCTTGTCGCTAAAGGATTTTCACAAGTTGAAGGCATTGACTATACTGAAACCTTCTCCCCTATTGCCAAAATGAATTCTATCCGCCTTGTCCTTTCCCTTGCTGCCTCCTTTAAATGGGAAGTCCATCAGATGGATGTTAAATCCGCCTTCTTACATGGATATTTACATGAAGAAATCTACATGGAACAACCCCCTGGCTTTATCCAAAACGACTCTAGCCTTGTTTGTCACCTTAGGAAGTCTCTCTATGGTCTTAAACAAGCTCCTTGGGCTTGGTATGCCAAAATAGATAAATTTCTATTAGATAATGGCTTTTCTAGGTGTCATTCTGACAACACTGTCTACACCAAGAAAGTGGGTAAGTCCTTCACCATCCTTGTTCTTTATGTTGATGATCTTATCCTTACTTGTAGTGATTCAAACCATATAAACCATGTGAAGTCTAGCCTCAAAAAGAAGTTTGAAATGACAGACTTAGGACACTTGCATTATTTCCTTGGTCTTCAAGTCTTGCAATCCAAGGAAGGAATTACCCTCTCTTAGTCCAAGTATGCCTGTGATCTTCTACACCACTTTCACATGGAAGACTGTAAGCCGACCCCTTCTCCCTTTCAGTCTGGAGTCAAGCTTTCAGTCACTTGTACTACCCTTGAAGTTGATGCTACCTTGTATCGTCAACTTGTTGGTAAACATCTGTATCTAACCCATACCCGTCCTGACCTTTCCTTTGCCATTGGTCTTGTCGCTCAGTTTATGCACCAACCTCATGAAAGTCACTAGAAAGCAGCTAAAAGAATACTTCGATATATTCGAGGTACAGTTCAGTTCGGGATTCATTACAGTGCAGGAGCATCTCCATTGTTGATTGGTTTCACTGATTCTGATTGGGCTGGTGACCCCGATGATCGAAAGTCTACTGCAAGATATGTATTCACTCTTGGTTCAGGACCTATTACTTGGTCTTGTAAGAAACAAAGTGCCATCTCTCTTTCTTCAGCAGAAGCAGAGTATCGTGGTGCAGTTGAAGCCAGCAAGGAAGCCATGTGGCTTCGTCAGATCCTGTCTGAATTTGGCCTTCATCAGCAACATCCAACTACACTTTGGTGTGATAATCAGAGTGCCATTCAGCTATGAAAAGATCCAGTTCAACATTAACGTATGAAACACATTCAGCTCCACATACAATTCATCAAAACACTCATTCATGATCGTGTTCTTGAAGTGCAGTATTGTCTGACCAATGATCAAGTAGCCGATATCTTTACGAAGGCTTTCATAGAAGCGAAGTTTACCAAACTTCGATCCATGCTTGGAGTTCAGGAAAGTTGTCATTAAGGGGGTATAGGCTCTAATGCCTCCTTCCTTCTCCTATTGTGTCACTTTTGTAAATCCTTCAGTCCTATCCCAATTTGTTCTTAAGGGGGGATGTTAGGATATTTCGACACAGGAAATAGGCTCCTTTTATGTCACCTTTGTAAATCCTTCAATCCTATCCCAAGTTGTTCTTAAGGGGGGATGTTAGGATATTCTGACACATAGGAAATAGTTAAGAATAACTTAGTCTAGTGTAGAGTTAGGTAAAGTGTGTTTCTTTACCATGTACATTTGTAACTTAGAATACGACGGTCACGATTTAATCCGACGGTCACTACTTGTAGTGATCTGACGGTTCACTCTCTCCTCGGTATTAACAACACTTGATCCGTGGCTTAACACCCAGTTGGTCCATGATCTCTATTTAAAGAGCATGGAGGGTCATTTTTCCGGTAACCATTTACGAGAGAAACATATGTAACTTTTATTTTTATATTAATAAATTTCCTAAAGTGGTCGTGTTGGCTCAGGCCGTGGACTGTTTCCCTCTTCGAGGGTTTTAACCACGTGATAATATTGGTATACTAATTTGTCATATGTTTGTGAGTGGTGACCTTTGGTTCTTGATATACGGAACTTACCCTATAAATTCCTACACTGTGCAAATTGAAGAATGGATCAAACTTCAATAACATCACATTATCTTTTTTGATGGTGCATCAAGAGAAAATCCATGAGAAGCAGGTGAAAGAGTCATCTTTGAATCCAAAGTAAAAGCAAAAACTAACATTTTCTTTAGGGTGTCAACAAAGTGACAAATAATAAATCTGAAGCCTTGATCTAGGAGTAAGGTTGCATCAAAAGAATTAGCAGCATCAACTAGAATTAATGCATGATATTATGAAAGAAAGGATGTTGCTATGCATTTATAAGGTGTTTTGGTTTCCAAAACTTGAACATGTTTCCACATTTCATCCAACTCAGTGCTACATGTTTTTCCTCTTCACCTACTTTCTTTGTAGTCACAAGTAAGCAACAAAGAGAATGAATAATGTTGTTACATTCAAAACCAGCATCAGTCACCACCTCTTCTGCATGAACAAAGTTTATAATGTCTCTGGTAAAATCTTAGAACTGCTTCTCATCTTCACATGAATTTTCTTCATAATCAGAACTGAGTTAATGGTGTTGTTAATTTGACACTCATGTATTATTACATCAGGCAAAGAACCCAATGTATCATTAATGTCCTAATGTGTCTCATGTCTGCAATGGTAGTTATTACCTTATTCATTGGAAGAACGCTCTTCCTCATCAAACTCAATAATTTTACATACATTTGACTGCTCATTATTTTCAGAATGAATAAGTAGGAGCATGTTGAAATTGCTTTCATCACATACCTTTTCTCTGCAAGGTCCTTTAAACACTCTCTCAAAAACACTCCCACTATTTGAAACCATGGTCATAACAACTCTATCAAAAAAAGTGATATATCTGTCAACTCACCCAACAAGGAGAAGAAAACTTATGTTTTGGGCCACATGCATAAGAGGGCTGACAGTGTGGAGAAGAGGGTAGTTCAGGGGACTCTTGCTGACTGTTATGAAGGCTGATTTGTTGTGCTAGAGGTTTGAGGTAGAGGAGAGCATTTATGTATGTTTTTGGGGTATGTTAGGGTGTTTAGACCCTTGGAAGAGATAACTTCATCCCTAGATGGCTGTTGTGGGAAGACCGTAGGCCTAAACCAACCTAAACAGAGCTGCGTAGGGCATTGTTAGGGTTGGTTCATGCCCAGGACAACATCATTGAGCAGGAGGGTACTTCCAAAGGGAAGCCACTTTCATCTAGAGAAATTCTGGGTAGAATTGAAGGCTAGAAGAAGGGACTGTGTGATGCCCTAACTAGGACGAGATCGCAGCATGAAGGAGACCTCAAAACATGAGCTTAAGGTATGTATTTCAGGCATTCTTGTAGATGTTGGATCCTAACTTGTGGGTCATTTTAAATCGTGATAGGGTGGCATGTGAAAGTCAATAAGGAGCGGGGCAGATCTCATGGTTAGGTGCCCTAAACTGATAGTTGCCACAAGATTAGGCAAAAGTAAGTGTGCTTAACTAAAAACTCCTATATATCTAGGAGATAACAAAATGCTACAATAACCCGAGACTTCGTTGAAGGTTTTTAAGAATTGCGTCATAAAGAACATATCTTGCCTTAAAAAATATTACGAAAGTGACTTGAAATGATTAACCAAATTTGGACAATATTTTGATTGTCATCTAAAAACGTATTGTGATATTCCCAACAATCCTCCATGGCATGGGGTCTTTACTATGAAGCAAGGTGACTCTAGATAAGATAATGGGTCTTCATTATTAAGCATGTGACTAGTAGAAGAATACAAATTTGAACTCTATATTTTGTTGCCAATATTTTTTATTTACCGACAACTCTAATAGTAACAACATTGTTTGATTTCCTTCTTCGTATCCCATACTAGTGCACCCAAGGGAATGCTAGATTTGTTTTCACTTTTCATTAAGCGCACTTAAGAGGAACTAGATTTGACATGTGGCAACTAGACATTCCTAAGATAGTTGAGGGACATCTACCCATCTTCGGGAGCATTTACATCACAAGTTTTCGGGGATGTGGGTAACATCCCAAAAGAAAAAGAGATGTCCCCAATAGTTTCCTTGTACCTCATGGACATGGAAACACTAAATTCTAAGCCAACCCACTTTCATTTTGCATATGATTATGGTCGGATCCATTCAGGGTGGGTGACAATGAGCATAGATCCATTGAATGATCCATAAGTGGATGCATCCCTTAGGGGTGGGACACATCCTTAATGCAACTAGGTCCCATCTAAGATAAAAGAGACAAGGATAAAAAAAAAAAAATCTCGTGCATACATGAGAATGGACTATATCATTTATCGAGAGATAGAAATAGAAAACATTAAATCATAAAAGCATCTCATCTAACACAGCTATATATGAATACTTGAGTCTTAGACTCTTACATAAATTGTCACATGTCATTTCTGATGTATGTATGAGTAATTTTCAGGGTAGGTGTCCCCATGTGTGGGTGCACATCTCACATATTTGGTAGGGAAATGACAACATATCCTCCCAGGCTGGTGGGCATCCCCAACCAATAAATAAATACATGATTGGTGGACATTGTTACCCATCATATGGCATGAGAATTAATCCAGTAGAATTTTTACCTCTCCATGTTGTTGGAGGCCTACACTTGTGAATATTTTCACTACTCTTGTCATTTCCATCAAAAAGGGAGGTTTACAGGTTGAAATTTAGATGTCCCTAGAGTCGTGATTGCATTTGATGAGGTTATTGATGAAGTAAGCATAGATGGCTTGATGATGTTGATGATTGGGTTTCCTTGAAGATGATTTTTTTCCTTTCATACTAGCCAACTTAGTTGTGAATCCCCTGTGATCATTAGATGGTTAATGATACATGTTGTTGTATGACTCACTTGATGAAATCCCCTTGCATTTTTGGCCTAAGCCAACATCATTTTCACATAGTCATTTCAATAGCTTCATGATGGTGTACAACACTCTAGCATTCTCCCCCTGCTATTAATTGAATTGAAATTGTTCTTGGGGTGATTGAATATTATCTAGCATGGTTTGATATTCATGAGGTAAACACCCTTGTTTATATTGAAGGATTGTAAGCATATTATGGTATGCCATGATATAGACTACAATCATTGTCTGCTTTACAGTTCTATCTATGTAGATCCACTACATATGGGATTGGTTGGCATGATTTGAGGAATGCCCCCACATCTTATTGGCACACATGTTTAGGTCACCCTTTCAGGAGTTGTCATAACAACTATTTGACCATTGCTTGCCCACTTATCTATGAGATCCACTTATGGAGGAGTGTGATAAATTTATTGGAGGGGCATCCTAGCTCTTGAGCATATACCTTTTGACAAGTAACCAAATTGTTTCCAAATTAGTGCCAATAGATGCAAAATTGTAGCAAAATTTTAAAAGTAGGGTCATAATAGAAATTTGGACAAATATTGCTAGGAGCTATGGTGGCTATAAACCCATCACCTTAAAACCCTCACCACAGTTTGATAAATGTTTTGAGAAATTCCCAACCTTTGTTACTTGATCACTTTGGTTATTTGGGAAGATTGTGATTGGAGAATGCATGATCAAGAGATCATGTCTGATGCTAAAAAATGAAAGTGCTCAAAACAGGTCCGAACCTAAGTGACTGGAAAGGTCTTGTCGTTGTGATTCCGACACCATGAACGGTTCGAAAAACTGATGTCATATGAGGAAGATATCGCGTTCTGTCTGTTTTTGCAAACAGAAAAATTTTGTGACTGGATGCCTAGTCAGCATGCAGGTACAGTCAGTAGGCATATTCCTGAAATATTCCATTTTTTCACATCCAACGGGATGGTGCCACGTGGCTCAATTTGGCTCATTGAATGTTTGTGGTACGGAGGATTTTGGACCGTTTGATGGGTTTATGATTGACCAATGGATGAGTGACACATGGCTAGCCTAGAGGTCACCATGTGTCCTCAGGAGCGTGTATCAAAATTTTATGGAGTCGAGGGGGGTTTGACCCCACTACCTCCTTCCCGCAGCAAAGACCGTCTACCAATTTTCCTATATGTTGTGTCTTAACAATGTATGAATGCCACATAACTTTATGGTTTGTATGTTTTCATATTGGGGGCTTGGGAGGCCGGGCCCCCCCTCCATGCGCCCAAGCACTGGAGCCTTGGCTTAAATCTGGCGGCTATTAAAACTTAACCCCGACGGTCAGTGCGAAGACTTGTTCACATGCGAGAATTTTAATTTAATGTTACAGTTGTCGGTTTTGAAACAACGGCTAATCTAGTGGAAAATAGACTTGACACATGGCAGGGGTTTCAAATTTCAAATTTTATGGTTGCGGAATAATGACACTCCCGGTTCCATCTGATAACATGAACTTTTAGACGATTAAGAGCAGAGGTTATGGTGGGGTTGGTATGTGACCACCCCGCCTCTAAAATTTAATGCTAACTTTAACCGTCCAACCATTCTGGAGCGCGCCCCTAATTTTAGGGCTTTCCACTAAAACTAACCACAGTTAAGTGCCTGTCTCCACACTTGGTGGAGCTTTTCTAGTTGACATTGGGAAAAACGCATTGGGAGGTCAATTTTCGACCAATTTTGGTGAAACAAGAGTCTACCTAGACTAATTTGAGCATTAAGGAGCCATTGTTGCAGAGAAAACAACCATTAGAGGTCTGTAAACACATGTAATTTACAATTTTGAGTATAATGACAAAGAGGGACATGCCATTGGGAGCTGGACCAGCAGATGTAGCCCAGGAGGGGTGAACTACTTCATCATGCCTACTGTGTAAAACTTATGTGTGAATGTTTTTCTCTGTTATACAATGTTGTTCAATGTTTTTAAGGCTTATTTACATGCTTAAAATTCACTAATTCATCTAATTTTCATGGTTAAAACTCTCATTCCTTAAAACATATGGAGACAAATTGTACATGTTTATATTACTGAAAGGACACTTAGCACAGCAGAACTAATACACTCCTTTCAGATCAAGTTGATATAAGAGCTAGATTTTTATCTCTGGTGTGTTTATGTGTAAAGATTTGTTAACTATTTTCAAGGGTTTTCATGCTTACTAGGCTCAAGCTTAAGATAGGAGAAAGAAAATTGGTGGAAGCAAGAGGTTCTCAAAGTGAGCCACAACAAAGGAGGGAAAGATCGCCACATTCTCCACCACCTAGTTCACCTCCAAGAGAAGCAGAAGCAGCATCAAGCATGCCTCCAGGAGAAGAATAAACTCATGAAGAGATGGATCCCAAAGAGGAAGAAAGAGTGTTCAGGAAAGAATTCCTTGAAATTACTGAAATGGTGAGAGTCCTTTATCAAGAAAGGAATGAAAGACTAGAAGGAGAAGGATCCAAACTTCACAAGGAAGGTCAGGGATCATCACAAGGTCAGAAAGATGAAGATAAATCAAAGAAGGGAAATGGAGGAAATGGAGGCAGTGGAAAGTCACCATCATCACCCTCATCTTCATCCTCATCATCCTCTACTTCATCTTCAGTACATCAGCAGCCATCTAAGTCAAAGAACACTGGTAAAAGTCCTTTTCTAAAACTTGATGTTAAGTTTGAATTTCCAACGTTTAATGGTGAATCAATGTAGAAAATCTTGATAATTGGATTAGGCAATTGGAGGTTTATTTGAGAATTCAGAACCTTCATGATGATGACACCAAAATCCAACTAGCTTCATTGAGGATGGAAGGTGCAGCTATTGTTTGGTGGGAAGCCAAGACAAAGGAGGAGATCAAAAAACATGGTAAGATTATTCTATCATGGACTGATTTCATTACTACAATAAAACAAAAATTTTATCCATTAGCTCATATGCAGAAAGCCATAATGAATTGGAAAAATCTATACAATTGAAAGGACAAAATGTATAAGACTACACCCAAGAATTTAGGAGAAGAGCTCTCTTATTAGGGGTAGATTTGCAGAGTCAAGATACTTTGCTCAAGTACATAGGGGGCTTACATAGCTACCTTAGACATACTATCCTCATGTTTAATCCTACAAGTCTAGATGAGGTATGTGTTCAAGCCACACATCTAGAAGCTAGAGGGAAAAATACTTTTGAAGAGGGTAGAAACAAACCTTTTAAGGGGAAAAACAAAGAGAAGACCTCAAAAGGAAAAGGAAAAATGAATGCGTTTGTCAAGAAAGAGGGAGAGAAAGTGGTTTGTAAACATTTTTCAAGAGATGGTCATGAAGAGAAATTTTTTTGGAAACTACATCCTGAAAAGAGAACCAAGTTTAACAAAAACAAAGGGAAGTAGAAAAATGCAACTACAGCTCAACATGACTTAGGAGAGGATTCAGGTGATGAAACTAAAATTACAGCCATAAGATTGAAGAACATGAACGGGAAATAAATTGAAACAAAACCCAGTACTAGTACTTCAAACTGTCACATAGAAGCTCCAAATGAAGAAGAGAGAATTGAACTGTTTCATGTGAGGGTCATATCCAAACATACCAAGATTGATACATTGTTTGACAGTGGTTCAGAATTGAATTTAATCTCTGAATACTTGGTCAATATTAATCTTGAGACCATTCCACATCCAAAACCATATCCACTTGGGTGTATTTGTAAAGATGCAAATTTATAGGTTTCAAAGAAGTGCATATTGTGCTTTGCAATAACTGCACATTTTGTTGACACAGTTGAATTAGATGTGGTTCCGCTTGATATTACAAGTGTTGTGTTGGGCAGTCCTTACTTGTATGAAAAGAAAGCTATCTTCCATCGCCATGAGAACAAATACCATTTATTCAAATATTGCAAGGATTACATTGTTAGAGCACATCGCAAGAAGACAAATATTGCAATGGTAAATGCTGGATAGGTAAAAAGGCTGGTGAATTCAAGTAAGAATTTTTTTCCCCTAATGATTAAGCCTAAAGCTGATGTTAATCATGGGTAATTTGAAGATTGTGATCCTAAGTTGAAATCAGATTTATATGATGTATTTGATGCACATCATGAGATGTTTCAGGAGCCAACAGGATTGCCTCCTAAAAGGGAGATTCAACATGAGATTTAGTTTCAACAAGATTGTCCTTTTCCAAACATTGGCATGTATCGCATGTCGATAATGGAGAATGCTGGAATAAAGAGGCAAATCAAGGACTTGTTGGAAAAGGGACTCATAAGGCCAAGCACTTTGCCACGTGGTTCACCCATAGTTTTGATTCCGAAGAAAGATGGGACTTGGTGCATGTGTGTTGACTTCAGAGCTTTGAAAAAGATAGCGGCAAAGAATTTATACCCACTCCCAAGGATAGATGATTTGTTAGATCAGCTGAAAGAAGAAAATTATTTCACTAAGTTAGATTTACGAAGTGGATATCATCAAGTAAGAATTGCAGAAAGTGACATATGGAAGACTGCATTCAAAACCAAACAAGGACTCTTTGAGTGGTTGGTTATGCTGTTTGGTTTGTGTAATGCACCAGCGACTTTCATGCATGTGATGGATAATTTTTACACAACATTTTGTTACTATCCCTGCAATCCCTGTCCCACACATTGGAGGATCATTTCTGTGACTAAAACAAAGTGTCATGCCTTGCAAAGGCCATCATTGCATCCCTTTCCATGAGGACAACATTCATTCTGTTGACAATTTCCTGAGCAGACCATCAGAAACACATGTTTTTTCCTTGGCGCTAGTAGACCGTTGTGCACTTGCGCCAATGAGGAAGATTAACACTAGGCCCCATGCCCATTGGCGCCCTGTCCCAGTGAGCTACCTGCGGCAACCTGTTTATGGAATTATTTTAAATATAGAGGCGAAGTTTCTATCCTAAAAACTTCATGGGTGAGTCATCTGGAGTGGTTTGACTGAATAACCATGGCCCCTCTCCTTTGGCCTCTTGTTTCCACCTTTTGGGGAAACCTCCCAAGGGATAAGGCCTCCCTTCCACCATTGTCGGGATCCCAACCTCCTCCTCTCCCTCTATAAATAAAGCCATATTCCATTGATGAGCTAGCTAAACATATTATAGTTGAAAGGCTTAAGAGAATTCCTGAACATTTCGCTAGAAAGATAGAACGGAAAGATACCTTTGTCGAGAGAGCTTAGGCTTGTGTCCTCACCTCACCCAAATTACTCGACGATCCTTCGAGATGCGCTTTGACTGAACCCCACTGGAGGAGGCTACGACGTCAAGGCTCCGGTTGTAACTCTTCCTTCTATTTATATATATACATGACTATTGTTTGGTTCCCATCTTGCGTTAATGTGTTTTGTTTGATGCAATATGCTTAACCCTCCTTGATTGGTTAGTTGATTATGAATGAAATAATTGTCTTGTATGTTGCTCTTGTTTGCTGATATTTGTGCAAGTATCTG
Organism: Pinus albicaulis; assembly: GCA_034641835.2. Lineage (NCBI taxonomy): Eukaryota > Viridiplantae > Streptophyta > Pinopsida > Pinales > Pinaceae > Pinus > Pinus albicaulis. The sequence continues at coordinate 242,706,494 of CM076580.1, forward strand.
AGCATTGTTTCAGAAGGATTGTGACCCGTCGAAGCATAAATCAAGAGGCCACCACCACTACAACGACGACAAAGTTGGACTCCAGGTAGGTCAATGTACCCTGTCCTTTTCATTCAATAATTAGGAACCTACACTTTAGCTTGTCCCTTTGTTGCTAGACCCACTATAGGGCTAGATGGATCATCTCTGTCCACAGAGAGGATTTAACTTCCCAAAAAATTGGCGACTCCACTGGGGATTAGTGTGAGTTTTTCGTTTCGTTTCCTTTTACCATTCTGCCTTGTCAAGTCAACTTTGGTCGTTTGCTTGCTTGTCTGTCTTTTTTGGCTTGTTTGATTGCCTGGAATCCTCCTGTTTAGCTCCAGAGTGTAAATATTGACCTCTGCTCACTAGTTATTTCCTCCTCCCATAGTTATCCGGCTTAGCGTGAGTTTTGTTTGAACAGTCACGCCAATTGGCGCTTGTTTCTTTTGTTTCAGTAGCTCCAACCCCTATTTGGAGCGGATTACCGCCTCACAGTCGCGTCGAATCCTGTAGGATTTGGTTTGACCCTTTTTCTGAGTTTTTGGTCAGTTGTGCTTGACTCTAGGTTGTTTCTTGATTTTCAATTGGTCTTTTTGGAGTTGTTTTGACTGCTTTAGGCCTGCTCTTCTCAGTTGTTTGTCTATTTTCTCATCGATGCAGTTCATAGCCTTAGGGTTCTAGGTGTCTTTCGCTCACTAAGCCTTCTGATTGAAGTTTGAATCTTTTTTATCTTTGTCAATTCAATTCCCTTATCGGTTTCTTTAGTCTTTATTGATCCTTTGATTTTTTGGATTGTTGAACGATTACTTTTGTGCTTTTTTGACTCTCCGTCTCTTCACTTCGAGCATAGATCACATTGCTCATTTGGGTCATTTCGAGAGCTTTCATTTTGTTTCAAAGAGTGCATCATTGGTTTGAGCACATTTTTATGTTTGTATTGCTTTCGAATTGTTTGTTTTGAGATCTCTACATTCATAGTGCTCTAAACTAGTGTTTGATTTGATTTTTAATGTAATTAGTGCATTGTGTGCTTTATTCATTCAAAAATAAAAAATTTCATCCTTTCGTTTGCATCGAAAATGAAAAGTTCTTTTGCATAACTAGCACTTGATGAACTAGGAAAGAGTTTCATTTTTCGTTTTGTTTGTATTAGATGCATTAAGGGAATTTTTCGTATGGCTTCATTAATTGTTGATTTCTGAAAGATCTCTATCCTTCTCTTAGTTAGCATTCATCGAATGGAAAATGGTGTTCTTTTGCATGTAGCTTGAATTTAGGAATTTGAGATCAAATTCGGTAGGGCATTGAAACTGAAAAATTAATTCAAGATCAACTGTAAAATTTATTAAATTAACCTAAGGAAGCATTGGAACCTAACACAATCATTTTTAGATGTCTAGGCTAGTGACATGTTCTGGCATCGTTAAACCTAGTAGTTGTCATTTTCCATCTGGCTTTAGACAGCACTAGTACGAACTTGTGCTCCCCGTACCGTCGCGTATATAAAGGGATACCCTCATAGGTTCAAATCCTTTATCCATAGGAAGCCGAGTCTGCCTCCATATAACCATGATACACTGAAAACATCATTCGGGGATACTACCTGCACGTACATTAAGTCCTTGGTCATTTCTCTCTCATTTGATCACCAAGGTGTATATGGAAGTTCACGGAAAATTGGTACACCCTCTTGCTTAGATTACCTAAGTAGCCATTTTTGTCTTTTCGTGACACTCTAAAAGTGAAAACATCATCAAGCGCTTGTCCTTTCACGCTCGTTTCAACCTGAAAGTGATAGAGCCACCTTTTGCCTGTTTCTTGACTGTTAAAATATGAAACGACAGATTTTTGTTTCAATGTCTTAAAATATTAACTGCCCACGAAATATTCCTGGTTAAAGTTATCTTTCTTAGCATTTTGTTTTACAGTTGTTTCCAATGGAAATTTTTCCGGAGTTTACCAACCAAGGAATCCCCTCTAAAGGGAATCCTGGTCCTTTTCCTCCTTTTGGGAATGTTGGTGCTCCTTATATGGCAACATTGTCCCTTCCGGGGTTAACTGTTGGTTTTCTTGTGTGGTTATTCTTGACCTCGGTGGTCTCGAGTATTCTGCCCTTTGTACAACCATCCCCTCCACCTGAGAACCATCATGTTGATTCTAAGGTGGACCTCTCCCCTTCTTCGCCGATTTCTTCATCCTCCTCTTCTACTTCACTTGGTGACAGTCTAGATTCTAGTAACCAGGTGGCTAAGAAGAAGAATGAGAAGATGAAAAAGAATAATTCAGATAAGAGAGAGGCCAAATCTACGGCTATTGCACCTAAGAAAGCTTCCCTTGATAAATCATCCAACCTTCCACGGAAAGTCAAAATCCCTTGCATGTTGTGTAAAGGATACCATCTTCTTTGAGACTGCCCTAGCATTCCCAAGGGACTGGAAGCATGGTCCAATGGCCACCCACCGTTTCCTTTGGCTTCTGGAAGTTGTGTTGGTGACACATCTTCGACTAGTAATGATAATACTCGTAAGAAACATGGTAATATTACGAATCCCTGTAATTTGTGTGAAGGGCATCATCCCATTCACATTTTTCCATACATGGATGAAGCCACGAGAGTGTTGGAAAACCCTACTGTTTTTGCACCATGCCTTCTGGTTGGTTACAAGAAGCTTTCTTCGAGTCCTCTGCTAGTTGATTCAACCATCGGTCGAGAGTCATCCTTGGTCGATCCCGCTCCCTCGGAAATTAAAATTCACGAATACGTGCCCAACCAACCATTGGTTGAGGAATCGATGGACCTGATCCCACCTACAGTTCATCAGGTCTTTTCCGTCGAGAGTGGACCCCATCCCCCTCATGTTCTTCTTGTTTCTTCAGATTCCTCGGACTTGGAGAAAGATCCTCCCATCCCTGTGACTTAAGAAGTTTCTCTTCTTGCTCCCATGTCTGTGGTCTAGGAGGATGCTCCTCTTGCTTCGATAACACTAGGGGGTGACCATCTCAGTTGAATGGTACCCCCTCCAAGTAGTTTGATCGCTTCCTTCGATTGGAGTCGATTTGCGGGATATCGCCTTCCTTCTTATGTGCATTTTGAGATCACGGTACAGGCCTTCGATATGGTCGTACCTAGCATGATTATAGATGAAGGCACGTATGTTAGTGTTCTATATTCAACTACTTGGCAAGATTTTGGTTCTCCACCGCTTGTGCCTATTACGCAGAATCTGTTGGCCTTTAACAGAGGAACCAATCAACCATTAGGGGTCCTTCCTGAGTGGCCTATTACTTTGGGAGGGAAAACCGTCTATATAGACGTGATGGTGGTTCAAGTCCCCTTGGATTTCAATTTACTCTTGGGGTGTGACTATGCTTATGCCATGGGTGCACTTGTCTCTTCCCTCTTTCGTGTGATCTGTTTTCCGCATGAAGGTCGTATCGTGACCATTTATCAGCTTTCATTCTTTGGTCTTGAGGTGGCAACTGGCCCACCATCATCTCTGACTGATTTTTATCCACCAGTTGTATATTCCCCTCCACGGGTTAATTATGTGGCCACTTGTTCGTTTCCCTCATCCAATGATTGTGTCATCGAGTACCATCTACTGGGGGCATTCGATCGCGATTTCCAAGATTTTGTTCTCCCATCAGATGCGAACCTCTTGGAAGCATGACCTCGTATTCGTTATGATGGAAGGTCTGCAGAGAAGAGTTCATTTTCTTGTGTCAAGCTCCTTAAAAAATGAAACAATCTCGTCGGAGCATGGTTCTTCTTCTTGTGTCAAGCTCCTTAAAAAATGAAACAAGGTGGTTGGATCATGGTTCCTTTTCTTGTGTCAAGCTCCTTAAAAAATGAAGCTAGGTCATCAGAGCATAGTTCGTTTTCTTGTGTCGAGCTCCTTAAACAATGAAACAAGCTCTTATGAGGATATTTCGTTTTCTATGTCAACCTCATTAAAAAAATGAATTAGGTCATGAGGATAGTTCTTTTATTGCGTCAACCTCGTTAAAAAAATAAACAGGTTCCCTTTTCAATTCGAGCCTTTGATTAGATCTCGTAAAATCCCAGTCGATTCTTTCTCTTGATCTTGTAATTGAACCTTCATTCCATCCACCTGTTAGTAACCAGTAGTCTACTCCAGTGAATGTACTGAAGCTTGTGGGGCATGTGACTCGAATTGAGTCACCATGCTGGGGGCATGCAAACATTTCAAGCATAGTTTGTTTCCATTTCAAGCTTGTGTAAAAATGAAACCGGTTTCAAGCATAGTTTGTTAAAGTTTCAAGCTTGTGTAAAAATGAAACCAATTCCAAGAAAAGTTTCCCATGTTTTCAAGATTGTGTAAAAATGAAATCATTCTCATTTTACCTCTCGTGATTGCCATTTTATCAGCCTATTTTTCCAGATGAACCTTGGTTTTCTAATTCCATCGTCCCCATATTCTTGGCCAATCATATGGCTTCACTTGGTTGTTTCACCCATTTATGAGGAACCGCTGCGATGAGTGGTCTTATTAGCCAGCCTCTTGACCTTACTTGTTCAGAGCAATTCCACCATCACCGAAACCAGTTGCTACCCTTAATACCACTTGTTCCTCCAGTAGGAGTCAACTTTCAGCTCTTTTCTGACTCTCTAAAACAGAAAATATTGTCGAGACCCTTGCCATTTTGAACTCGTTAAATGGATGTGAAACGATATCTACCCAGTATACGTTTACCCCTTTTTTCAGGCTGGGATAGATTATTTACAAAAAAGGAATACCTTAGCCTATCGCGACTAAGAGGTTCTTTCAAATATTTTTTTCTACCTTTTTGGATCTGAGGGACTATTTACGAAAAGGGACATGCTGGAGTTTTCTTTTCCGCTTCTTTTCAAACTCTATAAACATGAAAAGATGTTGAGTTCTTCCTTTGTCAGACTCGTTAAACCCTGATCACATCGGAAATCATCATCATGACGTTCCCCGAGTTCCTCCTTCCTAGGGCTCGTAAGATGTACTAAGATGGATTTTTCTGAAGGACAAACTTATATTGCAAGCATATGATATCCCCTTCAAGCTTGTTTTCCAAAAATAATTTGGGTACTCGCTAGAAATGGTGGGGGAGAATGGAACCAGTCCTTCGTTGTGTTGGCAATATGTCGCTCTTGAACATGACACTCGTCTGCATTCGTGTCGGGTTGGGGACATCTCATTTCATCATTTTTGCCTCCATGGGTTTGGGTAATCTGTTTTGACCTCTCATCTGCTCTTTGCCACGTCATCGTGACCTTAGATTCCTTGATGTCAAATACTGCCAAATCTAGAGTCATGTTGTTGATATGTTCAAGAGAAGTTTACCTCTACAGTTTTCAACCTCCCTCTGACCTTTGTTTGGTCCCAATTCATTATCATCATGTTCCTCTGTCTCATGTCGATGATGTGGGAATCATTATGGCCCTCCTTCGACCGGGTCACTTCCTGTCGACTTCAGCTCATTATCCAAGAATTTGATCTAGAGACTCCCTTCCGGTACCGTGGAGCTTGCATGCATCAATGGCAAGTTCTTCGCATTCGAAGATAGGTCCACATCATTGGCCTTCGATCAAGTGATACTACGGGTGTTCGACGCCAGATCGTTGTTCACATTTCGTGGATTTTACCTATTGTACCTTTAGGACCATATCATTATTGGTGGTTTCTCTCATGCCTGTTAATATCTTTCATCATTGGATGGTAATCAGGTGACTTTATTGCATGTTCAACCTCAGCTCACATATTCGCATGCTTGAATTTGTACTTGTTTGGGTCGAGATGGAGCGCAAGACCCTGGGTTTTGTTTGATAAGATCCAAGCTGCGGGATATTATGGTTTACATGAATTTATGCATGAATCTTTTGACTGGATGGCTGCAACAATGCCTGAGTCTATTTATTGATCCTTACTTTTGGATGGCTGCATCCATACCACAGATCTCAGTTTTTAGGTACTCTATTATGGATGGGTGTGCCCATGCCACATGTTCATGTATTAGAGATATCAATTGTATTTGTAATTGTAGGTCTTCCGATAGCCGTGTTTGGTTCGAACGCATTCTTGTAAATCATTTCACCCCTCCCTCTCTCTCGGACCTCATGCTTTAGGGGGCATCTATTATGTTAGTATGAATCTTAATCGCAAGCATACGAAAAAAAACTCACTTTAGCTGTGCATAACAAACAACCCTAACATCAAAGATAGTTGCCAATTTCTTTAGATCTGCAGTTAGTTGACCAAGATAAATGCTACAAAATATAGATCTATGCAGTAAAAGACATTAAGCAGTAAATAAAAGCAATATTTTCTCCATGCATCCAATAGACAAGACAATAATATTTTTAAAGAATTTTTGTATTTTTTGACACCTGGGAAGGGAACATAGAAATATGTTACTAGTCCCCCTCAATGGGATGGGTTCTTGTAAGTCCTCAGCACTTCAGATCTAAGATCTCTCTCTCTCTCTCTTGATGGTGTAGAAAACCCAGAAAAAAAATGGAACTCAAAGGGAGCTCACAAGAAAAATGACAGCAAAATATGACAATGATGGAGGATCAAAGTCAGACCAAAAGTATAGATCCAGAGTGATATTTAGGCAATAAAAGGTAGTGAATGAATGGAAAAACCATTCTATTTATAACAAAATATAGAGTTAGTCTAGATATTGGTGCATAATTAAAATATTATTAACCAAATCTAGAACCAACTTTTATGGAATATTTTATTATATTTGTTGGAGGGAAAAAGAATTTGACTTTGGTCAAATCCATTTATTTGTAAATAATAAATAAATAAATGATTTATTTATTATTTTAAGGATGTGGTTGAGTAATAATCAAATAAATAATGATTTATTCAACTATTTATAAATGATTTAGTCAAATTTAACAAGGAATATTATTTAAATAAGGTTTAAATAATTATTCCTAGAAATTAATAAGATAAATAATGATTTATCTAATTAATTTTCCTGTTTTGGGTTAAATATGACTAGGAATATTAATTAAACTGCTGTTTAACTAATTATTCCTTGAGGAAAATCAAACAAATGTGGATTTATTTAATATTTCACCATAGGGTTTCATGTTTGGACCATAAATTAATTAATAAACAAGGATTACTAAGTTATTTTTCATAATGAAAGAAATTTTACTTAGGGTAAAATTGGTCTTACATGGTGTACTTTGGTCCATCTAATAGTAACAAGTTAGTTGACCAAAAATTGGTATAACAGATTTAGCCCCAGTGTGCAAGCGTTAGGAGCTAATCGTATGATCGAAGTACGTTGTAAGAACTCAATCACTAGACACCGAAGGGGAAGTTAGAGAGAGAGAAATATAAGGTAGACCAAAGTGCTAGAGGACTAGACCCTTAGGAGGTGAGACTTACAGGTGCGATAAGTCTCTTTTATGAGTGAGTACCTGTGCTATAGGCGATGGGGGAGGCATACCTATGCTCGCCAAGACAAAGTACAAAGAATAATGTGTCCAGTGAACAAAGGACTAAACTATATAGTACATGCTGGCATAAACATGAGCCAGATAAAAACATGATAATGGATCCCAAATACATACTATGTCTGGGATAACAGCCAAGACTTATACAATAATATCTGAGTACATGAGACATGAGTACAACCAAAGTGCCCCTGTAAATAGGAAAGGGCTCTGAAAATCTAACTGATAAATGCAAACAAAAAGGCGCTACAAGCGGCTGAGGCCGATATCATCAAATCTAAGGATCTACATCAAAGGCTATAATGAAGAGGTCATCCGAGCATGTGGGGGCCTACCTGAAGGGCCACCCTCTCATGAAGTCTGAAACATCTCACACACACCCGGGAATCACCGGTACAATGTGCTGCATCACTGAACCATCAAGTATACGGATCTCGATCATGTTATAAGGAGCTGGAGCTGAGAAACAATCAAGTCAAAGGGCAATAAGGAGTCCCTTTGCCTGATCTGAGGCACCAAACAAGAGTGGAAGTTGGAACCAAGGTACACCACCCTCTAGACCTATCTTCTGGAATGAATGATATGATGTCGACAGAAGGAGGTCCGCCATAGGTGAGGCAATAAGGGATCCTCAATGAGAGAAAATAGTAGAGCGAATAACATATTAACACCAAGGATGATGATGAAATGTGGGGTACTGAGTAGCAGATGGACGACTTCCCTTGTTAGAGCATAAAGGGCATGGATGACCTGGCAAAAACTGACACAATATCAAAGGGGACAGAGGACAGTACGACTGAAGGCCATAATTTGTGACATGAGAGAGGAACCAAGCAATGAAGGATGAAGGACTATGGCAGGATACAAAGGGACTCGGGATAGACTCCATGGATGCAATGATGACTCAACTCAAGTTCTCTAAACAAGGGCGACTTGATGATGTTGCCACATAGAAAAGGTCTAATGGGGACCATAAAGACATGAGTACATGATGGTAACTCATCATGAAAATCAACACGAGCATGGACGAGTATGGAGGCAAAGTGGTGCCCCAAGTACAAGTGTTGTAATTGAAGAAATTTGATTTTTGAGGAGTGGTGAAGTGACGCTTCTTGGACAAAATGTATCTTGGTGAAGTATCAAATCACAAAAAACTAACAGATACCCATTTTAGAGCTCGGTGAGAGCTTTCCAACAATATGTATGGTTTGTCAAACTGAGCTACAACTTGGCCACAGTGGGCGAAAGAAAAATCAAGGGTTTCTCTTTTAATAAGGCATTTTCCCTCCAAATTCACTCATTTGCAAGTGTAGCTATGGTGAATGTAGAGAAGAGAGAAGGCCCTAAATCTTGCGGCGATTGTAGCGGACAAACCGACCGTTGGAATAAAGATCCATCAGTTGCAGGTAAGAGGCCTAACCCTACTCTTTCAATTAAGGGGATCAAAATTTTAGTTTAGGTACCTAGAACTCATGAACAGGCGAGGTCGCACTTTTTGGGGTCTGTTCTGTGACCTGGGTAGCAGGTACTGGGCAGAAAATTGCGACCTGTCCCAGGAAATGACCTGAAAAGTGCGACCTGTCAAAGAAAGGGGATTTTAGTGCTATTTTTGGCTGAGATCTGGGATTTTATGGTTGAGGGGCATAGGTTCCCCCAAGCATGTTATGGTCATGCCAAAATGTATTTAGAAAGGGGGAATCTAAACACATTTTTATGATGTGGTGCGCCATTTGTTTTCGTTATGGTTATGCAGTTCGAGAAAGGGAATGGATGATTATCAATCTCTTTTGGTACTGCATATATGAAGCAAATGGACTTAAGTTTCTGGGTTGGCATACATGGTGTCACTATCCCAAAGAGAGGATTTGGAGATAATGAACTGGTGCTCTCCTATAAATCCCATAGGTTGGTCAACAACAATGTCTAGGGGACTGGGTTGCTGATGTAAGATGAAGGAATGATATGGAGCATCATCCCTAGAGTGATCTGAAGTGATATGGGACTCTAGAGGTTCTTCTAAATGGGGAAGAATAATGGTACTAGAGTCGACACGACCAGATACACTAGGAGAGTTGTGGAGAATTGCTTCTCCTGTACTCTCAAATATGGGTGCCCCCTTACCAAACATTGGTTGTCAATGTAATGGCCACAAGGTGTATGTGGTTCAAATGCATGGGTTCGATGTAAGGGGGGATAGATAAAGTCAGGGGTGGTAAATGCTTCCATAATGTTGTCATCGTAATAGAAGATGGGGTGACTGGTGGAAGAAAAACCACCTGACGCGACGAAGCTACCTGACTCATCATCATGAGAAGTGAGGTTCACATGCACATTGTCACGGAGGGTGATAGAAGAACAAGTAGATAATGGATCTGCTGATGTTGAGCCCAGGGTGATCGTTGAAGGGAGATTGAGTGAAGCAGAAGGGGAAGTCTCAGAGGGAGCTTCCACCGTGGATCTCATAGATGATGAGAGGTAGTGGATAGTGGTCGAAGACTATCATTTTTACATCCGGAGGGGGGGTGTATATGGGAATGGATGTGTCCTCTGGTTCTTCTGAAGAAAAATGCGCAAATAAGGGAGTGGTGGACTCATTACGCTTGGCCTCGGATTGGCGAACCACTTCCAAAGAGGAGCGGTACTCTTCGAGGCGGGGACAAAGGTAAGTAAAGTGGCCATGGAAATCACACAAAGCACAAGGGTGATTTGTGCACAAAGTATTGAGTTTCCTGGTTGAATCAGGTAAAGTAACATGGAATTCTGGGATATCAGACTTAAGAAATGCTTCGTTGACCATGGGCTTGAGACAAGGCAATTCAGGACAATTATAGGTGGCATGACCAACAACATCACACAAATCACAAGAAGGTGTATGCTTTGGAGGCTGAGGAGGAGCAGGGTTTGTTGAGGCAGCCTTGTCTTTAGGTGCCTTCTTGCGAACTTTTCCCTCCTCGCCTGAAGCTTTCGCAACAGGAGTAGGTTCCTGTTGAGGTGGCTGAGGCACAGAAGAAAAGGGAGGGGTCATGGTGACCGGTTGAACCGGGGTCAAATAAAGATAATTTTTGGGCTGACCAGGCAGGGTAGCGGCTGGGGGATAAATGTACCAGACTAGAATCCCCAGGGTCAAGTTAGGAAGAGCTAAGGTAGCCATAACAGGTACCAAAAACACTCCAGGAGGGGGATCTAGGAACAGTATCTGACCGGAGGGGTAATGGCCAGGTGGGACAGCTCCGAGATGGTTAAGGACAGAAGGAATCGTGTCGGGAAGGTAGAGAGGCTCATGGATACCAGCTACGGATAGAGGGCTAGGAGGAGGGGGTCCAGAAGGCAGAGTCGAAGTGCTAGGAGCAAGTTGTGGAGGGCAGGGCTGCTGACTAGCCGAAGCGGGCCGCTTGAGGGAAGCCCGAGATGATTGCATCATGCAAACATTCGATGAGCTGGGATCAGAGATAGGAGGAGGAAGACCGGGGAATGAAACAAGCAAAGAGGAGTCTTTTTAGACTTCGAGTGAGACATTGTTCAAGGGGTCGACGGTTTTCTTATTGGCCACCGAAGATATGATGGACTCATGGGAGGTCTGGGACTTCGGTTCGTAATATGTCAACTGGTCAATGGTGACTATCTTTCCTTTATGGGGAAAGGACATCTTGCGGTGAACTGCAGATGGTACAACAGACATCATATAGGTGTAGCTGTGACCCAATAGAATGTTGTAATCTAAGGGGGCATCAATGACCTCTACATCAACGCAAACAACCTTGCCCGTGAGAGTAATAGGAAAATTGCGGAACATACCAATGGGCTTGGAGGAGTGGCCATCCCATGCTCGAAGGGTGATAGTGGAAGGGTCCAACTGAGGTGATCCGAGTTTCTTCCAAACTGAAGCGGACATCACACAGGTGGATGCCCCCTCGTCAATGATACAATGGGAAACTTTGGCGTTCTAGATCTTGACGGGAATTTGGAAGGCGACGGAAGCAGGAAGAGGAGGATGTTCTGACTGGTCAAAATCAAAGACAATCAAACGATCATCTGAAGGATCTATAGTGCCCATGGAAGATAGTAGAGCTTTTCGTTGTGAAGGGCATAACTAGAGGAGTTCTAGCGTTGAGATGGCAGCAGGAGATTGCACCAAATCATCTACTATACTATACGAATGGGCAGCTTTTCCAGAAGCAGCGTTTCAGCGTAATGGTCCCTTAGGGATCTTGGTATGAACGTCTGCCTTAGTGTGAGGGATCTGCAAAGGACTAATGGTTGTCAAAAGAGGCTCTGTAGAACCTGAAGATGGGGGCTGGGGGGCAGACGTAGCAGGAGCCTTATTGTACTGATGGGACCGAGTCTAAAGATTGAGGTCAATGGTAATGGGTTGGTCAGAGTTCATCATGAGAATCTGGTAATTAGAGGTACCAGGTGGAGGAGGTTGAGTGGCCACCTGACCTTCAGGTGCTTGGGTAGCCACAAATCCTTGCTGAGGGAAAGGATTGGTACACACAGCCGGTTGACTAGGTGCAACACTGGGAGGAATGGAAGGGGAGGCTTGTTGTCCTCGCGATGCTACTTGGGTCTCCCACATCTTCCACATCTATGGTAAAAGAGGAAAATCATGGGTGTAATGGCCATAAACACCGCAATAAGAAAAAGGCTTGTTCATGCGAACAGGCCTGTCTTGCTTGGGCTGAGTGTCTTGTTGCTGGTTAGCAGTGTCAGGTACATTACCTTGGGGATTAGGTCCAAGATTACCGGGGGCAGATTGATTTTGAGTGCCTTTCCTCTTCTTTTTGGAAGTAGGAGGATTAGTCGCACCCTGATGTGCCTGAGGGGGCGGTGGTTGTTGTTGCGGGGGTTGAGAAGGCAAGGGAGGCGGGGGTGCTAATGCTTGAGGGGCTGGAGCACCAAGTTGTAGATACGAATAATAAGGAGGTTGGGTAGCATTATGGTAAACAGGTGGGGAAAAATGAGGAGGCATGTCGTATCCTAGATACATGCTACTGGGAGGAGTAAAAGTGCTGGAGGTGCTGGCCCCTCCCTGAGGGAAACCATAGCCCATGGGAGGCTGCACATATGGATGAGAAAGAGCTCCATCGATACCGTCGGTGACATGGGATTCCCCCAGTGCGTTGGCACCACTAGGTCTAGGGAGATCAGGTAAGATGGTATAAAAATAACCAGACTGAGCGTAGATCAGGTCATATTTTAACGCAGTCTGGAGAGCGGCTTCTTCGGTTTGAGGGAAATGCAATGCGACATATTTTCCTATATTAGGAAAAAGGGATCTAAGGAACCAGTCCATGTAGACATAGTTTTCGAAGGTAGGGTCTCGACATAGGCTCTTTCTTCTCCGCCATTCCTGGACATGATCGGATAGGCAGGTCGCAAACGATTGATGGAAAGAATTCAAAAGTTCGGTACCAGTGTCATAATGAAGGGGAACATGGAAATAAGACCAAAAATTCCGGGCAAGAGTCGCAAAGGTGGTATGGGAGGAGGAGGCCTAATCAACATACTACTTAGAAGCTTCACCAATAAGCGTACGTTGGAACAACCGAAGATGGAAAAAGTCATCGGTAATGGAGTTAGACGAACACCACATGTGGAAATATCGAACATGGTTTGTAGGATCTTCTCCAGCAAGACCTTCAAACTTGGAGATGTCAGAAGGGAGCTTGGTTGGCATAGCAGGCCAAACAACGTCATGGTGTAAGGGTCATTTATCAACTAGTTAAAATCAAGAAGACTAAGGCCTGCCATATAGGGTAGCAAGGGAGCAGCCAGGATAGTTCCTATTACGGTCACACTAGTAGTATTCCCAGCATTAGGGCCAGGGCTACCACTAGTGTTATGTCCTGAACTAGACATGGTGAACGTGACAGGGGGAGAACCGGGGACGGAAACAGAAGGGGAACCCAATGAACCAGAAGAGGAGTCGGAGTGCGGACTCAGTGGAGGACTAACTCGAATCCTACTTGAAGGAGTAAGTCTTCCTACTGGAAACTGAGGATGAAGGCCAAGAAATCTCCAGGATAAACGCCTTGGGGGCGCAATGATGAAAGCACAAACATGGCACAAAGGGAAGAGAGACCAACAAGGGCAAGGAGGTGCAGGATCAAATGATTACAATGTCGAAACAAGGGCAGAGAGGTATAGGATTAATTGATTACAATGTTAAAGTATTTTCCTGATGGTGTTAACCAGGCTCTTCTTCGCTTAGGGTGTGTGTGTAAAGTGTGTAAATTCTAATTTTTAAACCCAGATGTTTGTAGAGAAAAATAAAAAGTGTGTTGTGTAACTGTAAATAAACCTGCAGATAACAATCTATGAAACTGAAATAACAGAAAATAAACAGCTAATTATGCATTAATCTAAACCCAAGGAGGTGGGCCTCTCAACAACTAGTCTATGGGTGGGAAAAATCTATTCAAAACACACCAAAATAGCCAATAGATCTAAAGTTGGGAGGGACAATGATCTAAAGGTCATATCTGCTGGAAATAGGTGCAGAAAAACAACAAAAAAATCAGAGGGAAAATTGTTGTAAATGAGCTAGCGAAAGGCTACAACCTGGAGGCAAGCGGAGGGGACCCTATAGTAAGACCCAAAAAAAACTAAAAGGAGGTGTTTTGGATGGATGAATAACCAATCTGAAGTGGATCTAAAGATGAGGGATGAGATCTGAAAAAGCGCTGAAAACACTGAAATTTCAGACGACCTGCTGCAGCTAAAACTCCTCCTATAAAGGTGGGGGGTATTGAAGCCCTAGGGGGCTAGGTTCCCACTTTGATGAGTAAAAAAGAGCAATTACAGGTCCAAAACGAGTGGAGACGGAGGTCAGACAACCCTGAACAGAGGCCTAGACAAACCCATAAAAATCTCAGAAAAATTCCCGCCAAAAGTTCAGGTCGTAGTTTCTTACCTTTTTTCTGCAGAGGTTGCAGGTTTTGGCCTATTTTCTGCGTCCTAGAGGTTCAGGTAGCAATTTTTGGCCCAAAAAGTGTGACCTGCACTTCCAGCACTCTCGAGAGCGGGTTTCAAAAAAAAATTTCGTCTCAGTTGCGGCTAATGCCTGTCACCTGCGCAATAGGTCCGAAAACACATGGAAGTTGGAATTTTTAATGTTTTAGGGTTTTACAGGTTAAAAACAACATCAAGAAAAGAAAAAAAAGAAGTTGAAGATAAATCCTACGGTTTGAAGCAGTTGGTCATGCAGGGATCTGAAAAACAATAGAGGTCGTAATTGTAAATCCCTAGTGGAGTCACCAGTTGTTAGTATGAATCTTAATCACAAGGATACGAAAAAAGCTCACTTTCGCTGTGTGTAACAAACATCCCTAACATTAAAGATGGCTGCCAATTTCTTTATATCTACAGTTAGTTGACCAAGATAAATGCTACAAAATCTAGATCTATGCAGTAAAAGACATTAATTAGTAAATAAAAGCAAGAGTTGCTCCATGCATCCAATAGACAAGACAAGAATATTTTTAAAGAATTTTTGTATTTTTTGACACCTGGGAAGGGAACATAGAAAGATGTTACCAGTCCCCCTCAATGGGATGGGTTCTTGTAAGTCCTCAGCACTTTAGATATGAGATCTCTCTCTCTTGATGGTGTAGAAAACCCAGAAAAAAAATGGAACTCAAAGGGAGCTCACAAGAAAAATGATAGCAAAATATGACAATGATGGAGGATCAAAGTCAGACCAAAAGTATAGATCCAGAGTGATCTTTAGGCCCAAAAAGGCAGTGAATGAATGGAAAAACCCTTCTATTTATAACAAAATATTGAGTTAGTCTAGATATTGGTGCATAATTAAAATATTATTAACCAAATCTACATCCAACTTTTATGGAATATTTTATTATATTTGTTGGAGGGAAAAAGAATTTGACTTTGGTCAAATCCCTTTATTTGTAAATAATAAATAAATAAATGATTTATTTATTATTTTAAGGATGTGGTTGAGTAATAATCAAATAAATAATGATTTATTCAATTATTTATAGATGATTTAGTCAAATTTAACAAGGAATATTATTTAGATAAGGTTTAAATAATTATTCCTAGAAAATAATAAGATAAACAATTATTTATCTAATTAATTTTCTTGTTTTGGGTTAAATATGACCAGGAATATTAATTAAACTGTTGTTTAACTAATTATTCCTTGAGGAAAATAAAAAAATGTGGATTTATTTAATATTTCCTCATGGGGTTCCTGTTTAGACCATAAATAACTTAATAAATAAGGATTACTACGTATTTTTCATAGTGAAAAAAATTTTACTTAGGTAAAATTTGTCTTACATGGTGTACTTTGGTCCATCTAATAGTAACAGGTTAGATGACAAAAAATTGGTATAAAATGTTACATAACATTTTGTCACTGTCCCTGCAATCCCCATCCCACACATTGGAGGATCATTTCTGTGACTAAAACAAAGTGTCATGCCTTGCAAATACCATCATTGCATCCCTTTCCATGAGGACAACATTCCTTTTGTTGACAATTTCCTGAGCAGACCATCAGAAACACATGTTTTTGCCTTGGCGCTAGTAGACCATTATGCCCTTGTGCTAATGAGGAAGATTAACACTGGGCCCCCCGCCCGTTGGCGCCCTGTCCCAATGAGCTACCCACGCCAACCTTTTTATGGAATGTTTTTTAAATATAGAGGCGAAGTTTCTATCCTAACAACTTTGTGGGCAAGTCATCTGGAGTGGTTCGACTGAATAACCATGGCCCCCCTCCTTTGGCCTCTTGTTTCCACCTTTTGGGGAAGCCTCCCAAGGGATAAGACCTCCCTTCCACCATTGTAGGGATCCCAACCTCCTCCTCTCCCTCTATAAATAAGGGCATCTTCCATTGATGATCTAGATAACATATTATAGCTGAAAGGCTGAAGAGAATTCCTAAACATTTCGCTAGAAAGATAGAATGGAAAGAGACCTTTGTCGAGAGAGCTTAGGTTTTTGTCCTCACCTCATCCAAATTCCCCGACAATCCTTCGAGACGTGCTTCGACTGAACCCCATTGGAGGAGGCTGCGACGTCAAGGCTCCGGTTGTAACTCTTCCTTCTATTTATATATATACATGACTATTGTCTAGTTCCCATCTTGTGTTAAAGTGTTTTGTTTGATGCAATATGCTTAACCCTCCTTGATTGGTTAGTTGATTATGAATGAAATCATTGTCTTGTATGCTACTCTTGTTTTCTGATCTTCGTGTAGGTATCTGAGCATTGTTGCAGAAGGATTGTGACCCGTCAAAGCAGAAATCAAGAGGCCACCACCACTACAATGACAATAGCGTTGGACTCCAGGTAGGTCAATCTACCCTGTCCTTTTCATTCAGTAATTAGGAACCTACACTTTAGCTTGTCCCTTTGTTGCTAGACCCACGGTAGGGCTAGAGGGATTGTCTCTATCCACATAGAGGACTTACCTTCCCAAAAATAATGTTTTTCATCCATTTCTTGATGACTTTGTGATTGTTTATTTAGATTATATACTCATTTTCAGCAAAACAAGAGAAGAACATGTCTTGCATGTAAAGACGGTACTTGATTTTTTAAAGAAAGAGCAATTATTTCTTAAGATGTCTAAGTGTGAATTTGGAAAGAATTCTCTGGTTTATTTGGGACACATTGTAGGAGGAGGCGCATTGAGAATTGATCCTTCTAAAGTGGAAGCCATTGTGAATTAGCCCACTCCCAAATCAATAACCGAGGTAAGAAGTTTCTTAGGCGCAACTTAGTATTGGAGAAAGTTTATTGCTAACTTTTCTGCCATAGCAGCTCCTATGCATGCAGTGACAAGTGTGAAGAAAGGCTTCCAATGGGGAGGAAAACATCAACAAGCTTTTGAAGCTTTAAAATACAAGATCAGTTTAGCTCCAGTCCTTGCATTACTAGATTTGAGACAGCCATTCGAGATACAAACCATTGGCGCAGTACTTTTGCGGCATGGTAAGCCTATCGCTTTTCATTCTGAAACATTCAATGGTGTTGTAATCAATTATCCAACATATGACAAAGAGATGTATGCATTGGTACAAAGCGTCAAGAAGTGGAAAAATTACTTGATGGGTAAAGAGACGATTATACATACCAATCACCAACCACTACAGTACTTGCAGTCGCAAAAAAAATTGCATCAATCATGACATTTAAGGTGGATGGGATTTCTTCAAAAGCTTCAGTTGGTTATAAGGTACAAGAAAGGTATTTTCAATAAAGTTGATGATATGCTTTCAAGTCCAATTATAAGTGCTTCTGCTCTGCTTAGAAATGATTCTATTGTACATGAGAGTTACATAGAACAATATGCATCTGATAATGATTTTAAAGGTGTGTATGCTAGTTTGAGTGAAGGGAATCAAGTTGAGGAAAATTATTATCACATGCATAACAATTTTTTTCTTCATCTGGGCAAGTTGTGTATACCACAAGGAGAGAGACTTAGTGTCATGAGAGAGGCTCATTCGTCTCTTATTGTTGGACACTTTGGGGTAAGAAAAACAGTGGCACATCTACAGAGGTATTGCTATTGGCCTCGCATGATAGATAATGTGTCACATTTTATAAGAGGATGTTCTATGTGTGAAAAAAGCAAGGCTAGCAATAGGAAGCTTGGGTTGTACATGCCACTACCGGTACCATCAAGGCCACGGGAGAGTGTCTCCATGGACTTTGTTGGAGGTCTACCTATGTCAAGAAAAAAACATGATTATCTTTATGTAGTTGTGGATATATTCATTAAAATGTGTATACTTATGTCGTGTAAGAAAACCATTACTGCTGAACAAAATGTTCAACTTTATTTTCAACATGTATGGGTTCATTTTGGTTTGCCAACTTCTATTGTTAGTGACAGGGATTCCAGGCTCATCGGGAATTTTTGGTCCAATATTTGGAAGATGATAGACACAAAGTTGAAAAAGAGTACTGCTTTTCATCCACAAACTGATGGCCAAACCAAGGTGGTGAACAGAACCGTTGTGCATCTATTGAGAGGATATTGCAGTAAACATCCCGAGTTGTGGGATGAACAACTGCATTACATTCAGCACACTTACAACCGGGCCAAGCACTCTTCTACAAATACTTCACCTTTTGAAGCCTGCTTTGGGTATTTTCTGAAATCGCCATTAGACATCATCTATGAGAAGGATGTTGCAATTGATGGGCATAGTGATATTGACAAGGATCGAAAGTTCGTTGAACAAATTCATATTATTCATCAACAAGTTCAAGAACAACTTGAGAAGAGTCAAATAAAGTACAAGGAGAGGCACGACAAACATAGAGTTGATCACAAGTTTCTAGAAGGAGATGAAGTATCGTTTCACATAAGCAAATAAAGGATGCAAGGAGAAGGTAAAAAGGTAAAAAGCTCAAGCCTATTTGTTATGGTCCATTCAAGATTATTAAACAAGTTGGTAATAATGCATTTCAACTTGACTTGCCTTCATATATGCAAATGTATTCCGTTGTCAATGTGGAGAATTTACATTTGTATGAGACTCCTTTGATTGATGATCAAGGGAGTGATATTCAGCTACCATAAATAGAAGATTTCTCGCCAGAATTTCTGGATAAGCTCAAGGAGGATTCCATCCTTGACAGAAGGACATGCACTTCTAAAGGGGAAAGTGTCGATTATCTTTGGATTGGGCTCAAGGGCGGAAAACCAAGTAAGGCAAGATGGATGGAACTAGAAAAGGTGAAGGAGATGTACCCTCATCTTCTAAGGGGTCCAAAAGCTTCCCAATGGGGAGGTGTGATCAGGAGATCATGGCTTATGCTAAAAAATTAAAGTGCTCGAAACAGGTCCAAACCTGAACGATCAGAAAGTTCTTGTCATTGGGATTCCAGCACCGTGAACGATTCAAAAAATTGATGTCGTATGAGGAAGATATCGCGTTATGTCCATTTTCTTAAACAAAAAAATTTTGTGACTAAATGCCCAGTCAGCATGCAGGTACAGTCAGCAGGAATATTCCTGGAATATTCCATTTTTCCACATCCAATGGGATGGTACCACATGGCTCAATCTGGGTCGTTGGATGTTTGTGGTACGAAGGATTTTGGACCATTTGATGGGTTTATGATTGACTAATGGATGAGCGAGACGTGGCCAGCCTAGAGGCCTCCACGTGTCCTCAGGAGCGTGTATCAAAATTTTATGGAATCGGGGGGTGGGGGTTGACCCCGTGACCTCCTGCTCGCAGCAAAGATCATCTACCAACTTGCCTATACGTTGTGTATTAACCATGTATGAATGTTGCATAACTTTATGGTTTGTATTTTTTCATATTGGGGGCTTGGGAGGCTAGCCACAAAGGGCTATCCCCCCCTCCATGCTCCCAAGCACTAGAACATTGGCTTAAATCTGGTGGCTATTAAAAATTGACCCTGGCGATTAGTGCGAAGACTTGTTCACATGTGAGGAGTTTAATTTAATGCTACATTTGTTGGTTTTGAAACAGCAGCTAATCCGGTGGAAAATAGACCTGACACATGGCGGGGGTTTCAAAGTTTTAAATGTTATGGTTGTGGAATAATGACACTCTCGGTTACGTCCAATAACATGGAGTTTTAAACGGTTAAGGGAGGAGGTTACGAAGGGGTCAGTATGTGACCACCCCACCTCTAAACTTTAATGCTAACTTTAACTATCCACCATTCTGGAGCGCGCCCCTAATTTTAGGCCTTTCCACTAAAACTAACTGCAGGTTAAGTGCCTGTCTCCACATTTGGTGGAGCTTTTCTCGCTGACATTGGGAAAAACGCATTGGGAGGTCAATTTTCGACCAATTTTGGTGAAACAAGAGTCTACCTAGACTAATTTGAGCATTTTGGAGCCATTGGTGTAGATAAAACAACCATTAGAGGCATGTAAACACATTTAATTTAAAATTTTGAGCATAATGACAAAGAGGGACATGCCATTGGGAGCTGAACCAGCAGATGTAGCCCAGGAGGGGTGAACTGCTTCATCATGCCTACTGTGTACAACTTATGTGTGAATGTTTTTCTCTATTATACATTGTTTTTTAGTGTTTTTAAGGCTTATTTACATGCTTAAGGTTCACTAATTAATCTAATTTTCATGGTTAAAACTCTCATTCCTTAAGAAAACATATGGAGACAAATTGTACATGTTTATATTACTCAAAGGACACTTAGCACAATAGAACTAATACACTCCTTTCAAATCAATGCACATGGTGGAGATAAACTTGAACATAGGGAATAACTTTACGTGTTATGAGTGTTAATTTTGGGCTAGCTTGGGAGGTGCTCCAAGCCCTAGTGTTCAAGGGTTGGAGGTCAAAGCGCCACAAATGGGCTTGTGGGCTTAAGATCCAAGCTTGCGGGTTTTGCACCCATCGTGATTTGGGCAAAAATCATGATGGATTTTCAACATGTGATAGATGAGGATGATAGTGCTCGGCGAGATGATTCTAATGCAATGAGAATCATCTAATTCTGATTTTTTAGAGAGAAATTAATTTTTGAAGTTGACAAGTTAATTATTGGTTTTCAAGTCATGTTGGCTTGATGTAAATAACTCCAATAGGTGTGTCTCTTCATAATTCATTGAAGCCCCTCATTATGTCTATAAAAGGTGGGTGAGAACTTGTGTTTTAGGCATCCATTGTGTGCAACACATCACAAGAAGATAGCTCGTGGAGGAGAAGCAAACTTATGTTTTGGGCCACAAGCATAAGAGGGTTGACAACATGGAGAAGAGGGCAGTTCAAGACACTCTTGGTGACTGTTATAAAGGCTGATTTGTTGTGCTAGAGGGCCGAGGCAGAGGAGATCATTTATGTATGTTTTTGGGGTATGTTAGGGTGTTTAGACCCTTAGAAGAGACAATTGCATCCCTATATGGCTATTGTGGGAAGGCCATAGTCCTAAACCAACCTAAGAGAGTTGCGTAGGGCAATGTTAGGGTTGGTTCATGCCAAGGACAACAACATTGAGGAGGGTACTTCCAAAGGGCAGCCACTTTCATCTAGAGAAATTCTGGGTAGAATTGAAGGCTAGAAGAAGGGACTGTGTGATTCCCTAACCAGGACGAGATTGCAACAGTGAAGGAGACCTCAAAATAGTGAGCTTAAGGTATGTATTTCAATGCATTATTTTAGATGTTGGATCCTAACTTGTGGATCAGTTTTAAATAGTAATAGGGCGACATGTGGAATTCAGTGAGGAGGGGGCAGATCTCATGATTAGATGCCCTAAACCAGTGATAGTTGCCATAGTGATTGGGCAACAATGTAGTAAGTGTGCTTAAGTAACAAATCCTATATATCTAGGAGATAACAAAATGTTGCAATAACCTGAGACTTAGTTGAAGGTTTTTAAGAATTAATTCATAAAGAACATATATTTCCTTAAAACAAATATTACAAAAGTGACTTGAAATGATTAGCTTCTGCAATTTGGAAAATATTTTTATTTTCATCTAAAAACGTATTGTGAGATTCCCAACAATTCTCCACGGCATGGGGTCTTTACTATTAAGCAAGGTGACTCTAGATAATTGGTCTTCATTATTAAGCATGGTGACTAGTAGAAGAATACAGTCTTGAACTCTATATTTTTTTGCCAGTATTTTTTATTTACTAACAGCTCTAATAGTAACACCACTACTTGATTTACTTACTTTGTATCCCATGCTAACGCACCCAAGGGAATGCTAGATTTGTTTTCACTTTTCATCAAGCGCACTTAAGAGGAACTAGTTTTGACAGGTGCCAACTAGACATTCCTAAGACAGTTGAGGGACATCTACGCATCTTCAGGAGCATTTACATCACAAATTTTCTGGGATGTGGGTAACATCCCAACAGAAAAAGAGATGTCCCCAATAGTTTCCTTATACGTCATGGACAGGGAAACACTAAATTCTATGCTAGCCCACTTTCATTTTGCATATGATGGTGGCAAAATCCATTCAGGGTGGGCTGACAGTGAGCATAGATCCACTGATTAATCCATAAGTGGATGCATCCCTTAGGGGTGGGACACATCCTTAATGCAACTAGGTCCCATCTAAGATAAAAGAGACAAGGATAAAAAAAATATCATGCATACATGAGAATGCACTATATCATTTATCAGTGACAGAAATAGAAAACGTAAAATAATAAAATCATTTCATCTAACACAATTATTTATGAATACTTGAGTCTTATACTCTTACAGAAATTGTCACATGTCATTTATGGTGTATGTATGAGTAATTTTTAGGGTAGGTGTCCCCATGTGTGGGTGCACATCTCACATATTTGGTAGGGAAATGACAACATATCCTCCCAGGCTGGTGGGCATCCCCAACCAATAAATAAATGCATGATTGGTGGACATTGTTACCCATCATATGGCATGAGAATTAATCCAGTAGAAGACCGCACCCAAGCAGGTTGCACTTGGAGAATTTTGGCTCTTTGGCTTGTTACCTCTCATGTTGTAGGAGGCCTACACTTGTGAATATTTTCACTACTCTTGTCATTTCCATCAAAAAGGGAGGTTTACCGGTTGACATTTAGGTTTCCCTAGAGTCGTGATTGCATTTTATGAGGTTATTGATGAAGTAAGCATAGATGGCTTGATGTTGTTGATGTTTGGGTTGCCTTGATGATGATTTTTTTCCTTTCATACTAGCCGACTTAGTTGTGAATCCCCTGTGATCATTAGATGGTTAATGATACATGTTGTTGTATGACTCACTTGATGAAATCCCCTTGCATTTTTGGCCTAATCCAACATTGTTTTCACGTAATCATTTCAATAGCTTCATGATGGTGTACAACACTCTAGAATTCTCCCCCTGCTATTACTTGAATTGAAATTATTCCTGGGGTGATTGAATATGCTCTAGCATGGTTTGATATTCATGAGGTAAACACCCTTGTTCATATTGAAGGATTGAAAATGTTCTCCCCCTGCTATTACTTGAATTGAAATTATTCCTGGGGTGATTGAATATGCTCTAGCATGGTTTGATATTCATGAGGTAAACACCCTTGTTCATATTGAAGGATTGTAAGCATATTATGGTATGCCATGATATAGACTACAATCATTGCCTGCTTTACAGTTCTATCTACGTAGATCCACTACATATGGGATCCCCAAATGGAGCCACTGTTAGGGTCCTATAATAATAGGATTCATAATTTTTGAATTGACTTTAATAAACCTTGTAAATATGTACATACCTTGATTTCTGCAAGTTGTTTTCCCATATTTTGAAAATTGAAAAATAATAAAAAATAAAAGAGGGTAAAAATTCCTAAAAGAAAGATCAAAGGACTTATAAAAAGATAGACCCCAAAAGAAAAAGTGCTGAAAATAAGACCTTAAAGTGAGCAAGTCAAAATGCCACTACCATTTACTTTTACTGCAAGAATAATGATTATGTGAAGATGTCAATAAATGCCATAATCCATGATTGGTTAAAAAGTTTAAATTTAACTTTTCATGCTTTGAATTTTATGTTTTAGATAGAGAATAAAGATATATCAAACAGTATAAACTTGACAAATCATTAGATTAGATAGAGAATAAATGAGGAGATCAACAGTTTAATCTGAGCCCTCGGATGAAATAAGGTTAAACTTAGATAGATTTATGCTTTAAAAGAAAAACTGATTTAGGGTTGCAAGCCTAAATGCACCCATGAAAATTAAGAAAAAATGTTAGAAATAAATATGGGTAGGTAGAAAGTAGTTTTGAAAGTATGTAATAAAGAATCATCGAGAAAAAATCACTAATTTCCCCTCCCCACAATTATTTAGTATTCTAAACTATCAGTTAAAAAGGCTTAGAGCATTTCTCTGACTTCTGTTAGGACCAGACCCAAGGCTCAATGACTGATTGGTTGAAAAATATGGAATTCCTACACTAGACCCACATTCATCAACATTTACCCTTCATTCATAATCATAATCCCCTTTTCCTAAGTAAAAACCCATTTTTACTTAGTAAAATTAAAACCCTAAATAACTAATTCCATTCCCTTTCAAAAATCATTCATAAACCCTCAAAAATACATTTATTCTAAGTTAAAGTATGAAGTAATACAACAAAGGCAAGCTATGTTATTTACACTTTATTTTAGAGTTAAACATGTGTTTTTCATATCCCCTACACTTCACCCTGTATTTCATACTAACTACTAACTATATATATTAATTACCTAAGTTACACCCTCCCATATAATATTAAAATCCCTTTATATTAAATAAACCCACAAAAACCCTTTATTATTACTTTAAACCAATGTTAAATATCCGATGTGCACAATATTGTCTCCACCCATTAACCCATTGGTTTAAAATTATCAAAATAACAAAGTATACCCCGCCCTCTATAGTTTTAAAACAGCTGTAAAAAGTTGAGAAACTATATAATAATAAAAAATCCATGCCCATATGTATAATTAAAACATTGGCAAATGTTTTAATTAACACATAAAACTTAGCCCTGCCATCGTATAAACTAAGGTTTGAAACTTTAAAACAAATCATTATTTATAAAGTTTAAACCTCCCCACCGCATTGATCAACCCTGGCCCCACTCCCCAGGCCTAGCGCAACTCTCATAACAAATCTTGACAATTCACCTTATTACACCGCAATCCAATGGTGGAGATGTCATATTGCAAATAAACTTGCGTGTATTTCCCCGTTTCATTTCTGCACGAAATGGGAAGTATTTGGATTTCCTCTCTCCTCCATGTGGTTGATTCTTATTTGATCATGTTGGTTTGCTCCAAAACTACTTACCACTGAAATGATGCATGATAACCACTCTGGTTTTAGACCCTTTGAGCCCGAAAACCATTTTCCTGCCTGACTTCACCTTCATTAATTGCTAGCATTGTATGCCCTAATATGGACAATAAACATTGAAAATGCATTTTATTTCCTCTTTTCTGCACATTAACCCTGTATAAGCCCCCTGACTGTAAAATGAACCTTTTTCCACCATTTCTATGACAAAATTCTGCAAAAATCAACCAACAACCATTGAAGATTGCTGAGGAACTCTGAAATTGCTCCAAAGATCAGACATAAGTTGTTCAACCTTTTCGAAGTCCTTAGAAAGCACTTCGAAACCCTGTACCTGCGATAATAGGTTTTTCTTCCAAATTAAACCTGTTTCAATTGAAAAAACATTTTTAAAGACAAATTTCATTCTAATCTTAAAAACCAACCACTGAACCCTATCAAAAATCCCCAAAAATAGGCCAAACCCTGTCAAATTTTCTGCAAAAACCCTGTTTGTTACTGCGCATTGTTTTAAAGAGAAATTGTGAGTTTTTTAATAGTTTTTATAAACTGTTTGAACTCCAAATTTAGCCAGAAATCCTCTGAAGGTATCCCAAAGTCTCTGTGCCCAATATCTAAGTGATTTTTAGCCAAATTGCTCAATGAAAAAGCCCAAGAAACCCCTGTTTCTTGTGCCTGAATTGGTAAAAGCCTATAAATCCCATTGAGAATCAAGAATTGACAAGAAAAACCCAAGAGAATCCCATATTTTGACCATCTTCATGCAAGAAACCTTTAGGAAAATAAAAATACCTCTGTAAACTGTCTAAACTTGCAGAAGTAGCCAAAATGCCTAAAAAGTAGAGCTCTAGCAATCATGAAGGTTCCAAATTGCCAAAATCAACTCCATCTGTGACTTCTAACACTGTTATTGTTGTAAATCCTTTGCAACCCCCTGTCATATACATTGAACACATTCCTTTAGATGATACTGATTACAAGATAACAGACCCAATTGTTGAGTTTAATCTGCTAGATATTCATAACTAGAGCTATGAGAAGTCCTTAGATAATGAGGAAGAAGTCCATATTTTGGAATCCAAATTGCCCAAATATGTTGTTCCTTTAACTCATCCATGCCAAGAAGTCATTAGATTATGTCAGCAGTATTATGTTCCTGAAAAGAGAGCCATAGTAAATGCCAACAAAGAAGTGCTTCTCACCATTACTGTTGAATCCATCAACCAAATGCTTCAACTTCAACATGATCCTCCAGCAGTCCCTTTATCCATACAGGCCCTTACCAAGCTATATATTGGCCTTTATTTTCCCATGATATTCATGATTTTCCAAACATTTATGCCCTTGAATGTAGAAATTCCTCAAATAAATACCCCATATTCCACATATAGATTCCTAGAATGTTCAAGAGATGTGATTTCCATGCTTTCCTTCACCCTAGAGTAATTTACTGATGAACACACAAATAAATCCATCTTAGGTTTCTTATCCACTTTTACCCCAGGACAACCCCCATCTGTAATCTTTGATTATAATGGTTACATTGTAGACAATATTGATTACCAATTGATCAATTTTCCAATTGAAGGAGTGTTCAGATACACATCCTTCCTCTTGCACATGTTTTTATATTTTCAATCAAATAATTTTCCAGTTAATCTTCAAAAGCTTGACATAGAGGGAAATCCTCTTTTTGTCACTTTCTGGACTATTTTGCACAGGAAAGAATGTGCAGATTTCACTTATGCAGAATTTTTTGAATTATTCATACATCCAGTGATCAAAATGTTAACAAAAACAGAACAGCCAAGGATAAATGAAGAAATGAAGAAGATATTACAGTTGTTAGAAAAAAATAAACTTAGTGATCGGTACTTATATGAAAACATACTGAGATTAGAGTTTTTGGGTCAAATTTGTTACCTTACAAGTTACCCAAACATGTTTCAATGAGGATCTTTGCCTTGGAGTATATCAAGAAAATCGTAAACTCTGATTCTATAAATTTCATGGCAGCAAAGAAGAAAACTCAATTCAAATTAAAGAATCATATAGGACCATTCATTTGCAATCATAGGGATCCTAAGTAAACAAAGGGTTAAATGTAAATTAACACCCTTCATTCATGAAACAAAACCAAAGGTAGAAAAATATGCAAATCAGACTGAGTGGACAGAGAATACCTTAATAGATGCAATGAAGAAAAGTAATACTAGTCACACTTTAGAGACTGCAGATCATCCAGAAAAATCCATCAAGAGAGTAAGGGAAGAAGGTACCTATGTTGCTGAAACCACTACTGAAACAAGGTTCAAAATCATATATAATAAAAGGCTTAAAACAGATTCAGTAGGAAAAGATAAAGTAACCATTGATATGGAAGAAATAGATCTCCCAGACACCAACACTGATTTTCCAGAAACAGATGTTGCCACTGTCATCATCAATGAGCCAGTTACTAAGAATCAGAATGAAGAATAGGTTGATAATGAAGATGCACAGTTGATAGAAACACAACAGAGCATGGAAGCATCATCCTCACAGGTAGCTGAGGAGAAAGATCTAGACATCAAATAAAAATACAAATAGATCAAGCTAAAGAATGAAGAGATCAAAAACAATATTTATTCTCAGTATCTCAAGAAAACACCACGTGTGTAAAACAAACTTTTGTCTGCATTTGATTATTCAAATAGCAATCTAATCATGTCAGTATTGCAGCCTACAATCAAATCCCCAAAGATAGTGGCAGATTATAAGAAGGTTGATTTGGAAGTCCAAACAGAAAAGATTCATGCTTTTGATCAAATTTAATTCCATAGAAAGACTTCATAAATGTTGTACTCTACTGTTACAACTAAAGCCATGAGTGCTTGGAAACTCCAGAACACCATTTCCAATATGAAATATCAAATGAAATTGGACAAATCATCCTTGTATGCTAATGATTTAAGGATAAAATCCTTGGAAGAATTAGTTTTGCAGGTGGGATATGACCCTGTTAATGTCAAAGTAGTAGAGTTATTAGTGGAGAAGAAAAATGAAGATATTATAGATTTTAGGAAACAACTTAAACTTCCTCAAAGTGAACATCCTCACACTAAGGAAATAATGGAAGGACACAAAGAAAAATATGACATGATGAATTTAATTTTTCAGTTGACAGCCCAAATCAAGCAAATGGAGATTCAAATGGACAAACTTGTCCAGGAAAAAGAAACACCAAAAGTACTAGAAATTCCTACAGTTATTCCTACAATCACTAAAGTTGTGCCTTCAACTTTAGCTGAAAAGTTGGCACCCAAGAAAACACTGGCTACTGCAGTGCCAGTAACTTCATCCATAACCTCAGCTACAGAATCATCTACAACATC
This sequence comes from Pinus albicaulis, assembly GCA_034641835.2. Lineage (NCBI taxonomy): Eukaryota > Viridiplantae > Streptophyta > Pinopsida > Pinales > Pinaceae > Pinus > Pinus albicaulis. The sequence goes on from CM076580.1 coordinate 242,735,170, forward strand.
AGTTCACCATACAGATGCAGCCAACAAATTAGTGAAATCTATGGAAGAAAAGTCTCTTAAGACAAGTGAAATCAACAGATTAAAAAAAATGGTAGAAAATCTTGAGAATTTAAACAAATTGGCTCAAATAAATGCAAAAACACAGGAGAAAAAGGCCATTAGATTAAATGAGGAATTGAAGAAATTGTAGAAGGAATTGACCTTGAAGGAACATATTTCCTATGTGAAAAATCAGCTGTGGAACAAAATCATAGAAGCCATCAATGATGTATGGCCCTCCATCCAAGTGATTTTTGAACAAAGAGACTTACTAAAAGTAGCATTAGAAGAGATCCAAAAGACTAAAGAGGAATTGGATAACAAACCAGAACAAGCATTAGAACTGATAAAATTCTTCAACAACAAGAACAAGCAATATTCAGAAAAACTTGAAATTACTGATAGAACTAAAACTGTCCTTGAGATAAAGAAGGTTATAACCAAAAAGAACCTGATGAAGTAGTTAGAGGAAAAGTGTAAGAACATAAAAATTTCCATAACCAGGTTTATGGTCAAATTTGAAAACTTGAGGCAAAGAAGTTTTCCTAATATTTTGGTCATTAATGACAAGCTAATGCCTCAGGAAGATTATAACAAAAATATTGGATAATATGCCAACGAACAAGTTGAAAAAGAAGGTGGTGGACAAGGCATTCCAACAGGCAAAGTCCTACTTAGAAGTTTTGATGAATTATTTTATTTACGACATGAAATTAAAGACTTATTTGTCATCAAACCAACTTTCTCCAGGTACACAGAAGTAGATGAAAATTTGAGAAAGATGAACAAAATACAAATTCCAAGTGATGAAGTTTGGGAGTCATTAACAGATTTACTGTATAAGGTAAAAAGGCAGAAAGGTAACAGTGAAAACAATTTGATGAAATTTGTAGTCAAAAAGATTTTTACGGCAGTAAAGATCTTTTACAGAGTTTAAAGAGTATCAGAGGTTAAAGAGAATCAATGAAAGAGTATTATTTAAAGCAGATCAGATTTCTAAACAAACTTGAAATATCTAAAGCCAGCTAGAAAGACAGTAAGGTAGCCAACTGCTTCCTATCCTCAATCAGTTTCTATTTCTTTTGGATAGATAGGAAAGCTTGTTGATTTGTTAAGTAGTTGTCTCTATTATTATTGTAAAGATATTTTATTTCCATTAGATAATTCCTAGAAGCATTCTATGATATTTTGTAAACAATTATGTATAAATACTTCATCTTTAGAAGTATTATTGTGGAATAAATTGCTGAATATTTCTATAGTCATTTTTGTGGACTTGAAGGCTTTTGTGTTTCAAATTTCGACTAGAACATTGGATCAGATCAACTAGCATCATATTTCAGGATTCGTGTGATGAGCTATTTGGAGTGAATGATTTTCTAAATTTGTCATTGTAATCTTTCTTTGTTACATTCAATCCATTATGTGTTCTAAATTTGAATGAATGAATAGGAGGATTACTTCAAGATTTGTTAAAAGCACCATGTTTTAACTATTTTTCATTTCTATGTTTTCATCCGATTTCCAGTGTAGGGAACCCTTAATTGCTCCCTCTCTCGTTTTACGTCTGCCTAATACTTCCATTTTCCGGATCAAAGAACCCTTCATTTATCTTTATCCAGATTATACCATCTCAAAACAAAACTTTCCAAGGTCTCCAAGGGTTATCTATCTTGCCCTGAAAACATTTGACTTTTTGACCTTGATCCCAGCTCTGTCTGCTTGACTTTTGACTCCTATGCCCAATGGACAAATAGATTTCCCACTATCCATCTCTTCTATTGATTTTTCCCACCAAACCAATCAAAACAAAACCAATTTCACTATCATAACTAGCCTAATATTTTATAAAACAAGAAAAAGTTAAATCTTACAAAGAGAGGCCTCTCTGAACCATAGGAAGGCTAGATCTTAGAGTTTAAAAGTTGGTCTGTGGTTACCTCTAGTTTTCTCAACTAAAAACCAAAAATATCACAACTAGAGAATTACTGGAGTGATAACATACTGGCGACCATACCGGGGATCTAACCAATCCTTAGTTGTTAAATAAACCTTAAAGGAAATAATTTCTTATCATCTTTTTACCTTTAAATATTATTTAACTAGTTGTGAGTGTAAAAAATTGTTATTCTCGCTTATAGGAAATTTTATTATACCAGGTCTAATATGGACCCTAAACCCATTTTTATAGTAGACAACCCAGACAGAATAGGAAAAAAGAAAAAAAAAGAGAAGATTTAGATGCTAAAGTTTCATTAATCAGAGTCAATTCATTACCCCAAGAATTAGTAAGTTTGTAGGATAAAGAGTTTGATTTAGAATTTGAACATTCTTTGTTCTGGACCAAATCTGAAAGTAATTTAAGTACTGATGTTTTAGAACCTTTTTTTATTTCTTTTTTGGAATCAAAACAGACTTGAAGAAATTAATGCTACTATTCTTAAAGAAATTGATGAAGCCATAAACTTAGCTCAATTTTTAGCTTATACATCTAAACCTTCTATTTCCCATTTAGAAACCACTACATCATCTATAGTTTCTACTGCCATTCAATCTATAGATCCATTTAGTCCTAGATTACCCTTACAACCTAGAAATTTATTTCCTTCATTCCCTACATCTACTTCATCCACTAGCTTCACCATTGCTTTTTCAACCACATCATTTTCATTTCCTAGTAGTTCCATATATATTCCAGTTTCACTTCCCTATACCTCAGCTTCAGCCTTTAGTTCTTCAACTACTTTTTCTAGTTCAGTTCCTTATAATCCAGTTTTATTAGCCACTACTTTTAGTTCAGCTCCAAGTACCTCTACTTTACCCCCTAGCCAAGCTAGAATTCAAGCTATGGCTACTAGGTATGCTCCCCTTGTTCTTCTAGTACAACTTCATGACATTCTCCAAAACTACCAAAGTAAAATACCACAGTTTTATGCTACTACACATTATACTACACAACAACACATAAGTGAAAAGACAGATTTCTTTGAACTCCATGAGATAGATGAATCAGATGTACAAATGAGGTTGTTTGCACAAAATTTAACATGAGAAGTAAAGAAATGGTTTAAAGGTATGAATATAGGTAGTATAGTTGATTTAGCTATTTTCCATAGATTATTTTTAAATAAATGGGAAAAGAAGAAAAACCCTCTACAAATTTTGTCTGAATTTGATGCAATGAAAAGAGCTCCAAATGAATCTATACAAGACTACTGCACTAGATATAACAATGTATACAATTCAATTCCTGCAAATATAAAGCCCACTCTTGACTCTGTCTTACTCAAATTCCCGGATGGATTTGACACTGACATGGCATATCAGTTAAGAGAAAGAAATGCGGAAACATTAGAAAGAATGAAAACAGATGCAATAAGTGTAGAAGTAAACATTCTAGCTAGAAAAGCAAGATTAAGAAATAAGAGGAGAGTGACCATGAAATAAGAAGCCTCTAGTTCAGACACAAAAATATATATGTTCACTAAGACCTTATAAAGGATGATGGATAGGTTAGATAACATAGAAGGAAGACCCCAATGGGATAATCAACAAAAAATCAGAAATCCCAATTTTAGAAAAAACACAAAATCAGGAAAATCAAAAGACTCAGCCCCATACCAAACAATAAGACCTCGCTTTTAGGAGAAATATGCTAAGAGTTCTCAAAAAAATTATTATGAAGAGGATACCACAAATTTAATGGGAATAGATGATAATAAAACTATCTTTCTCACACAAGAAGATTAGGAGTTATTTGAACTTGAACAGCTCCAATTAGATTCAGGGGAATCCTTTGATTACAAACAGGGTTATGACTTTGCCATCAACAAAGTACACAGTCAATATAACCTAAGAAGTAATAAAAAGAATGAGTCTTCTACTAATAAAACATCTCAAACATCAAATAAGAAAATAGTAGAAGCTCCCAAAACAAAATTTCTACAGATTCTCCCCAAGGAAAATAAGCAAAACTCTGGTTCTTCCCAAAAGCTTTCCACCCCAAATATTTCACCAAGCCCTAAGATTGTGGACATAACTGATGAAGTTTCCCAAGCTGCAAAAGATTCAAAAAAATCTGCTGCTCCTAAGGCATCTAATTCCAATAAAAAAACAACATTAGAAACTGAAATGCTTAATGTTCATCCTAAATCAGCAGATCTAAAAGCTGCCACTGCAAAAATAGCTTTTGACAACTCCAAATATGAACAAACATCTACTACTTCACAAACCACTCCTAAGAAAATAAAAATGAGTAAAACTCAAGATACTCAGACTGAAACTGAAAAGATAGATGTAGAAAGACAAGATAAAAGAACACAAACTACAGCTACCAAAGAAGAATTGATTCAAATAAGTAAATCACAGCCTTCATTCAACATACAATCTGAAATTGCAAAGCTAAAAATACCAATTCCACTAATAGAATTGGTGAAACATGAATTGTATAAATCTACTATAACTAAAACATTAAACATAAATGATGGAGAATATTCCATAAATCTGAATGATGATCAGTCAAAGTTGATTTTTGGCCCAGATGTAAATGGAAAGTGTTTAGATGGAGCAATTCCTCCATTTTACATTAGTTTAACTATTCATGATCATATCTTACACAATGCAATGCTAGATTCAGGAGCTTCACATAATTTAATGCCCAAAGCTATAATGGAAACCCTGAACTTAGACATTACAAGGCCCTATAAAGATTTATTCTCATTTGACTCAAGGAAGGTAAAATGCCTAGGTTTAATCAAAGATTTGTGTGTGAGTTTAGTTCAATATCCTGGTAAGAGTATATTAATGGACATTGTAGTAGCTGATATCCCACCTAAATATGGAATGTTACTATCTCAATCATGGGGAGCAATGTTACAGGGATCTCTACAATTGAACATGTCTTATGCTACTATATCAGTTTTTTGTCAACCTAAGAAGTTATATAGGGAAACATTAATGAAATATATGGTAAGTAGTGCTGAGGTCAATAAATTACCCAATTTATAGCACACCTACTGATCTAGACTCTTTCATCCTATGTAATGTAGAAACTGATAATGAAATCAAGATTGAACTAAGAGAAGAAAAGAAAACACCAGAAAATGATAATGTTTCTCATGAATCTTTATGGCATTTAGACTTTTATGGTTCAGTAAATAAATTAGGAGCAGGAGCAGGAGTATGGATAAATAATATAGAGAAAAATCATGCATAAGGCAATGCTTTCAGACTCAATTTCAAATTCACAAACAATATGGCTAAGTATGAAGCCCTCATTCTAGGACTCCAAATAATCAGAAATTTTGGAGGAAAAATAATAGCAATAATGGGAGATTCATAATTGATTGTTAAACAAATTAAAGGTGATTATTCTCTTTACAATCCTAGACTTAGCCTATATAGAGAGATTGCATTAGATTTGATTAATGATTTACTGGAATGTAATTTTTCTGCAATACCAAGAAGGAAAAATTTAGAAGCACATTCTTTAGCAACCTTTGCTAGTACTTGTTACTTACCTTTTCAGCCCAATCATATGTATACTGTAAAAGTAAAACGCAGGCCAATAATTCCAGACAACCTCAAATATTGGCAAATTTTCTCACAGGACCCAAAAAATTATCATTTTTTGAATAATGAGGGTGAATTTCAGAACTGTAAGATAGACACTGATTGTACCATAGATCAATATTTAGATGCTAAAATTGATTTAAATAATGTAGATGTAAATAAAGTAAATTTTGCTAAACCCACTAGATTTAGTCAATCAGATATAGATAAATTAGAGAGAGTAGAAATTGATGAGATAATTGATAAAGAATATGAAATATTAAATCTCAAAGACAATTTCTTACCAAAAGGTTTAACTCCTTTAGAAGATCTATTTGACTCCAATGATGTTGCTAGAAAACCCAAAATGGAGCCAGTTAGATCTGATACTGAGGAATGCAATATTGGTACAAAAATAAAACCCAAAATGATTAAACTTTCAAAAGCTTTACCTCAACAGGAAAAGGAAAAATATATTTCTCTTTTTATGGAATTCCAAGATGTTTTTTCTTGGAGTTATGAGGACCTTAAATCCTATGACACCAACATAATTCAACACCAAATTCCTGTAAAAGAAGATCAAATGCCCTTTAGACAAAATTTAAGAAGGATCAACCCTGTGTTGATGCCTTTGATAGAAAAGGAAGTGAAAATAATGTATGATGCACGGATCATTGCACCAAACAAGTATTCTGATTGAGTTTCTAACCTAGTTCCAACAAGAAAGAAAACATGAGAGATTAGATTATGTGTCGACTTTAGGAATATAAACAAAGTATCCTTAAAAAATAATTCCCTTTACCAAAAATGGATCACATATTACAAAGGGTAGTTGGTTCTTCTAAGATTTCATTGTTTGATGGTTTTTCAAGATACAACCATATCTTAGTCCAACTAGAGAATGAACCCAAAACAACTTTTACTACTCCTTGGGGCACTTTTATATATGTGAAGATGCCTTTTGGTTTAATGAATACAGGGGCAACCTTTCAAAGAGCTATGGATATAGCCTTTGCAAAGGAAATTAAAGAATTCTTAGAAATTTGCTTAGATGACATAACTATATTTTCTAAAACTGATTATGAACACTTTGATCATCTTAGACAATTTTTTATAAAATGCAGAAATTTTGGCATCTCATTAAATCCTAAGAAAAATTTATTTGGATTAGAAGAAGGCAAGTTAATAGGACACATAATATCAAAAGAAGGAATCAGAATAGATCCTGCTAAGATAGAATAAATCCTTAACATCAGTCCACCAAGAAACGTAAAAGAGTTACAAGCCTTTCTAGGTAAGATTAACTTTTTAAGAAGATTTATATCCAACATAGATGAGATAATTAGAGAATTAAATAACATGCTCAAAAAATATTCAGTTATTAAATGGAATATTGAGGCCAAACAATCATTTGAATCTATCAAATAGGCCTTAACTAAAACTCTAGTCCTTATATGTCCTGACTTTAAAAAGGATTTCATCATTTTTTCATTTTCTTCAGAACTCACCATTATTGCAGTTTTATTGCAGAAAAATGACCAGGGTTATGAACATCCCATAGATTTCTTTAGCAGAACACTTATAGATGCATCTTTGAAGTATAATATCATGGAGAAATAAGCCTTATCTTTGGTAAAGTCCATTAAATACTTCAGAGTTTACATTCTCTATACTTGTATCATTTCCTATGTCCCAAATGCTATAGTAAAAGACATTCTTACTCAGGATGGTCCTGATGGAAGAAGAGGTAAGTGGATTGCCACTATCTTAGAATATGACATAGAGATAAAACCCACCAATTTAATAAAAGGTCAAGGCTTAGCCATACTAATGGCTGAATCAAATTGCAATGCCCTAGACATAAATTTCATTGCCCAAGTAGATGATCAGGAAGAGATGGAAACTCCATAGATCAGTGCACCCTTTTTAGACTCACCATGGTATGAAGGTATTATATTTGTATTAATAAACTTGCAAGCTCCTTCTAGTTTATCCAGAACAAAAGCAAGATTTCTAAAGCTTAAGGTAGTAAGATTTTGTATTCTAGACAATGTACTTTTTTGGAGAGATCATAGTGGGATTTTATTAAATTTTTTGTTAAAGGAAGAAGTTGACAAAATAATAGAATAATTTCATGCAGGTGATTGTGGAAGACATATTTACTGGAAGACTACTATAGATAAGATTCTCAAAGCTGGTTTTTACTGGCCTACCTTGTTTACTGACGCAAAAAGATATGTGACCTCCTGTCATAAGTGCCAAATCTTTGAGGGTAAGAAAAATCTGTTACCCCTACCCTTAAAACCCATCTCTACTAAAATGAAATTTGAACAATGGGGTCTTGATTTCATTGGAGAAATTCACCCCCCATCATTAGCCCAACATAAGTGGTTTCTAACAGCCACTAACTATTTTACCAAATGGATTGAAGCCATACCCTCAAGGCAAGCCACAGATATTGTCATTATCTCCTTCCTAGAAAGTAACATTATTTCAAGATTTGGATGTCCCCAAAAGATAATTACTGACAATGCAGCAACATTCAAATCCAAAAATATGATTGAATTTTTCCACAAATACCATATTACCCTAGGCCATTCTACTACATATTATGCTCAAGGTAATGGTCTAGCTGAATCCTTAAACAAAATCCTTGTAAAAATCATAAAAAAGTTATTTGATGTAATAAAAATACTTGAAATAAGAATTTAGTCAATGCCTTATGGGCAGATAGACTTACTACCAAAAAATCCATTGGTACCTCCCTTTACCAGCTTGTCTATGGAATGAACGTTGTTTTCCCATCCTCCCTAGGAGTACCAATGATGAAAATTATCCAAGAGTACAAGTTAAAACAAATGACATTCAAAGAAGGATAAGTAAAATTATTCACTTGCAACAAAAAAGGGAAGAAGTTTATATCAAGTCTCAAATAATCCAGGATAAGATCAAGAATTGTTTTGATAAAAATAGTAAAGAAGATGATTTCTACATTGGAGATAAAGTGTTAAAATGGGATTCAAGAAGGGAACATAAAGGAAAACGTGGAAAATTCATTTTTCTGTGGAAATTGCCTTATGTCATTTATGGTTACAGACTAACAATGCTTTCTACCTAAAATAAATAGATGGATCAGAGACGTCAGAAGGAGCAGTAAATGACAGAATGTTGAAGTACTATTACTCTCCTGAGTTAACAAATAGTTAGTTTTCAGTTATTTTGATCAGTGTACATATGCATTGAAGATTTATATTGGATTGGATGTTTTCCTAACAAATTTGAAGCCTGGAGAGAAGGCCCTAAGCTTTGAGAGGTAAATATCATAAGTATGAATAATTGAAAATATAAGAAGACATTTACAAGGTCATCACAGTCAAAATTCAGAGGCTACTAGTCTTAAAAGTTCTTGACATTTCACTAGGAAATGCCATCCCCAAGTGGAGCCACTGTTAGGGTCTTATAATAATAAGATTCATAATTTTTTAATTAACTATGATAGTCGTGTAAATATGTACATACCTTGCTTTCTGCAATTTTTTTTCCCATATATTGAAAAATTAAAAATAATAAAAAATAAAAGAGGGTAAAAAGTCCTAAAATAAATATAAAAGGACTTAGAAAAAGATAGACCCAAAAATAAAAAGAGATGAAAATAAGACCTGAAAGTGAGCAAGTCAAAATGCCACTACCATTTACTTTTATTGCAAGAATAATGATTATGTGCAGATGTCAATAAATGCCATAATCCATGATTGTTTAAACATTTTAAACTTCACTTTTCTTGCTTTGAATTCCATGTTTTAGATAGAGAATAAAGATATGTCAAACAATATACACTTGACAAATCATTAGATTCAATACAGAATAAATGAGGAGCTCAAGAGTTTAATCTGAGCCCTTGGATGAGATAAGGTTAAACTTAGATAGATTTATGCTTTAAAAGAAAAAATGATTTAGGGTTGCAAGCCTAAATGCACCCATGAAAATGAATAAAAAATGTTATAAATAAAGATGTGTAGGCTGTAAGAATTTAATAAAGCATCATCGGACAAAAATCACTAATGTCCCCTCCCCTAAAATTATTCAGTATTCTAAACTATCAGTTAAAAAGGCTTAGAGAATTTCTTTGACTTCTCTTGGGACCGGACCCAAGGCTCAGTGACTGATTGGTTGAAAGATATAGAATTCCTACACTAGACCCACATTCATCAAAATTTACCCTTCATTCATAATCATAATCCCCCTTTCCTAAGTAAAAACCCATTTTTACTTAGTAAAATTAAAACCTTAAAGAACTAATTCCATTCCCTTTCAAAAATCATTCATTAACCCTCAAAAATACATTTATTCTAAGTTAAATTGTGAAGTAATACAACAAAGGAAAACTATGTTATTTACACTTTATTTTAGAGTTAAACATGTGTTTTTCATATTCCCTACATTTCACCCTTTATTTCATACTAACTACTAACTATATATATTAATTACCTAAGTTACACCCTCTCGTATAATATTAAAATCCCTTTATATTAAATAAACCCACAAAAACACTTTGTTATTACTTTAAACGAATGTTTAAATACCCCATGTGTGCAATATTATCCCCGTCCATTAACCCATTGGTTTAAAATTATCAAAATAACGAAGTATACCCCGCCCTCTATAGTTTTAAAACAACTGTCAAAAGTTGAGAACTATATAATAAAAAAATTCGCGCCCATATGTATAATTAAAAGGTTAGCAAATGTTTTAATTAACACATAAAACTTAGCCCTGCCATCATATAAACTAAGGTTTGAAACTTTAAACAAATCATTATTTATAAATTTTAAACCTCCAAGCTGCATTGATCAACCCTGGCCCCACTCCCCAATCCCGACGCAGCTCTCATAACAAATCTTGACTATTCGCCTTATTACCCCGCAATCCAATGGCGGAGATGTCATATCGCAAATAAAATTATGCATATTTCCCCGTTTCATTTCTACGCGAAATGGGTAGTATTTACTCTCTCCTCCACGTGGTCGATTCTTATTGGATCGCATTGGTTTTCTCCAAAACTACTTACCACTGAAATGGTGCATGATAACCACTCCGGTTTTAGACCCTTTGAGCCTGAAAACCATTTTCCCGCCTGACTTGACTTTCATTAATTGTTGGCACTGTATGCCCTAATATGCACAATAAACATTGAAAATGCATTTTATTTCCTCTTTTCTACGCATTAACCCTCTATAAGCCCCTTGACTGTAAAATGAACCTTTTTCCACCATTTCTATGCCAAAAGCATGCAAACCTCAACCAACAAGCATTGAATATTTCTGAGGAACTCTGAAATTGCTCCAAAGATTAGATAGAAGTTTTTCAACCTGTTTGAAGACCTCATAAACCAATTCGAAACCCTGTACCTACGAATGACAGGCTTTTCTTCCAAATTAAACCTGTTTCAATTGAAAAAAACATTTTTAAAAGACAATTTTCATTCAGAGCTTAAAAACCAACCACTGAACCCTATCAAAAAGCCCAAAAAACAGGCCAAACCTTGTCAAATTTTCTACAAAAACCCTGTTTCTTGCTGCGCATTGTTTTAAAGAGAAATTGTGAGTTTTTTATAGTTTTTATAAACTGTTTAAACTCCAAATTTAGCCAGAAATCCTCTGAAGGTATCCCAAAGTCTCTATGCCCAACCTCTAAGTGACTTTTTGCCAAATTTCTCAGTGAAAAAGCCCAAGAAACCCCTGTTTCTTGTGCCTGAATGGGTAAAAGCCTATAAATCCCATTGAGAATCAAGAATTGACAAGAAAAACCCAAGAGAAGCCCATATTTTGACCATATTCATGCAAGAAACCTCTAGGAAAATAAAAATACCTCTACAAACTGTCTAAACTTGAAAAAGTAGCCAAAATGCCTAAAAAGAAGAGCTCTAGCAATCTTGAAGGTTCCAAATTTCCAAAATCAACTCCAGCCATGACTTATAACACTGATATTTTTGTAAATCCTTTGCAACCCCCTGTCATATACATTGAACACATTCCTTTAGCTGATACTAATTACAAGATAACAAACCCAATTGTTGTGTTTAATATGCTAGATATTCATAATTGGAGCTATGAGAAGTCCTTAGATAATGAAGAAGAAGTCCATATTTAGGAATCCCACTTACTCAAATATGTTGTTCCATTAACTCATCCATGTCAAGAAGTCATTAGAATATGTCAGTAGTATTATTTGCCTGAATAGAGAGCCATAGTAAATGCCAACAAATAAGTGCTTTTCACCATTATTGTTGAATCCATCAACCAAATGCTACAACTTCAACATGATCCTCAAGCAGTCCCTTTATCCATAGAGGCCCTTACCAAGCTATATATTGGCCTTGATTTTCCCAAGAGATTCATGATTTTCCAGACATTTATGCCTTTGCATGTAGAAATTCCTCAAATAAATCACCCATATTCCACTTCCAGATTCCCAAAATGTTAAAGACATGTGATATCCATGCTTTCCTTCATCCTAGGATACTTTACTGATGAATACATAGATGAATTCATCTTAGGTTTCTTATCCACTTTTACCCCAGGACAACCCCCATCTGTAATCTGTAATTATGCTGGTTACAATGTAGACAATATTCATTATCAATTGATCAATTTTCCAATTGAAGGAGTGTTCAGATACACATCCTTCCTCTTCCACATGTTTTTATATTTTCAATCATATAATTTTCTAGCTACTCTTCAAAATCTTGACATAGAGGGAAATCCTCTTTCTGTCATTTTCTGGACTACTTTGCTCAGGAGAGAATGTGAAGATTTCAATTATGCAGAATTTTCGGAATTATTCATACATCCAGTGATCAAAATGTTAACAAAAACATAACAGCCAACGATAAATGAAGAAATAAATAAGATATTACAGTTTTCAGAACAAAATAAAGTTGGTGATTGGTACTTATATGAAAAACATACTGAGATTAGAGTTTTTGGGTCAAATTTGTTACCTTACAAGTTACCCAAACATGTTTGGTCTTTGCCTTGGAGTATATCAAGCAAATCGTAAACTTTGATTCTATAAATTTCATGGCACCAAAGAAGAAAGCTCG